>QLOH01000137.1:1200000-1782932 GCA_026901365.1 Sesbania bispinosa
CACCATGAGCTAAAGGCTCTTTTAGATTTTAGGATAGTTTCCTTTCTAATGTTCTAGGTATTTAGGATAGTTTTCTTTCTAATATCTTTCCATGTATTCGAACTAATGTAATTCGAATTTAGAGTTTGAAAGAATTATCCTTTGTACCTCTCTGAATACCAGAAACATTATGTCTTTTTTTTCTTCGAATTTCTAAAGTCTTTGTATTAACTTCACTTAAGAATTTTTCTAAGTTAATAGACTTGTTATCCAATTCGAAACAAGGTAACTTCATCCTCTTCTATAAATTCGAAAATGACCTTTACTTTTAACATTTTGGGATTTCGAACAATTTGGAAATCAAATCCCAACAGATGCCCCCCAAAAAATAGTCTCTTTCAAATAATAATTATTTTTTGTAGAAAGAGATATTTTTGGAACAAACTCTTGGTATTCCTTATAACAACTATTTAAAATTTAAATGGAAAATTTAAATATCTGTTTCAGATAAACCTTTTATCTTCCAAATAAATTAATATTTCAGTTATTATAAAAGTTAACCGACTTTCCCACAATTTTGGGTTACTGGCTCACGTTCCAAAAACATGTAATCATGATTACCCTTTTTAACAGCTGTCTTTTCTTTCTCATATAAATACCAAGCAAAACCCTTTCAGTTTCACTTTTCATCATCTTCAACCTTACACATTCTACTCTTTCCTCTCCATCGGCGTTTTTTCTCTTCAATCTCAAGGTATTTAACTCTTTTTGATCATCTTTTGTTATTTTAGACTTGAGTTTCACCGATTAAAATCTTCAAAGTTTCTTATTTTACACTCTTTTCTTAATTTTCAGCTCTCTTGCACTATTGCATTACTCTTGTCTTTTTCTTCAAGAAAAACTCAAACTCCATTAATGGCTGCTGAAGGTCAAACTCCAGTGCCTCTTGCTGTCTGTAAAGGAGATTTGCTTGTTAGGGACGAGCAAGCTTATGTCCCTGAACCTGAGAATGTAGAAGAAAAAATAGCTATCTGGAATTCCCAGGTACTTATTCCTTATTCTATCAAGAAAAAACACTTAGCTTTTCTTGGTCCATACACTCTTCCTTCTTCTCTTGACCAATACAATGAGTTTTTTCCAAGTCTGAGAAAGGAAAAAATTCGAGTTTTTGGTTCAATAATTCGAATGGACCATCTTGAGCATTCTAGTGATGTGTTTCGAGCATCTCCTCCTGCTCGAAAAGACTCCTATATCATGTGGTTGAATAGGGTAGAAAATACTATGGGAGCTTTGTGGAAGTGACTTGGTATTTTCGATCTTATTCAATTAAGTAGATATGATTTAAGTTTTGATCCTGCCTTAATTCTTTCTTCCCTTCTTTTCTGGGAGAAGTCTACCAATTCTTTTCACCTTCCTTATGGTATGATCACTCCTACACTTTTTGATGTCTCAGCTATTACTGGCCTTCGACCCGAAGGCCAATTAATTCTCCCTTTTCTCAAAGTTCCTGAACCTCTCGTTGAGCCAAATTTCGAAAAGTTGACTTACTCATTCTTTATACAAAACAATTCGAAACCTGGGAAAGTCTCTGAGAATGAGCACGTTGCTTTTCTTCTCTATTGGTTATCTGCATTTGTCTTTTGCTCCAGGTCAAATCAGATTCCCAAATCCTTTCTCCCCATGGCTCAGATGTTGGCCAAGGGTATCAAAATTGATTTGAACAGGTGTCTCTTGGCCCATGTTTATGACATGCTTTCCGAAGCTGTTGGTGCCCTTAAATTGAGAAATCATGTTTGAAACTTATGTGGTCCCTTTTGGTTTCTTCAATTTTGGCTTAAAGCTATCTTCCAAGATAAGTTCGAGAGTTCTAAACCTTCAGATTCTGATCTTCCCAATTCTGTTGAAGGTTATAGATTGTCTTATCTTACTCCAACTTCGAAAAAGAATCGTCAGGAGCATTTCAGGTCTTATATTCTTCCTCTTTCCTAAGCTTAAAGAAACATTCTCCCAACCTTGCCCCTTTTTCTGCTCGAACTCGAGGACCTGAATGGTTCACTCGAAAATTTCCTTGTGACACTCCTGGGGCCCAATCTGAAAGTTGGAAATCTGGAAACAATTTTGACTCCTGACCTTTTATACTGTGGTTTTCAACCAAAAACTTCAAAGTCTTTCTTTACCAACCGCAACTTGTGGCTCGTCAATTTGGATTGAGCCAATTTCGTCCTACACCCTTCTATACTTCCAAAGACCAAATTTTAATTGAAGACTTGGTGGATGGTGAAGAGGGTTTCGAGAAGTTACAACTCTCGAAGGCTCGTAGACCTCTTTCTCTCGAACCAATCTCGTTCGAACCTTCTTATTATTGCACTTTATCCTTTGAAGAATGGTGGGTCGAAATACTATTGTAGTATTCAAGTAGATGAAGCAAACATGTTTTTCCAGACTAACCCAAGACATTGCATCTTCGCAGAAACTGACCAAGAAAACTAAAGGTATGCACATCAAAGAAATTGAAGCTTTTGAGAAATATTTTCATGTGTTCTATATTCCTAATAAAATACATAGAACAATTTCTGAAGCAGCTTCTTTTTTAAAAGAAAAAATTTCTTTCGAATCAACAAAGTTTTAAACTTGTAAATCCTAAAGGTACCACAGTTTTCGAAAAGTATTGTCCAAAGTTTCCTCTTTTGCCAACGGCAAAGTTTGGATTGGCAAAAAGTTTAAATGGTCCAGAATGGACTAGACCTTTAGGTTTTGATCTACTTTTTAATAGTCTAAACTTCTTTCGAAAAGAGTCACTTTAACCAAGTATACATTGGACAATTATCCTTTTAAACCTCATGTGGATATATAACATGTGAGAATATTTCTAAGAACTACATTGTTCAAGGTAATAACAGAATCATTCTTTAATGATTTCTGATCTTATCCCAATCTTGAACTTACAATTCCTTTCTATTTTTTATAGCTCAAGAGTGCAATCTTTCGAAAGGTGCTGAGGAAGATTGGGAAAGCGATGAGGAAGAGGAGAAAAAAGTCTAAGGAGCGAAAAGCTTCAGCCTCTTCTCGAAAACCTGTGGTAAGCTGTATTTCGAGAATTTGAACTTTTTTCACTCTGAATTTCAAAATTTAACTTTTTATTTGTTTTACTATTAGACTACTACCCCCAAGTCTCGAAAGAAGGCTACGTCTAGTAAGGTCGAAAAAAGTAACGATCCTTCTGACAAGAGCCAATCTGCTTCGGTGGATAAGAAAAGAAAAGCAGATGATTCTAATACTTCCAAGGAGAAAAGTAGTCAAGGTTTCGAAGAAGAAGAAGAAATCTGAAAAATCTGATGATAGATCTCTCTCAGAGGTATCTTCGAATTCCTTTATCAGTTTCGAAATCTTTATAGAATATGAAGATTCTAGTTGTTTATTTCTCGAAATCTGATGCCACTTTGTTTATTTTAATAGGAAAACACTCCTGAACAACCAATTGTTCCTTTGAGAGAAAAAATTTCAAAGAAAGAAAAGAAAGTCCCTAAGTCAAAGGTTCTTTCAGTAATTCCCCCAGGGAAAACCATTGGGGCAGTAAGTTTCGAACTTCCCTTGTACTTGTCTTCTTTATTTCTTTTAAAAGTCATTTTGAGAACTTTTTCTTTCTTCATCTGATTTTTGAAACTTATTTTCTTTATGTAAAACGTCAAAGAGTTGGCCAAAGGTTTAAGGCCAAGGCTTATAAGAAACAAATCTCAAGTGGGGTTGTAGAACAAGTAAACCTTTTACTCTCTTTTTTGAAATAAAAACGTTTACCATCAATCCCTCCCTTTATTTTATGATTTTAAATCTATCATTTGTTATTTTGTACTTGTCAGGTCAATCTTTCTTCAAGTTCTCAAATTGAAAGTGGGGGAAATGAAGAGAAAACACTATAGAAAGCCACTTCAAGCTATCTCTTCGAAGAAAATCACAAAAACTAGCTCTTAGACAATATCGAAGAGAATATTGAGAATCAAGAAGAAGAAAAGAAGGAGAAGAGAAGAAGTTCAATCTCCTTCTGATCCAAAATAATGATACCCCATGGAAAACGAAAACAAAGAAGACGATCCTGCATCTTCTCAAAATCCACAATCTGAAAAGACTAAAGATTCTGCCTCGAAGGAGATCCAACCATCTATACTGAATCAGCTACTCCTGAAAAGGCTCCTGGGTTTTCGAGGGATTCATCTAGATCCACGCCCATTATAATGCTAAGGACTTGGATGATTGCCTCAAAGACCTGGATAAGAATCCTTTCTTGAGTTTAGAAGTGCTTTCAGGGGGAAAGTTTCTTTATCTCTGCACACTCTGAGGCTACTATTAAAAATCCTTTAAGTGAAGAGAACTCGATCGAGGCAGGTCTTCGAAAATTTCAAAAAATTAACTTTCGAGAAAAACATTGATGAAGGAAATCCCAAGATCGACTTTATAGGGAAGAGATCGAGAGCTATCTCATTTATTTTGATAAGAAAAATTCTCAACTCTCCCGAATCTCAGAAGGTTTGGGTGAAGGATTTGCTAAACTCTATGAGACAGTATCCAAGACTGTTAATCAGATTGAGCAAACCAGTTGAAGCTGGTCGCACAGAAAGGTGAAAAAGCTGAGTTGATCGACAAGATGCAACATAGTAAATTTCAGTGAATAAACATGACCAGTCCATCAAACAAAATTCCCTAGAGAGATGAAGAATTAGAGAAAGAGAATTTAAGGCTCGAAGGCCTCATAAAGCAATATCAAGAGGAGGCTTGAGAAATTGAAGAAGGCTAAGAATGAGTATTGAGGACTACACTTTCATAGGCAACAATCCGCTCGCTCGGATATATAAGTTCTGTTTAAGGGTCTTTCGAGGGATTGCGTTCAAATTACCAAACACATTGAACATTTGGAAAATGACGACTTAAGCTTCAAGACTTATTACGAAGACCTTGATACATACACAACTTTGCCAAGCTGAAAAGTGTAGCTCCTTTCTAGCCGATTGTAATTCCTCTTGTTATTTGTTCATACATTGTTTCGAGCATGGTCTCGAATTTCTAGTATTTTTCGAACAATTTTACTCTTGTTTATGTCCAATTTTGATTTCTTGCAAGTTTGGCTTATATTTTTCAAGTATTTTCCATTTATTGACATTATGCGCAAATCACCAACTAATTCTCGAATTGAATACGCATTACTGAAAACACTCTTTCAATCTCGAAAGGTCCTCCCAATTAGGTGACCATTTACCAAACCTCTTAGACTTTTTTTTATCAATTGGCAAAATCAACTTCCAAACATAATCACCAACTTGGAATTCTTTTTTCTTGACTTTGTTATTATAAGAAAGAGCTATTTGCTCTTTTTGCTAATTATATTTTCAAGAGCAATCAATCTTTCTTCATCAAGGTTGATTTAATTCATCGAACATCAAATTCTAATAATCTTGAGAAGGTAACTCATATTGTCTTTGAACCCCTTATTGATTGTAAATTTACTTCAATTGGTAATATAACATCATGACCATATACCAACTTATAAGGTGAGTTCGAGTAGCTTCTCTTGGTGAATTTCTATAAGCCCAAAGAATTTGATTCAAAGTCTCATGCCAATTTCTAGGTTTTTGCCCAATATGCCTTTTAATTAAAGCAATAATATTTTTATTTACTGCTTCAACTTGACCATTGGCTTGTGCATAGTAAGGAGTAGAAGAAAGTAATTTTATTCCTTTTGATTCAGCAAACTTAACCATTTTCCTTCCAGTAAACACTGTTCCTTGATCTGTAGTAATGGTTTCTGGTAAGCCAAATCTGAATATTATATTCTCTTCTATGAAACGAATAATATCTTCTTGAGAAACTTCCCTTAAAGGAATTGCTTCTACCCATTTGGTAAAAATAATCAACTCCAACTAAAAATAAACTTATGGTTCTCGAAGAAGCTGGTGTATCATCCCAATTAGATCTAAAGCCCATCCTCGAAAAGGCCAAGCTTTATGATTGAATGCAATTCACTTGCTGGAATTTTTTGTACATTTTCCATGTCATTGACATTCTTCACAAGCTTTTGCAAAATTGTGACAATCTTTGGCCATTGAAGGCCAAAAGAATAGCTTCTTTCAGAATCCATTCCATTTCTTTCCGGCTTGATGAGCTCCACAAGCACCTTCATGAACTTCAACTAAAGCCAAATATGCTTCTGTTTCACCCCAAACATCGAAGCAAATTCCCATCAATAGCTTTCTTATAAAGTTCTTCACCCAAAATACAATAATTCAAAATCTTATATTTCAAGTGTTTCTTATTTGCTAAAGAAGGATTTTGGATTAAGTTTCACAATCTCTTTTCTCCAATCATTTTGATCTAAAGGTTTACATTATGGATGTCGAATCCTTTCCTTGGAAACCTTCTTTGAATATCACTAATTTTCTAAGTGTTCCAATAGAGATTATATATCCAGAAGCTATTTGAGCCAATTCATTAGCTTCGAAATTTTGACCTCTTGGAATATGTTCAATTTTTACTTCGTCAAACATTTCCAGAAGTTATTGGCTTGCACACAATACTTAGCCAATTTTAGATCTAAACATTTATACTCCTTGGTTATCTGTTTGATAACTAATTGAGAATCTCCTCGAATATGAACATTTCTCGAATTCAAAGAAACCAGAATTTCGAGACCTGCTATTAAAGCTTCATATTCTACTGCATTATTCGAACAAGGATGTTTTATTTCAAACATCATTCGAGTTGGGAATCCTTTTGGGGAAATTAATAAAATTCCAATTCCTGATCCATTCTTATGTTTGGATCCATCGAAATATAATTTCCAAGGTTCTAAACCTACGTATATTGATTCCTCAATTGGAATCTGAGGATGTCAACCAAGAAATCTGCAACCACTTGTCCTTTCATTGCTTTTAATGGGACAAATTTTAATGAAAACTCAGTTAATGCTAAAGCCCATTTTCCAATTCTATGTAATATAGGTTTCAACAACATATGCTTTATTACATCAAAGTGCGAAATCACAAATACATCATGAGGTTTCACATAATACTTGAGTTTAGTACATGAAAAGTATAAACATAAGCATAATTTTTCAATGGCACAATATCTAGTTTCAGCATCATTAAGGACTCTACTTAAATAGTAAATAGCTCTTTCAACGCCATTTTCGTCCTCTTGAGCCAACATACTTCCAATTGTGGCTTCTGATGCAGAAATATATAACTTCAAGGGTCTTCCTGGCAAAGGAGGAGTCATAATAGGAGGAGTTGTCAAATACTTCTTGATTTCTTCGAAGGCTTGTTGGTGTTCCTCTTCCCATTTGAAATTTCCTTCTTTCTTCAATTTCAACAATGGAGAAAACACTCTTGTCTTTCCTGAGAGGTTCGAAATAAACCTTCGAAGAAAATTGACTTTTCCCAAAAAAGATTGTAATTGTTTCTTGGTTGTAGGTGGAGATGCTTCGAGAATTGCTTTAGTTTTATTCTTGTCAATCTCAACACCTTTCTTGTGTACAAGAAATCCTAAGAAATTTCCTGCAGATACACCAAAAGCACATTTAATAGGATTCATTTTCAACCCATGCTTTCTCATTTTCTCGAAAGCTTGTCTTAAATGGTTCAAATGCAAGCTTTTTGATTCAGATTTAACCACAACATCGTCTATATAAACTTGCATAAAATTTCCTATTAAATCATGAAAAATCGAATTCATGGCTCTTTGGTAAGTTGCACCAGCATTTTTTAAACCAAAGGGCATCATTACCCATTCATAAGTACCTATTGCACCAGGACATCGAAAAGCTGTTTTCGAAACATCCTCTTCGGCAATAAAAATTTGATTATAACCTGAATACCCATCTAACATACTTAACAATTCATTTCCTGCTGCCGAATCTATTAACATGTCAGCAATTGGCATTGGATATTCATCTTTAGGAGTTGCGTTATTTAGATCTCGAAAGTCAATGCATACTCTTAAAGAACCATTTTTCTTAATTACAGGCACAATATTCGAAATCCAATCAACATACCTGGCAGTTCTAATGAACTTAGCCTTCAGAAGACGCTCAATTTCTTCTTTGATCTTCGAAACTATTTTGGAGCGAATCTTCTAGGAGCCTGTTTCACTGGTCTTTTTTCTGGAAAAGTTGGAAGCTTATGTTCTACCAGTTCTCGACTCAAACCAGGCATTTCATGATAATCCCAAGCGAAACAATCTTTATACTCTTTCAACAAGTCAATGATCTCTTCTTTAAAATCTCCTTCGAGATTCTGACTTATGAATGTGGGTCTTTTTTCTTTTTCATCTCCCAAATTTATTTCTTCCAAAGGATCTTGAGCTTCCATCTTCTTAATACCTTGAGACAAAAATCCTTCGAAACCTAAAGGGGAATCGTCATATATGCAATCGAGTTTCTCGAACTCCAACCCTTGTGTTTCTAGAACATATGTCTCAATCTTTTTAATCACTTCCTCAAGATATTCCTTTTGAGAATTTTCAACTCCTTCAGAAGGACCCTGATCTTTTTCAGAATCTTCGTTTTTTCTTAATGAAATTTCATCTTGTGAAATTCCTTCTTCTGATATCTCCTCAATAATTATTTTTTCCTCTTGCCACTCGGCCTTGAGGGCCGTTTCTTTTTTATTTTGTTTATTTTGATTGAGTTCGGCTTCGAGAGCCGCCTCTATTCTTTTTTCGGCCACATAGGCCGAAATTCGAGCCAAAAAGCTCGAACTTACTCTGGATCTGACCATTCATTTATTTCTGCGGCCTCGAATGGGCCGACATCACATTGTAGAATAAATCCGAAATTTGGATTTATTCTTAGAGAATATGGAACCTTAGTAGGAGCCAGAGCATATTTATCAATGACTTCGAATGGTCTAATTTTCATGACTCTTTTCTCTGTACTCCGAATGTCCACTGCATCTTCCTCTACCTTGAAATAGTTTTTGTCCCCATCCACATATATGGGGACACCTTCTTTTGTCCACATGCATAACCTTTGATGCATAGAGGATGGAACAGCACCGACACCATGTATCCACTCTCTACCAAGCAACAAATTGTAATTTGCCTTGGAGTCGACCACCACAAACATGGTAGGCCTCATGATAGTTCCCACCGTCAACTCCAAAGACAAAACTCCCTCAGACTTCGAGGTCTTCCCACTGAAATCTGTAATAATCATTTGGTGGGGCATTAAATCAAACTTGGTTTTCCCCAACCTCTTCATCATAAATTTTGGCATTAAATTCACTGCTGCTCCTGAATCAACAAGCACTTTACCAATGCTTTCTTCTTCAACCAATGCTCTAATAAATAGAGGCTTCAAGTGAAGTTGCATTTCCTCTGTAGGCCTTTCGAATACTGCTGATGTATTCTGACAGATTTGCTTGCCAATATAGGTGTAACATACAGGATCCTCACCTATGTCATCTTCCTCGAAGTCTTCCTCTTCTAAACCTTTTTCTAATTCTTCAGCGTATTCAGCAGGCAGAATCGAGACTACTGCGCAGATGTCTTCCAGACCATCTGCGAAGCCTGTTTCGAAATTCTCTGTAAGCAAGTCATCTTCATCCTCTTCGAAATTTCCAATAACTTGGAAAGAAGGTTTCTTTTTGACAACTTGAGCATAGGATGGATGATTTGCGTTTGCCTGAACTTGAATTATCTGAGCATTCTTCGCTTGCAAAGGTTTAGTTTGTTGTTTTCCTTCCTCAACATTCATATTTTTCTTTTCTTGTTTTTCAAAGGCTGCTTTCCTCATTCTCTGAGCCCTCCTCCATTGGGTCTTCGTCATCTGGGGTCTGTTTCCCAAAATAAGGTTTTGATGAGAACTTTGGAAATTGTTTGGTTGCCTCACATACCCTGGTCGAACCCACTGGTTCGGAGGAACTGAAGATGAAGGCATGAAGTTCGAGGCTTCATCCTTTCTTGAAACCTTGGGTAACAGGTAGTTTTCCTTCTCGAACCTATTGAGATTCCCAGGTACCTTTCCTCCGGAAATAGATTCAGACTCAGAGATCCATCCCCATAAGAAGCATGAGGTTTCTTTTGTTTGACTTCGACCTTTTGGCGTTGAGCAACCACTTTGTGGTAATGCGTCTTCATCTCTGATTCACGAAACGCTTTGGCTGCTGATCTATCAAATAAGGCATGGCACCTTGGGCAACGATCAATGGAGGCATCCTCTGCCTTCTTTCTGTTCAGAAACTCCAATAGGGATTCTCCTCCCTTTGGAAACACATCCTGTACCTCTTGGTCTCCATCCAAAGCCATCTCTGTGGCCTGACCCACGGAGTTCGTAATCCTCAACTCAACCATTTGTAACACTCAAAGGTTTCTGCGTAGTTTGCATTCACCTGAAGAGGGTCTGAATCAATCTTCATGGCCATTGGGAGTTTTTCTTCGAACTTCAATCTCCCTTGCTTAATAGCCTCTTGAATAATATCCCTGAAACGCACACAACTATTAGTCCAATGACCATAGTATGATGATATTTACAATATGTTCTACCTCTTCTCTGTTCTTGAGAAGGGATTTTATGGTCATCACTTAGAGTTATTTGTTTGTCTTTCACCAATATATCAAAAATTTGGTCTGCTTTCGAAATATCGAAACCATAATTTTTCTTTGGGAATTTATCTTTATTGTCATTACTAGTATTTCCATTTGGTTTAAAGATGACAAACATAAGGAGGCCCTGGCTTAAGTCTGCTACATGAACATCATTCTCTTCTATATCATATTCGAAGTCACTTATCATCAGAAACTTCTAAATATGCCACTTTATCTTTTCGAAAGAACTTTTCAGGTTTCCTGAACCTTTCTTTTTCTTTCTTAAGGTGTTCAATTTGCCTAACTTTATCAGCCAATTGAGCCATATCTCTAAGTTGTTGATTAATCAATTTCTTTCGAATTAAATAATCTAGTCCTCCTGCAGCCATTTTGAACTAACTCATATTCAGGAATTTGGGTAAACAACTAGCTTTCATTTGTCTAAATCTATTCAAATAGTCATCAATTGATCATTCGAGGATCTCTTAATGTTTACTAAGTCATAAGAGTAACTTTTGTTTCTCCTCGAAGAATTGTCATGAAACTTCTTTCTAATTGATTCCATGTGTGAATCGAATTTGGAGAAAGAGTAGTAACCAAGTAAAAGCATTCTTAGTTAAAGAACTAGGAAAATATTTCATTTTTAATTCTTCATTGTTTGCCAAATCACCTGCTTCGATTTGGTATCGAGCAATGTGTTCGACAGTAGATTCTCTACTTCTCCAGAAAATTTGGTAAATTTGGGAACTTTCCATCCCCTTGGCAATTCAGTTTGCAATACATCTGGGTGAAAGGAGAGACTACATAAGGATGATTCGCAAATCCTACATTAAATCCATGTCTATTCAAAACTTGTTCGACAATTCCAACAACATTTTGTTGTCCCCCTAAGTTATTCGCTCTTATCCTTTCGAGAATTTCATCAGCATTTGATTTCTATTCAGGATAACTCTAGGAGCATTTTCCTCTCTATTTCGACAGGATTAACAGGATTTGGTATTTGATTATTTTGATCTCCTTGATTTACAGGAGGATTCAAATTAGCCACTTGTCTAACTATAGGATCAGTGGGTGCTCCAAACACATCCGCGATCCTTTCCATTTGCCTAGCCAATAAATTATAATTAGCATTGTAGTTTGGACTAGGGGATTAAACACTGTGGCCATTGTGTTGTCAACATATTTACCATTTCGTGATTACTCTCATCCATTTGTTGCCTTAGAGTTTGCAACGTAGAATTTGTAATAGATGAAGAAGAATTTCCCACAAAGGGATTAAACATGGGTCCACGAATCACTGAAGGACCCATTGTTGACATAGTTGGTGGGGCTGTTCCAGAATTTGGAACAAATCCAAATGGCAACCCATATGTGGTTGTCCATTTTGAGACATAGAAATAAAATTGGGAAAAGGGATAGTAGAACCAATTTGACTTATTACAGGCTCCGCCACAGTAGTAGTGGTTGTAGTAACATTTGTTTGTGGTTCTCTGTTAACACTATTATTTCCATTCATCCCATTTTCATTATTATCACAGACTCATCTCTTTGGGGTGGTGGACTTCCCTAATTATTAACATTATTTTCCCTATTATTATTTCCATTTGCATTTTGTCTTGAATTATTAGCCATTTGAACATATATAGTTCGACCACTTCTCAACGCATACAAGACAAATTTTCAGAAATTCATAACACACACTACTTTTTGGCAAAATTGTCCCACCGGGCGTGTCCATTTGTTTATGGTGAAAAATCTAATTTCGAAAATTAAACTTATCACTTTGATTCTAAGAACAATCTGGGGGATTAGAATCAGATCCTCTTACGGGACTCTTTTTTAAAAAGTAGGTTTATGGTGTTTCTGATTTATTGAAATAGACTTTTCAAAGTTCAATTTCTGGGTGAAATGTTTGATTGGTACAGAATTTCACCAAATCAATTACTATGTTTTCGAAAATCCAGAAAATGATAGATTCCAGAAAGTTGATTCAGAATTTTAACAAAGAACTTTTCTTTCGAAAGAAATTAGAACTACTTGATTCAGAATTTTATCAAAGTTCTAAAGTTTCCACTTGACTTCTTTTAGAATAAAGAGAATCACAGTTTCAGAATGTTTGAAAGAATACATAATTTAAAGCAAAGAGATAAAAGTGCATGAAATGAAGAATACTGAATGTAAATTGCAGAAAATAAATGAATTGAAAGAACAAATTGCATAAAGATAAAAGTGGATGGGATCATCACATACAGTCAATCCTTGTAAACCTGTTGGTCGCTGTGTGATCGGACGTGAAGGTGTTTAAGGATATAAGTATAATGATTTTTCCAACCCTTATTACATTATGGGTGTACCTATTTATAGATTTCTAATCCTAACGGCTAACTAATGCATGTTTGACACATCAGCAACTATCTATGTTGGCAGCGTGTATGCTTGCCACGTTTTCTGCTATCCAGAAAACTAATTACATTTTCAAAATGAACCACTAACTTAATGACACCTGTCTTTGTCATTTGTAACTTCCTCTAACTGCTCCTTGGTGTCTTGTGACTTCTGTTTCTTCGAAAACTTGTGTTCGGATTTCTCGAAATCCTGTCTTTGGATTTCTTGAAGTCTTCTTTCTGATTTCTCGAAGTCTTTGTCTTCTGATTTCTCGAAATCTTCTTTCTGGAATTTTGACTTTATGGTTTCGAGATTTTGACTACCTTGTGCCACATGTTAATTTTATTTGGCCTTTTCAAAGGTTACAAAGACCACCGGCCACCGTCCATTTGATTTTTACCATGAGGATTTTTCTTATTGGGCATAGAAATGGTTTCATTAATGACACTTGAGTTGTTTTGCTCCTATAAATAGGAGTATTCTTCTTCATCTTTCTCACAACTCTTCCTTCTTTTCTCTTTTCTTATAATTTCTTTTTAGAGAATCTTCAGAAAATATGAAGAAGGTAATCTCTTTGGCTATTTGTTTAATTAATAAATGAACTTATTTAAAGCTTTCCATTCTGATCTGATCTTCTTCCTCTGGTAAATGTTGTTAAACAGGTTGGAAGCAATATTCTCCTTTCCCTCTCCCAAGTTAACCACTGAGTTGCTTCTAATAGAGCTTTTCGAGGAGAAGAAGAGAAAGTGGCAGAGCACCATGAGCTAAAGGCTCTTTTAGATTTTAGGATAGTTTCCTTTCTAATTTTCTAGGTATTTAGGATAGTTTTCTTTCTAATATCTTTCCATGTATTCGAACTAATATAATTCGAATTTAGAGTTTGAAAGAATTATCCTTTGTACCTCTCTGAATACCAGAAACATTATGTCTTTTTTCTTCGAATTTCTAAAGTCTTTGTATTAACTTCACTTAAGAATTTTTCTAAGTTAATAGACTTGTTATCCAATTCGAAACAAGGTAATTTCATCCTCTTCTATAAATTCGAAAATGACCTTTACTTTTGACATTTTGGGAATTCGAACAATTTGGAAATCAAATCCCAACAATTATGTAAATCGAGTTTATATGATTTCTTAAGTAACATTAATTTTCCCTATAAATAAACTTTCATTAATAAAAGTGCAATATATTATGAAATGTCAAAGGAAGAATCGAATATGTTAATTGTAGTATAAACAATATTTTTGTTATATTGAAACAAATATTTTGAAAATCTTTTTTAATTCATTTTTTATAATAATTTATTTAAAATTATAATTTTAACCATTTTCCCATGCTCCTTAGTTTTAATTTATTGAGTTAGAGTGTTAAGTTTTAACACAATCCAAACAAAATTGATTATCTTAAATTTCTGTTTCAATTAACATATTTAGCATATATAAACTCAATTTAATTGATTAATTATAAAATAATTATTACACATAAAGTTTATTATTAATTACTATATTTTTTCACAAATAATTTAAACAATCGAATTATAACAGAAGTATAACAATTTATAATGGGTTTGGACTATGATTAAAATTTTATTTTTTATTAAATTTACAAATCATGATTTGAACTTCTTTTTTATTTCTACTCATTTCATGATATTTGAAATGTTTTTGATTTAATTATTATATGATTACAATATAAATATATATATATATATATATAATCGTCTAATAGTTTTTCTATCTTATTCAAAGTATAAACATAATAGAAATTTAAAGAATTAATGAGATTTGTTTTTTGAGTTTTTGTGAAATAAAAAAATGTTTATTAGAGTAGGGTAGTAGAATGTTAATTTTGTTGTAGAAGTTATTATATTTGGCTTTGTGAATGTGTAGGTAGGTTTATATTAAATTAATAAGATTAAATATGTTAAATTAAATTTAATGTCTATAGTGCAAAAGTAATAACAATAATAGGAATACAAATCTAATATTGGAGGAATTTGTAATATGATGAGTGTCTTTTGGAATAAATATCACATATGTAACTATTTTGTAACATATTAATCTATTAATGTGGAAAGAGGCATTGATGTGTGTATTTAGAGATTTTGGATGACTTAGAATGAGTGAGTGAATTGAAAAGAGAGACATGACACATCATATTATTCTTGATGTGGCATAAATATAAACATGTGGCAATAATTTGGATGATATAACAGCGTGTAAACTTGCGACCCAGCTTTAATATATATAATATAATAGATAATAGATAAATTGGCTATTTCAAATTCCTGGAATAAAATATAGACAAAGTATGTAACATGAAGAACTATAAAACAATACTAACAAAAAATCATTATCGACTTACTTAGATTAAATTATGGAAGGCTTATTTAAAAACTATATTTAAAGTAGCTAGTATTCAAATCATTTTCACTATCGTATATTTCACTTTTTTATCGTATATTTCACTTCTTTTTTTTTTTTGTCGAAGATCGTATATTTCACTTTATCACAGCTACTTGCAATAGAAGCTTGACAAGTCCATTTGCCACCCCTACTTAGAAGGGGATTGCTTTTAATACCCCTCTTTTTACTATTTGCACCCTTTCTTTAGTTTTTTCTTAAAAATGCCTTGTAAACTTTCGGAAGATAAATGATAAAAATTACTTTTGAAATTAATTTTTAAAAAATTTTAACTTCTGGATTTAAATTACGGAAGTATAACTTTTCGGAAGCTTCCAGAATTCTACATCCGGAAGCTTCCGGAGCTAGAATTTTTTAAAAAAAAAAATTGGTTAGAGATGGGTTTAGAGACAGAAAAATTCCGACCCTAATCCCAAAAACATAAAAAAAAATACAAATAAGGGGGAGGGGGACGAGGACGAGGATGGGAAGGGGGTGAGTAGACATGACAAACAAACCCAAACCCGTGGATACCGACCTGCCCCCGCCCCAACTTTGACGGGGAAACCCCGCTTTGACCGGGTTTAAGTAAAACCCGACCCCAAACCCGCCCCGCCTTTAACGGGGACGGGGCGGGTTTGGGGGTGTAAGAACCCGCCCCGCCCCCGAACTCGAACCCGCCCCGATAGAATTATTAAGTAATTTTAATCTACTAGTAGTTAAATAATAAAGGTAAACTTATATATTTTCTTTAAAATATAACATAGTTCTTTAAGTTTCTTATTTTTTAGGATTATCAATGTCTATATTTACCTGTTATTTAAATTAGAATATATTAGATATATAACTTATTTAAAAACATATATTTAAGTTATAAAAAATAGAGAAGATAAAATCCCCGCAGGTTTTCCCGAACTCGACGGGGACATGCGGGGATGGGGTTGGGTTTCATAATTTCATACCCGCTCTCTTTAAACCCGAACCCGAATCCACCCCGACTTTTACGGGGGCGGGGACGGGAAGAGCAAAATCCGCCCCGTTGCCATGCCTAGGGGGATGGGGACAGGGTCGGGAAGGGGGGTGAGGGTGGGGGTGGGGGAGTTGGAGTGGGAATATATGGGGTGGGGGTGTTGGGGACGTGGGAAGGGGTGAGGGTATTTTAAGAAAGGGGGTAGAGGTGCAAATAGCAAAAAAGGGAGTGTTAAAAGCAATCCCCCTACTAGAATCCACTATTTTATTTGGTTAGTTGCGAACCTAGTCCATTTGAAAGCCCACCTCATGATGTGTGCACGAAATAAGTAAAATTTATAGTTAAATTGATATTTTAATTGTGCATAATCATACATTTTAATCACTTATAGCATGTATTTTTATTTCTTTTATTACAAATAACTATTTTTTGCCTTTTATTTCAAAGGTGGAGGGATTTTTGGCACAAATTAACTTTTTATTACTGTTAATTAATTATAACCCCCAATTATAAAATCCAATTGATGGCGCAATTTGAAAGGAATTATGAAATTAAATAAAAAAGAGTCTTATTCTTTTAGGATAAAAAATGAAAGTTCAAGTTTTTTAGGGAGCAAGGGATAAGATTCCTACAAGATTCAATAAGATAACATGTTTCATGGAGAATAAATTAGAGTTTCTTCCTTTTCTACTCTATTCTTTTCTAGTTTTGTTGAATAGCCATGTTTGGATGCATTTTTGTTGATTTTGATTTAAATATGACTTGGTAGATTTTTTGTTATAAGAATTGTGAGTAGCCCAATGTAGGATTGGTAATTATATTTTGATTTCTTCCTTTTTATTAATGTTAGTCTTGTTTTAGTTTAGTTTTAGATGGTTTTAATACTTGTGAATTTATTAGGCCTCTTATTCACATGATTTTAGATATTGAAAGAAGAACTAAAGGTGAACCTTAATATTGAAAACTATAAAATTGAACTCGGGACTCTAAATCACGAAAGCATGCGGGTTTGATCCTTTGAAATCTCTTTGAATTAACATATAACTTAATGGATTTAAGGTGATTCAATTACCACGAAAGTAAGGATTAGTCTAATCAAATACGTTAGTGAGATTCTGGAAGGAACCAATAATTACATTAGGATAGTTCATCTTAAAAATAAAATAACTTGATAAACGAGTATTATTTAATTATTTATTGTTGTGTGAGTTCTAATTCTCAGAAGTTTTTAAATTGAGTAAACCACCAGATAGGTCCCTGACTTTTTCCTGTTCGGGCAATTTGGTCCTTGACTTTTTAAAACCCCTCCGTTAGTCCCTAACTTTATACGACGTCAGTCAGTTTAGTCCCCAATCCAATTTTCTGTTAACGGAATAGTGATATGGCATGTTAACAGTGTTTCTTTTGCCAACCTGGCACCAAACTACGTCGTTTTCAGTAGAGAATTAAAAACAAAAAAAAATTGTAAGCACTAAAAGATCTTGCAGCATTCAGTTACAACCACTAATAGATTGATACCCCTTCCTTTCACGAAACAGACACAACAATCCATCCATGCATAGTTTTATCATTAAGAAACCTGAAGAGTAAGTACAACAATATTAAAATTGAATGCCTAATCATATGTTTTCTTAGGGATCTCAATTTTATCCAATTTGATCTATACTTCAACCAGAATTTTAAACCAAAATCCCAATCATCAACAATTAAGTCACAATATATATAATCTTAACTAAGCACGCTGTCACAACATGTAAATGCATATGATGCAAAACACTCGTCGTCTCTCTTATTATGAGTTTTTATTTACTTTTAATTTGAGAATTTATATGTTGAGAAGATAAGGAACCAAATTTGATATAAAATAACTTAAAGAGAGATTTAGTAAAACATGGCAATATACACCTTAGAATCAATTAAAACAACTATTTTTCTTTTGTCAGCCAGCCTCATTTAAAGTCGTATATGACAGTCACATTCCTTTAGCACATCCCCCATATACTTGGTGCCCATGGTTCACTAACTCTTTCAGATAGATAAGCACAAACAGGGATGTGAAAGGGGAAATACAACAAGAAAAGAATTTTCAAGCTTATTCATTAAAGTAAATTCTTGTTTAGATTTAACAGGTAAAGAAAGTGACACTCCATCTTCCACTCCATTTGCTTCATAGATTACAAAAATAACCAAAGATTGCTTAAAATTCACTTCCTTAGGAAAAGAAGTTCTTACACACTTGAAATCAATACCTTGTTTATATATAAAGTAAGAAAGTAATATATACATTTAGAACAAGAATTCAACAAAAACAGATATCTCGAGTTTTCCTCATTTAGCAAAGCACCCATGAATACATGACACAACACGAGACAAAAATTCTTGAAAGTAACAACAATTGCAATTTGCAACATAAGCGTAGCAATAAGCAATGGAGCAAACAGGTTAGTGATCGTCTAACTATATTAGTTCAAAACAAACAAGCACACTATTTTTCAATTAATCATTTGAAGCTAGAATACATATACAGTATAAGGAATCCAATCATTGATGACATGTCATTTGATCCTAAAAGAAGGAACTCTTGAACAAAGCTAGAATGTTCATAAACATGCAAAGTATCATTTAGGGCTATTGGTAATGTGATAGGCACCCTCCTTCTGGTGTTGTATGTCATGTCACCAGTGAAATTATGAACAATATTGGTAATTTTTCTAGTCCAATAAGCAACACTTTCGTCCATAACATCAACAAAGTTCTCTCCCTCTCTTTTTTATTACAAACTAACACTCACACATTGACAAACAACAAAGATAACATAAAATTAATAGGAGTAGCCAGCTTATTAGTTTTTTTTAGCTTCATTAAATTGTGATGCAGAATGCAGTGGTTTTGTTATATTTGGTCTGCGGACTCGCTTTGAGAGTGACCATGAGTTTTCCGGCGAACAATACCACAATCGCCACCCAAGAATATGGCCGCACCCGCCACGGCTGAATCGTGAGCTTGCCGCAGCGAGGTAACACAGCCACAGAAAAACATTAGGGTTTTCCTTCCATTCCTGTTATTGCCCTTTAATCCTAATTTTTACTCAGCTTTACGGTGATGGATAATGCGGGAACTTTTACAGTATTCAGCATTTACTCTCTAGACCTAATTTTCAGATTTCAACCACAAAGAAATGAGACAAGCCATTTACTTTCTTCCACGTGTCAGTTAACGTTACATGTAAGCACTCTGTTAACGAAAAATTGGGTTGGGGACTAAACTGGCTGACGTTGTATAAAGTTAGGGACTAACGGAGGGGTTTTAAAAAGTCAGGGACCAAATTGTCCGACCAGGAAAAATTCAGGGACCTATCTGATGGTTTACTCTTTTTAAATTCGATTTCATCTCATTTAATAATTAAATTTTTTAATCTTTAACCAAATCTTTTATCTTTCTTAGTTTCAAATTTGATTTGGTGCATTTAGATAGCAAAATTATCAATAATTGATAATCAGCAATATAGTCATTATGGGGACGATATCATTTATGCTACTGGAGCAACCATTGGTATTCAAACATCACTATCATCATTGGACCATCGTGTCGTTGAAACGCATCGTTTGACTAATTTTTTAAAAAAAAGAAGAAAATTCAGAATGTTTAAAAGATAGAAATAGGGGAAGCGAAGCTTCTCGCATACGCGAGAAGCATTCAACCCTCAGCCTCATTGTCTCTCCCTCGTTGGCCTCCCCCTCCCCCCCCCCCCTCTGTTTCATTTTTTCTTTCATTTTTATCTCCTCCCATCCTTTTGTGTTCCATTTCCTCTCAATCCCTTACACCCATTGAAAGGTATTGAAACCCATAATTTCTAGTCATTCTCTTTTTCTTTCCAAAATTAAGTTTGGTAATTTTTGGGGTTAGGGATAGTGCTCTGAAGAAGGAGGAGAGTACCCACACCGTAAGGGTTGTTCTTTTCGGCTCTCTAAGGTAAACCCACAACTTGTAAATAGGCTATTGGAATGTGTTAACTTTAGGTAGAATTATTTTTAGAGCTTTGGGCACTAGTTTTAGGGATTTTATGGTTACCCATAAATAGGTAGAGCTTCAAATAAATTACTAAATGTTGGAACTATTTGTTGGTGCTCAGATCTGTTGATTTCTACCTCGCATAATACTCTTGGAGTTGTTGGGAAGCAGTTTGGTTGACTCTCCGTAGTTGTGAGTGGTTTAACGGTCATCGTGGCCTATTTTAATATTTTTATAATTATGGTTTTAATTCATCTTGTTCTATTTTAAGGTTGTTTACTTAATAAATTTGGGAAACATACTCTTTTATTGATTTTATTCTCTATGAAATTTATTTCGAAGGTTGAGAGCTTTATAAATTTAAATTGATTATGTTTGATGAAATTGGAGATTTAATTTTGGAAGGGACTTTAAGAAAATAGAATAATTTTGATATTTATATTATTGCGATCCATGTTAGAACCTCGTATGTCGTTAGCGGATGATAACAGCCTAGGTGCACCTAGTTGTATGATTCCGGGAGGAGAGGGTTATCCGTTAGATGGAGCCGCCACTCTGTGGAGAGGGCTATCAACGAGATGGAGCTGCCCCCGATGATACGATATGATAGATATGGTATGATATGATATGGCATTGAGTCATGATATGATTCCGGGAGGAGAGGGCTATCCGTTAGATGGAACCGCAATTCTGTGGAGAGGGCTATCAACGAGATGGAGCTGCCCCCAATGATATGATATGATTCCGGGAGGAGAGGGCTATCCGTTAGATGGAGTCGCCCCAAGAGAGAGGCCACTCTTGGAGGAGAGGGCTATCAGCGAGAGATGTAGCTTC
The DNA here is from genome assembly GCA_026901365.1 of Sesbania bispinosa. Lineage (NCBI taxonomy): Eukaryota > Viridiplantae > Streptophyta > Magnoliopsida > Fabales > Fabaceae > Sesbania > Sesbania bispinosa. The sequence continues at coordinate 1,221,151 of QLOH01000137.1, forward strand.
CCCCGATGATATTGAGATACAGATATGGTTCTGGAGAGGAGAGGGCTATCCACTAGATGAAGCCTTCCCATGGGAAAGGCCACCGTTCGGAGGAGAGGGCTATCAGCGAGATGGAGCCGCCTCTCGGTTCTATCATGAGTGATCCCTACTGTATTTACATTTCATATGATTTATGTTTTACTAAATTTATTTCATTTCAGATTTACTTATTAAACTTATACATGATAAATCTGTATTTTTTGGATATGATAAACTTCTCTTTTGGCTATTGGATCAAGTTACCCCATATTGTGGGATTTATCGAACTCACTTGTTTAGTAAGTTTTATGTTGAGAAATAAATTTTATACTGTCAATTGTTTCTATCGAACAACTCGTGCGTTGGTATGTTTCCCTTCTAGTTCAGGGTGGTTGTTAGGCCCTCACTAAGTCTTTGTGACTTACCCCTTTCTATTATTTTTCATCCAGATTCACAGACGGTCTAGTAGTAGGTTGCTGACAGATTCAGTTGTTCCAGTTCTACTGTTATTTCATTTTGGTAGGCCTCCTTTGTGTTGTGGCCATTTGATATTATTTTGAGATTATATGTATATTATGCAGCTATAGGGAGTTTGGTCATTAGTTTATGTTGAGATGTATATTTTGATGTTGATTGGATCAATACTATGTTGTTGGAAACTCTGGTTGGTGATATTTGTTGTTAACAGGCTTTTCTGTAAATTTTGGGATGTCCAAAATATAGGGGAGACTCTGTCAAAATTTATGTAAAATCCTGAAAATATGTTTATCTTAGAAAATCATTTGTCAAGTATTATATTATTGTTTTAGGCTTGCCATGCTAAGGATATTAGCCTGTGCGCCAGTCACGACCTTAGATTTGGGTCGTGACAGTCGTCCCGTCACTGCATTAATATTCTTGCCCTTTTTAAGAATATAAATGATTAGAAAAAACAATCACAAAAAATGTATTTAGAATTAGTAGAGAAAATAAAAAAAAAAAAGATAAAGAAAACAAAGTATGTAGAGAAGAAGGGGAAAAGAAGAGAAAGAGAAACTAGAGAGTTTGAAAAATAGAAAGAAGATAAATGGAAGTGCATAGAATAAGGCAAACTTTAAAGGTGTATGGAAAAAATCTCTAATTCATAGTCACCACTAAATGAAGGGAATTTTTAAAACATGAGAAAATTGAAAGAAACTTATTTAATGAAAATATTACCCTTATTTTGATCGGGAAAAGATGTAATTTGAGACTCCATTTTATATATATTTTATTATATAAAGATTGGTGCATTAAATTTAAGAATCAACTTACATGAGTTGGTCTTTTAGTTGTGTAATAAAGACAATCTTTTAATCAATTCTCATTACTTATGTTATATAGTTATCATATAGCCTGTCACACCATCAATCTTATTAGGGGTGAGCAAAACCCGGCCCATCCTACGGATCCGTTCCAACCCAAGCTATTCGGGCTGGGTTAGACCCTGTCCCACATGAAAGATTAGGGTTCAATTGGGTTTCATTCATAACCCGGTATCGGGTTGAGGACGAGTTCAGATTAATCTTCGGGTTACCCAACCCGTCCCATATATGTATATATATAATATATAACATTTATAATTTTATATTACTTAAAGGCTTAACATCATTTTAACTTTCTAGAGATTTTTTTATTTAACTTTTCTCTATGATAGAGGCTCTATTTAATTTGAAAACACATTCCATACATAAAGTTATATAATAATATGGTGATATTTTTCTCTTAACAATATTTGAAAGTTCATAAGAAAGTAAAATATTAGGATTTAGAGTTTGTGGACGGGTTCGGGTTTTAAGTAGTCTTGTATATTATCGGGTTTCTTCAGGTTTATGGACGAGTTCGGGTTTAAAAATTTAGTCTGATAAAAAGTTAGGGTCGGGTATGAGACGGACAAAACCCGTCCTAACCCGTCCCACGCTCACCCCTAAATCTTATTGCTCGATTTTTTTTAAATTTAAAAAAATATGATATGAGTATAGATTATGAAGTGCTGATGATTAAGATCAAATATTGTTCCAACATTTCACATTGACACAATAGAGATTAATAAAGTAAACGGACATGCTTATTTATATATACTCATTAAAGGATATATCTCTATACTTAATAAAAAGAGATTGAGAGTAAGAGAAAATATGTATTATCAATATACACCATCATAAGAAGAAAGACACAAAAAAAAAAATAAACTGAGTGATGAGAAAAATCAATGTTAAAATTGGATAGAATCAATTATTAATAATTATTATTTATGAGAAAAGAGAAAGTTGTGATAAAATGGGGCCTTTTTAAGAAAAAAAGTTAATTACTCTTAATAATTTAATATGACTTACTAAATAATTATTAACTTATTTTTTAAAAAATATTAATAGTAAATAAAATATTTTTTAGGGGCCTAAAAATAAGAATATTTTTTGGAGCCTAAAATGAGGGCTTTACTCGTTTTAGGGTTGGGCCAGCCCTGATGGCACCCACCCGGGGTGAGGCGAGGAGTACCTCCCCAATCCTCGTCCCCACCTCTCAATTATCTCTCTATCCCCTCCCCCATTCCCCATCTCCTGGAAATATTTCCCCCATCACATTCCCTATATACCCACAGGTCCCCACGGGGATCCTCATAGCTAGGTTAATTATTAAGAAAAAGACTAAAAGTCAATTATATATATGTATATAATTAAGGATAATTTTGTTATTTTAATTATTTATAGATCTTGTGAGGTAAGGAGCATGATGCCACCCTATCCCCAAATATACTTAGAGTGATTTTCCATACTTTCTCTATCCATAGCAGAAAAATCTCCAAACACAAAGTTCTAAACGAGGTAGGTCATACAACAATCCTAAAATGATAGGGGAAACTGTCAACCTTACACACACATATTACTTATTTTATATGTGTCAAGGGGAATGATCCTCATCCCCATCTCCAAGTATGCTTTAGGGAGATTTTTATCCCCATCCCCATCCCTGTGGGGAAAAGTTCTCTACTCTCAGGTCCCTAAATGGGACAGTCCCCACGAATATCCCCAAATTCAATTAGATATTGTCATCCATAGTTTTCTATCTAGATTTTAACATTTAGCTCAAATATGATCTATTGTCTTGAGCATAATTTGTAGGTACCAATGTTAGGGAAGGATCCAAAAATCATTTAAAGGGAGACAGATGTGTAAAAAATATTAAGTGATAATAGTTAAAAATTTACTTATCAAGTGAAGTAAAAAATAATAGCAAAGTTACATAATGTTAGATGTTCCCAATTTTTCCTTAGTATTTCACAATTTACAAGAGCTATCACATAAAGTAACCCATAAATGGGTTATTAGGCTTTGTAAAGAAAAACATGATAACAATTTTTTTAGCCTAACTTATTATATCATGGAAAGAGACTCTAAATAAAATAAGGGATTAAATTTAATAAAAAATACAAAAAAATGTCTATACTATTCCCGATTCAAACAACATTGACTCTTGTGGAAGATATATGTGGTTAAATAAAAAAAATACCAACACTGAAAAAAAATTACATGTAATAATTAAAAGTAATTGTGGGAGGCCATCCTTGCTACTTGATCCGTCTCTAACCACTGTAATTACTTTGGAATAATTTAGGTTACATTATATTAATATATATAGAATTTATCTTATATAATTCTCTGCAAGCCAAATGAATTAGTTAGCCTAGTCATTAATGAATACACAAAAACAGTTAACATCTTATCATCTTTTATTCTCTTCGTCTTTCCGACCCTTGTTTCTCACACAACTTTTCTTTTTTTCACCTCATTTTTTATGTGAATCTAAGTAAAACTGCGGCCACCTAGTGGCAGAATCATTCTTTATTTTAGATTTGAATTCTAACAGTGCAACCTATACAATTCTCGTTCCCTAATTAACATGTTAACAACTTGAGAATTATGATTTCCGGTGTTTCCTTCATTCTGTCATCAACAAATAATTTCATTGGGATATAATCCTTAGTTTTATAAGGGCTCATTGAAGAAAGGGAAACAAAGATGAATTGTTAACTACTAATGTCAATTAAAAAGAAAAAAGAAACTTTGACATTTACTAGGCTAACTAATTGAGCATAACTTGAATTAAAAGGTACAATTCTCAACGTGAGTATTGGTGGATTGGATTCCAAAACCAGAATATATGCTCTAATCCAACAACTGATACTAGTCCTAACATTTAGTGAATTCAACGTTACCCAGATTTGATGTCACTATTGGTCAAATTAAGCTGAAGATGCCTACTGGCAATAAGTTGTCCATATTAGTGGTCCTGCGGCACAATCAAGGCAAATCCTTCTTTTAAAGCATATCCTCTCACACTCACATTCCTTTCTGAAGAACCCCAGCTCAGAACAAGAGGCCACTTAACACTATTCACTCAAGAATATGGTTGGTTAAAGACAATTTCCAAAGTATAGAATAAAGATAGATACTCAGCAATACCGACAATCACTTTTATCATCCTGGCTGTTCTGCCTATTTCCCTTTCATTTTTGTTTGTAATTAATGTGTGTTTTCTCCCATTACATTGCAACTTTCACTTGAGTGTAATTTAGAGCAAGACTTCTGAACTTAACTTCAGTGTATTAATTGATCTTTGTACAAAAAGAGGAATAACAATGCCATATCTATGTACAAACGGGTTGGTTCAAATGTACAAGCTTGATTCTCTTTAATCAAGGTTTTGATTCGAGTTTTGTGTATAAAAGAATCCTGTTATCAAAGCTAGGCTATGATGTGAATGCTCTGGCTCACGCAGATTACCAAAAAAATGTTATATCTATATGAATTTTTGAATTCATACTTAATATTATCAGATTTAATTTAAGCGTTTGGTGACAAAACAGGGTAAATGATAAAATGTTACTATTTAATTTTCTGTTACATGTTAGTATCATCAAGAATTTGAAACGCAGATAAAATTGTTACATGCTAGTGTTTCAGATAAAATTGTAGATAGATAACAGCACATCAGTTACTGATTCAGGAAGGTCCTGATACGAGATATCATTTCTTGGGTGCGAGAATGGGAAAGTGGATAATTATGCAGCACTTGGAATGCATGGCCTACACCATTGAAGATAACTGTTTCAACCCTTTTCCCTGCTTTTGCCAGGGTGTTTGAGAATTCCAGATTTCTGTCTTTGAGTATATCCATTTCTGAAACACATACCATAATAGAGGGTAGCCTCAAATCTCTCAATTTGGAAGTGGCATGTACAAGAGGGTTGCAATATGGATGGTCACGTGTAGTCCCAAAAGGAAGTGCTAAGCGCCAGAAAGTGTCAGAAACTGATAAAGTTAATGCTGAATTAAGTGGCTGTTGAGAATGCTTCTCAGAGCTAGTTCTTTCCACACCTCCAAAGAAAGGTTGGATCAAAATAACACCATTAAGAGATAATGGATTTAGAATGGTGCTTGATCGTGTGGCTACATTGTAAGCTATGTTTGCCCCTGCACTATCACCAGCTAGGAATAGGCAAGATAGTTTGCAATGACTCAGCCACCACTTTTGCACACTTGATGTGTTTAGAGCTTCACTTTTCACCCACATGAGAGCTTTGAAACCATCATCATATGCTGCTGGAAGACGATTCTCAGGAGCTAACTTGTAGTCTATAGAGAGAATAACACAACATGCGTTGGAAGCAAGATTGGTCAAGAACTCATGGTAACATCTCCAAGAAGCAGAGCCAACACAGAATCCACCACCATGGAAGTAAACAAGCAAAGGAAGCTTGTTGTGACAGTTCAATGGCACATAAATCCGTCCCCATAAATTGGTGTCTTTGTTGATTACAACATCTCTGGCTGTGACACCATGTTGTGATGGCATGGTACATGAGACATTAGGCACAATTGCTGGCCTTTCTACATGTCCATCTCTATGAACTCTTATGAGTCCTTCAATTTCTTCAGTGATGGTTTCACCTTGCTGGTGAGTGTAGCTTACTTGTGGGTTGTGTCTGAGTGAAATGGCAGACATCATGTTATTGACTCAATAGCAAGAGAAATTCAAAAGGAGTGAAACTTCTCTTTGTGATGGCATCATGGTGCTTTGGTTTACTCCTTTTATAGAGAAGAAAAAGACTAAGTCAATGTTAATGGAGCTTCAAGTTGGAAAGAATAAGAGAAGCTTAGGAAGTATTCCATGCTCTTTTGTAAAACAAGAAGTGGTGAAGCTCAATTTCAATATGCCGTCAAGAAGATTCTCAAGCAAAAACATTTTGACTCTTCAGCTGTATTTAGATTTCCATTTATGTTAAAAGGCTAAAAGTGTTATGTCAAATCCTTTGTTAATTAAGACACACTATGAAACTAAACACGGAGAATCTAATTGAATGAGTCGGTAAATGTTCAGGATAAGCATTATTCTTATCTGATGGAGAATAATGCAGCATTTCACGTGATGTTTTTGTAATAAGCATGTGTACAGTAACAACTTGCACAGCAATTAGGAGCTTTAAATTCTTTGACTTTGTTCTAAATCTAATACAATCTGTTTAAGATTTAGATACCCAATCCATAAAGTGGAGTGAAATAGGACACTTGTGAGTTGTGATAGGGTGATTCCGGCCGGTTTATCCGCTGAATTTTTTTTCTTCAAGAAAAAGGTCAGTTTGGATGTACTCCAAAAGAATTTTAGGTGAAAAAAATAGAATAAATCAAATAAGTCAAATGAATTTAATTTTTCATAAGTTGAAATTAGTCTTTATAACTCACATTTTCTAAAAGTTCTCTCATTTAACTTATCCATAAGTAACTAATTTCAACTTATGGAGAAATTAAATTCATTTGACCTCTTTGATTTATTCTATTTTTTTCTTCTAGAAGTTCTTATGCAGAAGTGCATCTAAACTGGCCTTATTAGGTTGGTTTAACTTCTCTAGAAAATTTTATTGGAGAAGAATTATAATAAATCAATAAGGTGAAATGAATCCAACTGGTCAACTTTTTTCAGAAACCCTCTCATTTAACTTATGCAAAAAAGTTGAGTTACAAAAATTAATCTTAACTTATGAAAAAAAAATTAGATTCATTTTATCTTTATAGTTGATTATATTTTCTTCTTCAATAAACTGTTTTGCATAGCTAGGTCTTGTTGAGGCCATTAATAAAGGTCTATTTATCCGCTCATTCTTCTCCAATAAGTTCTTTGGCAGTCCTTTATTACTGGCTATTATAGGTCTGTTGAGGCTTGTGGAATGCATATATGTTCAGACCTAAGAATGAGTAATCTCCTATCTTACTAAACTTTATCCAATCAAGGGAATTCAATCAACGCCTCCTGATCAAGTTGATGCGTAGGTATAGTCAACAATTAAAGATACTTTCTGCTTTCAAAGTTCAGACCTAAGAATGAGTAATCTCCTATCTTACTAAACTTTATCCAATCAAGGGAATTCAATCAACGCCTCCTGATCAAGTTGATGCGTAGGTATAGTCAACAATTAAAGATACTTTCTGCTTTCAATTGAGCATTTGAAAGCAAGTTTTTATGTAGTGTCATGAAATAATACCGGTCAAATGCTACCAATTAATTTATTAGTGTTTGTTTCCCTGTGTCACTTGTGTGGTTTGATGTTAGAAGTTGCTGAACAGATGGAACTAACATGCATGAGTGCATGACAAAAAAAAAACTCATTTCTTGCACTACAAGAAATTTCGTTTTTAGCAACAGTTTCTTTGCAACGGCCCGTGCCGTCGCTATTAGCAATAGCCGCACCGTCGTTAAGCCATCGCGAAGTATTTTTTTTTTTTACAATTTTTTTATGAAATACAACACATTAGAGACGGCTAGGTCGTCGCTAGCTGTAAAAAATGAGTGACGGCTTAGTGACGAAAGACCGTCGCTAACTGAAAATTGTCGTTAACGACGGCTGAGTTTCAAATTAGCGACGGAGAAGGCGTCACTAATTGAAAATACAGACTAGCGACGACGGTGCTGTCACAAATGTGAAAAAATTTCGCGGGCGAAATTTTAAAATTCATCTGGAGCGACGACTTTTATTAACTTACCGACGGCTCAACCACTGTGGGTAGACGTTGTCGGTAGTGAATCTCTGTTGTGGGCATCGAACGGTTATTGTGTTCACTCCTATGTGATGTAACTGTTGTAATTTGTCTCTGTATTGTATGAATTGTTTTTTAGTGGAGAGCTGAGCTCAATAGGTGAGACCCTATGAATGGTGCTGGTTGTGTGCTGGTAATATATATTTGTGCATGTGTTTATATTGTATGAATTGTTTAGTTGTGTGTTGGCAATATATATTTGTGCATGTGTTTGTATTGTATGAATTGTTTGTTAGTGGAGAGCTGAGCTCAATAGGTGAGACCCTATGAAGGGTGTTGGTTGTGTGCTGATATTATAGAATTGTGCATGTGTTTGTGTTGTAATATGTGAAACTTTTATGCTGAAATTATGTAATTTTTGAATTGTAGACAAATGGATCGTAGATCGATGTATGATGGGGTTGATTCTTCTAGGAGATTGAATAATGAGTTTATTGAAGGGGTTTCGAGATTTGTTAACAAGGTTATGGAACAACCTTCGTTTGTTTCTGATTGAGGGATTAGGTGTCCATGTGTGATATGTAATTGTGAGAGTATTCTGAAACCTTCTTTAGTTAGACTTCATTTGTTGAAATCTGGATTTAAACCAAACTACAGTGTATGACTTGACCATGAAAAAGTAGGGTCTAATAATGTTAAGTTGAGAGATGATGATAATAGTGGTGAAGGTATGAGTTATGAACCTTAGTTTGCCTCAATGACTCAAATGGTGTATGATGCATTTAGGCCTATACCTGATGAAACAAATGATAATGACTATGAGCCACCTAACCCAGATGCCCAACGGTTTTATGATATGTTAATATCCGCAAACCAGCCAATCTATGATGGAGCAAATGATTCTAGGTTATCAATAGTTGTGAGGTTATTAGCAGATGGAAGTAATTGGAATGTTACTGAAAAGTGTTTGGATTATTTCATCTAAATGCTACTTGATGTAGCTCCAACACCCAACACCATTCTAAAGAACTATTATCAGGTGACCAAATTGGTGTCTAAGTTAGGGTTGAAGGTGGAAAAAATTGATTGTTGTAGGAATGGTTGCATGTTGTATTACAAGGATGATTCTATGTTAACTGAATGCAAGTTTTGTAATGCTCTGAGGTTTGTTCCTTGTAAGGTTAAGAAGGGGAGATATAAAGATGTTCCGGTGAAGAGGATTTTTTATTTGTCAATTATTCTAAGGTTGTAGCGATTGTATGCTTCATTAGAGTCTGTTGCACAAATGCGATGGCATCATGAGAATAAGAATGATTCTGGTTTATTGCGTCATCCTTTGGACGGGGAAGCATGGAAACACTTTGATAATGTGTATCCTGATTTTGCAAATGAGCCAAGAAATGTAAGGTTGGGATTATGTGCTGATGGGTTTACACCCTACGTTCAAGCTTCGACTTCACCATATTCTTGTTGGCCTGTTATTCTAACACCTTATAATCTCCCTCCTGAATTGTGCATGACTAAGGCATATATGTTTTTGACTTTTCTAATACCTGGTCCAACTAATCCCAAGGCAAACATAGACGTGTTTCTGCAGACTTTAATAGATGATCTGCAACAATTGTGGAGGTATGGTGTACTAACTTATGACATTTCCATGAAACAAAACTTTCTCATGCGTGCATGTTTGATGTGGACTATCAATGATTTTCCGGTGTTTGGAATGTTATCTGGTTGGCAAACAAAGGGTAAATTAGCATGCCCTTATTGTATGGAAGACACAAAAGCTTTTACGTTGCTGCAAGGTAGAAAAAACTCATGGTTTGATTGTCATCGTAGATTCTTGCAAAGTGATCACCCCTTCAGAAAGAGTAAAAGAGGGTTTAGGAGAAACTGGGTTGAGCATGATGGACCACCTTTAGTATTGACAGGTTATGATATTTGGTCATTTGTGAAAGAATTTCCGAAAGTGACAGATGGTAATTGTTCCAAACTGCCAGGGTATAGACAACTTCATAATTGGGTTAAACGAAGTATATTTTGGGATCTTCCATATTGGAAGGACAATTTGTTGAGGCATAATCTTGATGTCATGCATATAGAGAAAAATTTGTTTGATAATGTCTTTAACACTGTGATGAATGTTGCGGGTAAAACCAAGGACAATGTAAAGGCAAGGATGGATGTGTCTGTGTTCTGTGCGCGGGGTGACTTGGAGTTGGTTGGCCTGGATAATGGAAAGATGGGAAAACCAAAGGGAAACTACTCTTTAGAACCTAATGATGCAAAATCGGTTTGTAAATGAATTTCTGAATTGAAATTTCCAGATGATTAAGCCTCCAATCTTACAAATTGTGCAGATATCAATAGGGGTACAATGCATGGGATGAAAAGTCATGATTGTCATGTATTAATGGAGTGTTTACTTCCAATTGCATTTCGATCCTTGCCAAATTGTGTGTGGAAACCACTTGCTGAATTAAGTCGATTCTTCAAAGATATATGTTGCAATACTTTGAGGATGGATGATGTGACTAAATTGGAACAAAATATACCAATCTTTCTTTGCAAATTGGAAAGGTTTCCACCCGGATTCTTTGATTCAGTGGAGCATCTTCCAATTCATCTTCATATGGAAGCAAGACTTGGGGGTCCAGTTCAATATCGGTGGATGTATCCATTTGAAAGGTTTGTTAATAAGACTATATTGTTTATTTTAATTTATTTGTAATCAAATTCAAATAACAATGTATGTTTTTGTTTTAGAACGATGGGAGATGCGAAACGATCCGTGGGTAATTTGGCTAGGGTGGAGGGCTCAATATGCTCATTCCACTTACACCGGGAAACCACGTATTTTTGTTCGCATTATTTTCAGAACTCATGTTTGTTGTCAAACACTACATTGAGGAATGAGCCTCAAACTGGACTTCAATGCGGCAATTCTACATTGTCAATGTTGAACAAGTCAGGATGCCCTGTAGGAATGTCCAGTGAGCACTTGTTAAATGACGATGAATGGAAATCAGGTCATGTACATATATTGATCAATTGCAATGAAGTTAAACCATACCTTGAGTAAATGATTTTGTTTTTATTATCTTTAGGTTTTATGGTTTACAAATGAATAATTTATTAACTATTTGTTCCATTTTAGCTTATTCTTACAATTTCACTCGATCGATGATTGGGATTCTTCTGATCAAATACATTTAGACTTTCCAACATGGTTTAGAAACTATATAAGTTTGATCTTCTACTTTTTTTCTATTTGTTACTGAGTAAACTTAATTCAATTAATATTAAATGTTTCTTATCATTAGGTTCGTGATGAGCGAAATGGAGTGACAAACAATGAAGTTAAATCATTAGCTTGGGGACCGAACTCTAAAGCAAAGTCATGGAAACACATACCTAATAAATGGCTATAGATTGCAGACAAAGGATTGGTGTGAGGGTAAAAAGACCACAAATTGTGGAGTGCATGTAAAAGGACTTACCGATGGCGGTGAAGATGACTTTTATAGTATCATCCACCATATCTATGAATTAGAGTATCTTGGTTTGCCTAACTTGATTCCTATTTTCTATTGTGAATGGTTTGATCCAATCACAAACAGTGGCATGCGAGTTCAAACACAATACAATATTGTAGAAATAAGGAAGAGTAGAAGGTATAATTGGTATGATCCATTTATTCTTGCACAAAAAGAAAGACAGGTATATTATACATTGTGGCAATCACAACAAAACCAAGGGGTCTTGTTGAGGTTGATGGGGTTGAGGAAGAAGTTCCTTATCAAACTGATGACACTTCAACTGTTTTACCAGTTGTAGACATTGAACAGTTGTGAGGCTTAGCCGAGAATCGATATGAACCAGTTATTCAGCCTGAGACTATAGTTGAAGATGATGAATCTGAGGATGATGATGAAGATCAAGAAGATGAAAATGATGATGAAGATGAGTGAGATGACAATGAAGATGAAGATGATGATGAAGATCAAGAAGATGAAAATGATGTATAATTAGATTATAATATTAATATTATGTACTTTTCCTTGAAGTTAATATTAATATTGATGTGCTTTTCTGTGAAGTTAATAATAATGTGTATAATATTATTTAATTTTTACCATGAATTTTAATTAAATTTTATAATCGTGATTAACTAAATAATCATTTTTTTTAAAAAAATATTATGATTAGCGACGGTCAGGCTGTCGCTAACCTGCCGACGCTAAAGGCTACACGTTTAGCAACGGGCAGGCCGTCTCTATATTATGCCCGTCGCTAATTTGCGACGGTTGAGGCCGTCAAAAAGTTGCGACGGTCGTCACGTACGTTAGCGACGACCCTTAACGATGGCGTTGCATCGCTATGTTGCGACAGCTGACAAATAGTCGTCGCTATTGCATTAACGACGGGGCCTGTAGGGACGACCTGTTAGTCGTCGCTCTGCCATCATTATAGCACGTGAAGCGACGGTTTTCGTGTGATTAACGATGACTTATGGCCGTCGCTAATTGGCAATTTTCTTGTAGTGAACGATTTTCGACCCTAAAAGATTCGATATCGGTCATATTAGTCCTTGAAAGATGGAAAATACATTTTCGTCCGTGAAAGATGAAGAAGTCATTCAATTTAGTCCTTTTCAGGGATTAAATTAACATTTTAAAAAATCTTTCAAGGACTAAAGTGAACGATTTTTTTTAGGGACTAAATTGAATAACTTTTTATCTTTTAGGGATGAAAAATATAATTTCATTCTTTCAAGGACTAATATGATCGACACCAAATCTTTCAGGGACTAAAATGAGGGTTTACTCTAAATAAAATAATAAATTATAATAATAGTTAAATCGTGAAGTTGAACTTACATTTTTGTATTAGTAATGTTATTTAGATTTTAAATTAATTTCTTAATGTTCTTAACATTTATTCTTTAATTATACATTATTTGAATTAGAATGCATTTTTTTCATATGTAACTAGTGTGTTTATCACGGGGTATTATTGAGAAAGTGAATTAAGTTGAGTTAAAATGATTTACTATTAAAACTTTCAAATTCTGTCAAAAGGCCTTATAAGCTAAATATAAAAATAATTATAATATTTATATTTATCCTTATAACTTAAATTTAAATTTTAATATGTTTTTATACAAATTGTTCATTCCCATGTAATAAAATCTTATTTTATAATTTAAATATTAAAAAATTTTCATGTAGACATTATCAATCCAAAATTTGATATTTAATTTTAATATTATTGTAAAAATACATCATAAGCTAAATAGAAAAATAATTGCAATATTTATATTTATCCTTATAACTTAAATTTAAATTTCAATCTTTTTTTATATAAATTATTATTTTCGTGTGATAGATTCTTACTTTATAATTTAAATATGAATAAATTTTCATGTTATTATGTTATTATATTTATAATTTAGTTATGAACATGATCATTGTAAAAATTTTATTAATATATAATAAAAGTATTTAATTATATTATTAATGTAAGATGCATCATAAGCTAAATAAAAAAATAATTTCAATATTTATATTTATTCTTATAACTTAAATTTAAATTTTCAAATGTTATGAATGATTTTATTTTAATATATTCACAATATTGTGCTTGCTTCAAAATAACATTATCATAAATAAGGACTATTTCTCAATTTAAATTTTTAAAGATAATTATAAGAATAATGATTAGGTGAGTACATAAAAGTAATGATACTATTGTATTTTAAATTATCCTCAATAAAATATTTAAAAAGCATATAATTTTTATCTTATTTAAAAAGTATATATACTTCTGTAATTTGAATATTATATGATTTTCTATAATTTAAATATTAATAATTTTTTGAAATAGACATTAATGTATTATTACATAGAAATATTGATTTTTGTGTGATATAATTTTACTTAGGTTGTTATATATTTTTATATATTTACTTCTATTATTTAGATATTTTTTCGTTTAAAATTTTATTCATATATGATGTAAGTATTTTTTTCCTATAATTTAAATTTAAATGTTATTATATTTTTATGTAAAATATTCTTTTTCATGTTATACATTCTTACTTTATAATTTTAACGATTATACTTGCAAATTAGTCCCTGAGAGATTTCTGATCGTGCAGTTTAGTCCCTGAGAGAGTAAAAATTCCAAAATGGTCCCTGAGAGATTGCTCCGTCATGCAAAATGGTCCTTGTCGTGCAAAATGGTCACTGAAAAACAAGCAAATTAGTCCCTGAGACATTAAAAAATCACGCAAATTAGTTCTTGAAAAATGACCTTTTGACCATTTTGCATAACGGAACAATCTCTCAGGGACCATTTTGAAATTTTCACTCTCTCAGGGACTAAACTGCACAATCAGGAATCTCTCAGGGACTAATTTACTAATATAGTCTAATTTTAACATGAGTAAATTTTCATGTAATTATTTTTCATATATATTTACATCTATAAGTTAGATATGAACATGATTAATATAAAATCTTATTCATATATAATGGACATGTTTAATTTTATTATTAATAATATTCATTATTTTATTTAATAAATACATTTCATTTTATGTTGATTTCCCACACAATCTTTATATATATCTTTTTATATATATATATATATATATATAAAAGTAAGGTAATCTTGAGGTTGCCCTAGCAATAATTTTTCTTTCCTAAATTAAGGGTAAAATTGTCATTTTGCTTAAAATATTTTATTTTATAATTTTTTTAATCTTTATTATATACATATTGACATAAATCATATTAATGTACTTTTTAATAATGGTGATTGTTTTTTAAAGACACCTTTTCAACTTCCATTATTGAAATGATTATATCACTTCCATAGAATTTTGCAATTTGAGTAGAGTTTTATTATAGAACTATTCCAATTTGAGCGGGATTTCACCTTTTATTATTCCTTTGAGTGCTTTTACACATTTTTTTCATTTGCTAACAATTTATACCTTTACATTATCGTTTTTTCTTTTGCATTTTTTCTTTTATGTAATTAACAAATAAAAATATTAAATGAATTAATATATTTTAAAAAAATTAGAAAGACAAAATACATTTTATTTGAAATATTTAAATATATTAATATATTTACTTTAATACAATTGAGACATTTAGATAATTATGTTTGTTTCCTTACATTGCTTTTCAATTTTTTTTCCATTATGCTGGTATTTTTATATCTTTTGTTTTTTATGAATATTGATTTATAGCGCGATATTAGTATATAATCAGAAAATGTGAGTATTTTGAGATATTTTTTGATGAGCAATTGGGACCACAATCCTAACCTTCAAAAGGGAAAGAGAGACAACCGAAATAAAAGGGGTAAGAGAAAATATCAATATTTGTTCAAGTTCTCTTTTAAATAATTTTAAAATCTAGGTCATATAATAATTTCATTAATTCAGGTCAGATACATTAGCCATGTCATCAGTTTCTGTTAGCAATTGGATGAACACTTAATGATGTGACTACATTTGTCACAATTAAAAAATAGAAGGACTAAATTCGAGTAATTAAAAATTGAGGGACCAAAATTGTTCAAACACTAAACTTGGGGGCCAAAAGTGTAATTAAGCCTTTAATTTTTTTCAAAGATACCTTTTTGTCCTTTGTTGAGATGATTGTATCACTTCCATAAAATTTTGCATCCCTTAATGTTGGGGCTTTTCATATTCATCATTATAGTAACTATTCCAATTTGAGTGGAATTTCATCTTTTATTATTCTTTTGAGTGTTTTTACACATTTTTTTCATTTGCTAACAATTTATACCTTCACATTATCGATTCTTCTTTTGCACTTCTTCTTTCATGTAATTAATAAATTAAAATATTAAATGAATTAATGTATTTTTAAAAGTTCAGAAAGACAAGATATATTTTATTTAAAATATTTAAATATATTAATATATTTACTCTAATACAATTAAGACATTTAGATAAAAATTTATTTATATTTATATTGTTGGAGTAAAAATACAAATAAAATAAAATAAATTAATGAAAAAATTATTTTATTAATAATATAAATTAGCTTCGTAACTATTTTTATTAAGTTTTTAAGAAAAAATGTAATACTATATAACATATTTACATAAAATAATGTTACAAAAAATTATATATTAGAAGTAACTTTATTTCTAATATATATATATATATATATATATTTGATTTCTTTTAAAAAATTTTATTTAATTTATTTTGATCCATATGCTTTAATTAAAGATATTTTTTATTATACCTTTTCCTTAATAAATAAAATTTGTATTGATTAAGATTTATACAAATGAAACAATTATATTAGACAAATATATCATAAAAAAATGTTATAATTTTTTATCTTAAATCTTAGATGATATATAATATTAATTAAAAATAAAAAATTATAAAAAAATAAAATTTATTTTAAAATATTTCTTTATTCATGCACATGAATAATGAAAATATTTTATACAATTTTTATATATATGAGATAAAAAAAATATATATTTCAATATTTTTTAATTGTAGTTCATAAATAAAATTAGTATTTTTAATATATATATAAGATAAAAAATGATATATTTAAAATATGCTTTGTATCTTTTATTTTTTTTATGTATATCTCACCATTATAATTTATTATATTTTAATGTTTTAATTTATCTATATTATAAGTCAATTGATATATATGTTCTATTTTTCATCGAAATAAGAGATTAATATATGTATGTTTTTTACAAATTTCTTATGCAAATTTAATCTATCAATTCGATGAATATATACCTTCATATAATAACATTTTTTAAAATAGAATTCTTTTTTTAAATATAATAATATATTTAAAAATTCATCAGTTGAATTCAATTCATCTGCATTTCACTATTCATTTTAAGTTGAGAGTACTTTTGATATTTTTGTTTGTTCAAACAACAATGTGACTTTAACAAATATGCCTTTTCATTTATAGAATTGGGAAGTAAATGAATTATAAATGAAAAAATAGTTACTTTTATTATTTTTCTATGCAAAAATTCTAATAATTATATAAAATATTCTACACACCATATTATTTCCTTATTTTTATTTGTAAATTATGATTACATATATTCATCATCCTACTCAAATATTTTAAATAAAAAAGAAGTCAAAGAACTCAATTCCAATAGTTTACATAAATAAACTCAAACAAAGAATTGTATATTATGTATGTGAACAAATGTTATAACATTATTAGAGTATGATGATGATTATTAAGCATTATTATGACAAAGAAATTAAAAAATGGTAAGTTATTTAGACACAATTATAATGTACAAGTTTTTAGAAAAATTAACTTAGTTAATGTTGAGAATTACAAATCTTTTTACTTTTTTAGTAAAAAATAATAAATAAAACAAAGTCACATTGTAGTGGGTTATTTAAAGTATAATTAATTAGCATGTAAATATGTGTAGTTAAGATATATATTTTTAGGAATTTATTATCTCTAACTGATAGTTTTTTATACATGTTATTTCAAATCTTTAACATAACTTCTTAACATCTTATATGTTGTGAACGTAATAGTCGAACCTTTGATATTAAATCACAAACACAATAAAATTGCTTGCATCTAACAGAATATGGTGTCTTAGATTTATAACTCCACACTTCAATTAATATTAAACGATAATCTGGAGTTATGCTAAATGAAACACTAATGATATCACATTTGAACCTACTATTAAATGTGATGTCTTTAATAATAATTAGTGATTCAGTTAACAATACCTTTATATATATCATTTTGTTTTCTTATACATTCCATATATGTTTCCTTACTTTCTCTTTTCAATAAAAAAATATTCAATTGACTTTTGTTTTATATTTTCAATTTATATTATTTTTTTTATTTTTTTAGGAGTTTCAAGAGTATATTGTATTTACAACTTTATTTCTTATTTATTCATTTACTTATTTTATGAGTTTATTTTATAATATTTCATATAGTATAAATAATTACATAATTCTAATATAGTTAAATTATTTATAATGTGGCATATATTTTTTTTCTCAAATTAAGTCTATTGCCAATAAATATGTTAATACATAAATATTGATTAATTTACCATATTATATAATATTTGTTTATTGAAACAAATATATTAAATTATTAAAAAATTAAAACTCATTATATTTGAATCGTTATATTCTCGTGCATCGCACATGTTCACGCACTAGTTTATATAATCAATTAAATGAAGTAGTTTGGAAGGAATTGGGCATTTGAATTTGGACCTGACATTATTAGGTGGTTTATGGTTATGTTTTTCATAGTAATTAGCGTTGGAAACAGTCTCACATTACATACTGATAATAAATATGCTGACCAATTAACCACTCACTTTACACATTTAGAGACACAACCATCAGTTTCTATCTTTTTCTTTTTCCTTTGTTGCTCAACCCATATTTTTTTCATTTTTTTATTTTTATTATTTCTATTTATAGTAACTATTCTCCAAGCTTGTTCATGAAAGATTTAATATGGTGAAGACATGTGTCCCTACTTTCTATAGAATGGGGTTGCAATTTTATATATATATATATATATATATATATATATATATAAACACACACATATATGGGTGGGGATCAACTTACTCCAGGATTATCTTTGGTAAAGTTACTCCGCTTAATAATTTTTTATAGAAAGTGAATTTAACAAATCTAACCGTTGATTAATTTATTAATATGATGATTATGCACACCAAATTTTATATCATTTGGACATTTATAGGTATGTAATTTTAGAATAAACATTTACTTATATTTTAAAAGGTATATTACACGTTAAATTGAAGTGATTTGATGAAACATAAAAAAAAATTTAAATTTTATGAAATTTTGTAGGGTTGATCTACTTAATGAAAACATTTAATATAACAGTTGGATTGATGAAATTCATTTTCTATAAAAAGTTATTAAGCGGAGTAACTTTATTCAGAGTTACTCATGGAGTAAGTTGATTCCACCCATATATATATATATATATATATATATATATATATATATTAATTTTAAGGCAAAAATGAGTTAGAAGGGGTGGAAGCCGGATTAAATATCCATTTTACATCATTGATCCAAAAGATGGAATTGAAGGGGAGGAGGGCTAAATCCACTTAATCGCATAGTTATATCTAAGAATTAACATGAATAGATACGTATAAAGTACCAAAATAAAATGCTGTAAAAAAAAAAAAGTACCAAAATAAAATGATATTCCTCTAACTCCAAGGACATGCAATTTGGAAAAAGTAAACTTTATTCTTTAAATATCCCATATCTCTTTACATATATGCTTTCTAATTCTTTCAACTCTTGTTATTCTAATTCTCAATTATATATCTTTCTTGTAATGAAACATGAAAACCTATTTGACATGAAGGCAGATTAGCTAATACACAAACTACTTAATTATTCTCTCATTCAAAGATTAAAATGGCATCCTTCTAAGAAATCCCAAAAAAAAAAAAAGAAAGATAAGATTTGAGCATTGAAAAATAAGAAACATATTACCGCTATAATAAATGAATTCACAACCTTTCTGAATACTGAAAAATTCCAGTAGGAGAGAGTGACTCATATATGTGTGTGGGTCTGTGTGACTTAGACACATGTATGAGTTACTCTCTCTCTCCTACTAGAATTTTTCATAATTGTAGAGAATTTCCATCCATAATAAATAAATAAAAACAATACCAATTTATTATTTACATAATGTTTGGTTGGAAGGATCCGAAGGGAAGAGATTTCAAGATGAATGTTATATTTAGTTCAATTTTTTAGAGGGGAGGGAAGGGGAAAGGGCCAAAATCCCTCTTGATAACATTTTACCTCCCCTTCAAAAGTGGGGGAATTTGGAGGGAAGGGAAGAAAGGTTTAAAATAAATACCAATCAAAATTAGTTAAATATCCCTTCACACATATTAATAAAATTGGATGTTATAAAAGTATAAAGGTATAAAAGTAAATTATTTTTATTTTCTCTCCACTCCCTTTGTGTACCAAATGAGAAAGACCTCTATCAAAGATGGTTGGTTCAAGCGGTACATACTTGATTCCCCTTGAGCAAGGTCTCTAGTTCGAATCTTGTGGATGGAAAAAAAATCCCCACTGGGAGAGCTAGCCCCACCATGATGTGAATATTCCCCACTCGAATATGATTGTCTCGTGGAGAATACATGTAGTTAAACTAAAAAAACAAGAAAGACATCTCTCCACTCCCTTCCTTAAACCAAACAAGATAAAATATCATCTCACCTTCCATTCATTAAAATCCCTCCCCTCGTTTAAACCAAATATACCGTCACTATCCTACAAATGCGAGTTACAAATATCTAAAAACTAGTAATATGAAAATGCATAAGATCCAAGACCATTAGACCAATACCAAAATGATATTTTTAACATAGACAAATTAAGGCTCAATAGTACCCACGATATAATTATCACATACTCTTTATGACTGCGAAGACATTTATGACAACAATATGTTATTCCCCAAACAAAATCCAATTTAAAAATTGAATTTGGTGGTCCTCTCGCATTTCTAATTTTCTACTATCAATGTTATAGACCGGAACCGATCATACTCCTTAACTAACAAGCAAAATGTGCATTTCGACATATAGAGCAACACTTATCCAAAATAATCACCTTGAATAGGTAGCTCAGCCCAAAAATGTGAAAAAATCTAAAATAATAAATGAAATAGATATAAAATCTGGATTCACATCTTAATTAAAAATATCGTTGCATTGTATAGCCTAACCCAACCAAGGGACACATCTAAAGATAATGTGATTATGATGTCTCAAGGACCACCACACATGGCTATCTATTACACATCCTACTATACCCTAATGGACCAAAACCAAAACCAAAAGACACAAGTTCCTAAACATCAAGAGCGTGATAGCTATATACAAAACTACCCCAAAAATGCATTTTGCACAAATCGCTCATGCTCTGTTTTGACTCCCTTGGCACCGTGGCAGCCACATCACTACTTGTGGAATCAATGCCTTCGTCCAAACTTTAACTTAAATGAGTTAAAAGTAGAATTGTCACCCATAGAATCATGACTTGACAATTTCCGCTATCATTTAACAATGACATTAAACCATACATGAAGAATAAAAAGCTATTAATAGATTAATTATTAAACACATTTATAAACCAACAAAAAATAAACATGTCACTAGAAACCTTTGCAAAAGCACAATCTGTTTGTAGCAGACATAGCTTACAAATATAAAAACATAAAAATTACTATCCAATTCATAAACTAGTATTAAATAAGGAAAATAATAATTATTATAATAAAAAGAATACCTTTCATGGGATTGATATCATAGCCATCAAGTTTGAAAAGGTCAGGAGTATTGTCCATCACATGCGCCTCACACAATATGAAGCATCAAACTGCATACTTAAACAAATTGGTCTCAATCTTGAATAAACATTTCTTTTATGTCCAATCGTCAAATTGAGTAAGAACCACATATATAAAGTATAAGAACTTTCATTCGTGGAAGGATTTGTGTATGGGTTTGGCAGGAGATTGGCAAAACCTTGGTCTAGAAGTAGGTCCCATTTGGAAGATTTTATTCCAATAGTCTAACTCTCGTGAAATCCTTAAGTCGTGGAGGTTTATGATCCAGTACTGAACCGATCGTATAAAAGAAGTACCTCAAAATATTTCCAATCTCTAAGATCATATTATAACGAGATTAAGATTTAAGACTCGCACGTTGCAAAAACGGATGCATGTGTAGATGATTATTATGATCGGATTTAATTTAATTTATGACTTTACCTACTTTTTTCTTTAATAAAAGATATGATTTGAAGTAGATATTATAGAATCATAAGATTTTTAGTTTCCTTTATTATTTAATGTTAACTACAGTATCTTATTCTACGTTATCAACAACTTTTTTATATTTTCTTATTATTATTTTATAACACTATCATGTCTCTGTCTGTGCAACAAATTCTACACGTTCCTTCCTTATCAAGGTTAGAATTTCTTCTCAAATAATTATCTTTTCATTTATAATAATAATGTTTGCATGTTATACAATCTAGTGTTTAACTACATAATTCGTAAGCATTTATCTAATTTTAACCTCCTTATTTCCCAATGACAAAAAAGACCAATTACAACGCTTGAGGTCGTCAACACTCTCTTATTTCATGCCCTCATAGGTGTGAAAAAGGAAGGCGTTTTAAAACATAATGAGGTGAATTCCTCAAACGGAGGGCGCTTATTACGATGGAAGCATCCTTTTATTTTTTGTTATTTTGAAATATATTTCCAATGAGCGCGCTTAACAGAAAGAAAGTAGCCTTACTAGACGTGCTCACATTGTTTTTTTTATGTGCATTGTATTAAATTTGTTGCATTGCAATAATGCTGAATTATTTTGGTAGGTAATACCTTATGTTTAATTTTCTAATCAGCTGTAAAATGCTATTTTGCAACCTTTAATACTCCATTACCATTTGCCTGAATTGGAGAATCAAACATTTTGAATGGCTTGGTAAGGTCAATAAGCTAGCTACTAGCTTATTTTACTAACTATTAGATTTTGGACTGGGCCTAACTCAACCCCAAAAGCTAACTTGTAAGGTGAGGATTGCCCAAGATTTATATACCACAATATGGCCATATCTCTAGGCAATGTGGGACTCTAACACACCCCCTCACGCCCAGGGCTGGACATCTGGAGCGTGGACAACTATACGGGTGGCGGCCCAATAACAACGGATCATCTAGGATAGGCTCTGATACCATATTAGATTTTGGACCAGGCCTAACTCAACCCCAAAAGCTAACTTGTAAGGTGAGGATTGCCCAAGATTTATATACCACAATATGGCCATATCTCTAGGCAATGTGATAAAATGAATTTAACTTCTCCATAAGTTAAAATTAGTTACTTATGAAGAAGTTAAAAAGATGGCTTATGTCAGATTATTTTTAGCCATGACTGCTATTCATCATTGGCCTCTCTATCAGTTAGATGTCAAAAATGTCTTCCTTCATGGTGACCTATTGGAGGAAGTTTATATGGAGCAACCTCCTGGTTTTGTTGCTCAGGGGGAGTCTTCAGGCTTAGTGTGTCGTCTCCGCAAGTCTTATACGGTCTTAAGCAGTCTCCCAAGGCTTGGTTTGGTAGATTCAATACAGTAGTCCAACAGTTTGGTATGACTCGGAGTGAGGCTGGCCATTCTGTGTTTTATCGCCATTCAGCTGCTGGGTGTATCTACTTGGTAGTGTATGTTGACGACATTGTCATTACAGGTAGTGATCGCCATGACATTTCACAGATAAAACAACACCTTTGTCATCATTTTCAGACTAAAGACCTTGGCAGACTGAGATACTTCTTGGGGATTGAGGTAGCACAATCCAAGAATGGAATTGTAATTTCTCAAAGAAAGTATGCATTGGATATTTTAGAGGAGTCTGGGCTAATGAATTCCAAGTCCATTGACACACCTATGGATCCAAATGCTAAACTTCTACCAGGTCAGGGGGAGCCACTTTTAGATCCTGAGAGATACAGGAGACTGGTTGGAAAACTGAACTACCTCACTGTCACTCGTCCAGACATCTCTTTTGTAGTTAGTGTGGTAAGTCAGTTTCTTAATTCTCCTTGTGCAGGTCATTGGGATGCAGTCATTCGCATTCTAAAATATATTAAAGGAGCCCCAGGAAAAGGTTTGTTATATGAAGACAATAAACATACTCGAGTTGTGGGATACTCAGATGCAGATTGAGCAGGTTCTCCTACTGATAGGAGATCCACTTCTGGATATTGTGTCTTTATTGGTGACAACTTGATTTCCTGGAAAAGCAAGAAGCAAAATGTGGTGGCGAGATCCAGTGCAGAAGCAGAGTATAGAGTTATGGCTTCAGCTACTTGTGAGCTTATTTGGCTCAAACAGTTACTTGAAGAACTGAGATTTGGGGAGGTTACACAAATGTCTCTCATTTGTGATAACCAAGCTGCCCTTCACATTGCCTCTAATCCAGTATTCCATGAGAGGACCAAACATATTGAGATAGATTGTCATTTCATCGGGGAAAAGATTTTATCTGGAGACATTACTACTCAGTTTGTTAATTCCAATGATCAGTTGGCAGATGTCTTCACCAAATCATTGAGGGGTCCTAGGATTGATTATATATGTAACAAGCTTGGTGCATATGATTTATATGCTCCAGCTTGAGGGGGAGTGTTAGATTGTTTGTTAGATTGTTATTGTTAGTGTATCATATGATAGATATGGGCTTGGGCCTATCACTATGTATATTTGTAAATACACTTATGTATATATATATTATTTTCCGCCGTGTATTCTAGACACACGGATTCTATCAAAAAAATTTATATGGCCATATTGTGGTATATAAATCTTGGGCAATCCTCACCTTACAAGTTAGCTTTTGGGGTTGAGTTAGGCCTGGTCCATATCTATCATATGATACACTAACAATAACAATCTAACAAACAATCTAACACTAACTTATAAGCTAATTTGACCAACATAAAAGTGTTTGGTAAAGCACAAACTTCTAGCTTATTTTAAGAGCTTCTACCTTATAAGCTACAAGCTACTTTAGCTAACTTATATAGCTTTTGACTTGTTGCTTATTTATTTTTCTTTCATTTTTATCCCTCTTATTATAATACACTTTTTTATTTGTCTTCTTTTTACGTCTTTTAATGTCATTTTACATTTATTACCTAGTTTATCAGCTAGTTTTACCAAACACTCTTAAGACATTTTATATCACAAAGTTACACAACTCAGATATATAATGTGAATAATTATGTTATAGAGCCTATAACAATTTCGGTAGAGTTTTTCCTATTTTACCAACTTTCCCCAAGATTTTAAAGACGTGTAACACTCCATTACCAGCACCCAGAATTCAGGAATCAAACATTGAAACCATCACAAAGTTACACAAGACATGAAAAAAAAAATATATAATCAAATTTATGGAGCCTATAAAAATTTTGACAGAATTTTCCCTATTTTTCCAATTTTCCCCAAAATAAAATATTTGTAACACTCCATTACCAATAGCCAAAGTTCAAGAATCAAACATTGAAAACAATTCTTGACTACGAATACACATAATCAACATATTGCATTTCACTAATTGAAAAGCAAACATATTAACTCACCAAAGCAAAAAACTAACTATGAGATACAGGTGGTCATTATATGCTTTAGCCCAATCTTGTCTCACTGTGCTCTTTTCTCACCGTGCCTCGTCCAACACGTGTAACTTCGATCGATACCATAACATATTAGATGATCAAGCAACCCATCTTGATTTATTCGTTTAGAATAACAACATTTCAAACAAGGACACACAATTCTTTCGGGATCTGTTGCATGATCAGCAGCAAACTTAATAAACTCTTTCACTCCCTCCTCATACTCATTTGACAAACGACTGGAAAACATCCATTTCCGATCCATTCTCTATAAATTTATTGATAAAACAAAATCATTTAAGTAAATAACAATGGATACATGTGATTCTAAGTACATGCTTTATGCCTACTCATCCTATAAAGGGTGGGATCTTATTCTATCCGGATTTGTCAAATTCACATTTTATCATAGTATGACCTAATTCTTGATCTATGAAAATTTCGGCAGAATGCCAGCATTTCGCTTTGGTTATCCATGCACACGACAAAATATGTGAGAAACCACTCAGATTCTGTATGTACTCAGAGAAGGGGAAACACATACCAAAATAACTCATAGATCAAGAATAAAGTCATACAATGATATTTTTAAAGTGAATTTACAATTTCAAACTATCCAACTTTTTGGACAATTTAAGAACAAATTGTATATTATGTCAATCATAATATACAATGTGTTCTTAAAAGGAACTAAGGTAAATCCATGCATACGAAGGATGACCTAAAAATATACTTGGAACTAAAAAAATTATTGAAAAACTGGACCATACCTGAATGATAAAACACTTGCAAGCTGATGCGCAAATCAGGCTAGAGTGGTACTCAAATCTGCTACATGACAGTGAAAAAGATACCTATTATTTTTAAAGTACATTCTAAGACAACACTACATTATTAATAAGACAATAATTTACATTTTTCATATTTTCAAAATTTTGGCAGCATCTCCCCTGTTTCAATAACTTTCCCAAATTTATCCAACTACAAATCACCAGGCAGAAGGCAGAAGTCAGAAGTCAGACGGATACAAATTTTAGGTCGTAAGGGAAGAAACTGTGTTCATGTAACAACTATTTTAACAAATTAACTTTCCCTAATTCAATAGCTTTCCCTCAAATTTACACACATATGTACCATTAATCAAAGTTCAAGCATGAATGAAATTAACTTCTGCACAAAGTTACACAAGATATGTTTAACAAATACAAACAAAAGGTTCACTCATGTCAGCAAATTATGTCATGGCACATTTAATAATTCATATGAACAAGTCTATGGTGAGAGGAAAATAACCATGTTACTTCCTCAAATTTTTAAATTCAAGTTTGATTTTTTTTTTTTCTTTTATTTTTCTTTAGGTAGTGTAAAAATTTTGAGACATGAGAATATAACAACTCAATAAGATGCTCCCTTTGTTCCTATTTATAAGGTACAGTTAACAAAATTTCACATACCAATAAAAGTGGTTAAAACTAATTAATTTTATTAGAGTTTTAAAAAATAGTTTAACTTTCTAGTTTTACCCTTATTTAATATCATTAACCAACTCCACTATCAATTGATAGTTTGAAAGATATTAAAAGTTAATAAGAGTAAATAAGGAAAATGATGATAAATGCTTTATTAAAATTATAAAGTGGCTTATAAAAAGTAACACATAAAACATCTAAAAAATGTGTTATAAAAAGGAACAAAGGAATATATAATAAGGATAGGTGGTCTAGCACGTAATCCACCGTGGGAGTTAAATATCTATGACATGTGAACGAGTCTATAAAGTTAAAGGAAAAAAATATTGTATATATAATAAGGGAACGAAATTTACGAATTAACATAATTTGAACGAACTTAGTTCAATTTTGCATGATTCTTGTAAAGTATGATTATGTATAATACTATATTAAATGAGATATTCATGCGTGCTCTAGTGGATTAATTGTATGATCCTAGGAGAACTAATGCCATAAGCGTCTTCCCAAATAAGGGAATTTTTTGTTTTTTCTTTTACCGGTGTGTGTATTTTATAGCACCACTTCAAAGTCATGAGAGAAAAAAAAAATTACTCTTATTTGGAATGTTAGTGTTGCAGAGAACTCATAGTCAATAACACATAAAAATTAGACACTCATCCCCGCAATGCGCTTGAAGCTCACACACAGCAAAACTCCGCTAATATTTATATTATATTTCAGCAACACCAAAATGCACAGCAATTACCATCACTTTCCAACACATCTACTATTAATAAATCCCGCTCTGTTTCACCATAAAATAAAAACAGAGCCTCTCCTCCTCTGTTTCTTCTTCCTCATTTCCTCTGTCTCTATATATGTTCATACATTTATATGTTAATGCAGGGTTTGATCCCCAAAAGGAGGCTCCAAACTAAAGAGACCAAGATTGATAAAAATGGGAGGGTTAAAAGTAAGTGTTTAAAATAAGTTTGAATGAGAGACGGTAATACTAATACATAGCTAAATGTTTGAAAAGTGTGTATGAAAGAGCGATGGGCATATTAAGGAAGCATTTGGAATTATAGTGCATAACAACTAAGCCTTCTTAACTAATCATATCATAGTAGCGTACAAGCATGACAACATTTTACCACACCTAGAATGATGGTTTCTAGTTTCAATCTAGAATAGTCTCCTAAAATTTCTTATTTTAGTACACTTCACTATTCAAATATTGAAGTTGCAGCTGAGAGGTGCCTTCATATTCTGGCCAGCATCATTTTGCTTTCATTAAAATATTTACATTTGAGAAAGTAAAATATTTAACTTCGATTATGCAGTAATGCCTATAAATAAAAATAATAACAAAAGTGTCATGATGTGAAGTTTTTCTCAATCTTATGTTGTGTGGTGACTGGTGAGTATTGCCGTATTTCCAAACCTTGGTAATCTCTATCTCACTTACGAATCAGAACAAGATCACAGAACAGAAATGTGGAGAAGAAAGAGAAATCAAATTATCTAGATAGCATTTACTTTATTTTAAACTTACTGAGTTCATACTTACAAGAGTTGAGACCTCTAACTACTAGAAAGAGTTAAACATTTATAGAATCGATATGCTCATTTTTAACTTGTGCGATCCATACTATTATTTTAATCCTACAAATTATGACTCACATATCTCTTATTGCCTCTCTCTCTCTCTCTCTCTCTCTCTCTCTCTCTCTCTCTCTCTCTCTCTCTCTCTCTCTCTCTCTCTCTCTCTGTGTGTGTGTGTGTGTAATAATAAAAATATTCATTAACAATATATCCTGAAATTTTCTCTCCTTGCTGTGCATATCGTTTGGTTAAGAAGGCTATGCATTAGTGTTACCATCTCTCTTTCATACACACTTTTCGTATATCCTGAATATTGGAAAGCAAAATAAGTTTGCCCGATTATGAGAATTAAGAAGTTTGAGCAACCCAAAATAACAACTACAGAATACAAAGTAGAAATTTTAGTGGTAATCTAAATGCTATCATATTAGTAAGTATAGCAAATAAAAGTGATTTTTAAAATTTATTTACATTTCATATGAACGAGAAAAAGCAACAATTATTCAATTAAGGAGGCTAAGAAACTGAAAAAGAAAGAGTCAATTAACCAATTGACCTAAAACCTGTTGTTAAATAAGGACACAATTATGGTGTTTATAACTTCCATTAATGCAAAATGCCATTGGATTTGAAACCAGGAAAAAGGGGGGAAATTACAACTACTTATACTAATACTTCATTACATTGAAACTTTAATCCCAAGACTGGGAGATTCTGAGCTAACTTTATGTTCAATCAGCTCTAGCAATATCTGAAGGAATCACTTTGCAAAAAACCTCAAGCAAAAAATTAATTGCAGAAAACTTTTGGACCAGTCAATATTAAATTTGGCTTTTAAAGGACTTCCTCCTCAAACTAAAATGAGCAGGTTCAGAAGCAGTAATGACCAATGGAGATTGGAATTGGATAGTTCGTCCCAAAATAAAAAAGAGAATATATTCCATTACTTAGTTTTGCAAAATTGGACAGTTAAATAAGTTTGACCAATTATGAAACCTTAGAGTAACCCTAAAAAGCTACTGTAGAGTAACCCCCTTCTTTCTTTCTTTTTTGGTTGAACAGCAAAACACCAAAATGTAAATCTAACTACATATATAAGGAAGAAACTCATTACATATCCAGAGTCACAAAAGAAACCATTATAGCATTCAGAGGACGTTTAGGAGTATGAAAATAAAAGAGAGCGAAAACGAAAGAGAACGACGGTGAAACTCACAAATCGTTACGTTTAGAATGCAGTGGAGATAGAAACTCACCTCGGTGGTGCGGTGGGACGCAGTGGTGGAGCTGGACAAGATGGACGACGGCGGCGAGTAGCTCGCTTTCCGGTTCGGTGCCGAGAAGAAAAGAGGGAAACAGTGAGTGGCTGGCTTTCCAGTAAGGGGCTCGCGCGCGGTGAGTGCGGCAGTGCTGGGCGGTGTGAGAGAGAGACGAGAACGAAAGAGGGAACAGTGAGACGAAAGTGAAACAGTGAGTGGACGCACTTCCAGCAAAGGAAAACCCTGAATTAAACGCTGCCTTAGGGCGCTTTAAATATTAGAAAACCTGATTTTTGTAAGGCGTTCCCAATGAAGTAAGCGCCCTTAGGGTAAATTCTTTTTACAAAAAAAAAAATAAATTTAGGGCATTTCCAACCAGGGATGGACGTGGGTCAGTTTTGGTCGGGATTGGGCCCGAAAAAACCCAAACCACCAAAAATCGACCGTGTATAATATATGGACCGAGTTCGTCCCTATCTTTATTCGTTTTGTTCGAATGAGAGTTAGAGCGGGTTATCGGTTAGACCGGGTAAATTGTCTTGGATTTTTGGCCTTGTCATCAAAATCTTCACATTTTTTCTTAAACATTAAAAATAAAAAACAGAGAGTAAGAAGAATTTGATCAGTCCCAACTAACCCACAATCCCACTCTATTTTTTTACCTCAAACATTTTGGAAGAAAAAAAGAAAGGAAGAAGAAACCGAATAGTCCCAGCTAACCCACAAATCCACTACCAAAACCAAAAAGATTCGTTTGGTCATAGTCCCCTGTGAGTCACCTTAATGGCGTCACTGTTATTATGTCGCCTGTTTGGCACGCAACTCCATCCCACATTGGCTCCGTCACCTTTGATTTTCTGTGATTAATGTGAAGCGGCCAACCCCAAAATCTCATTGATGGTAAGGAAAAAGTAAAGAATGAAACTAAAAAAGGATGGACGTTGTCTCAGAACATGTAAAGAATGAAAATATAATTGTAAGCATATGAAAAAAAATAAATTAAAGAATGAAGAAATGAGAAGTTGAAGTGACTAAAGAAGAGAATTAAAGAGATTGTGAATGGGAAGAGAAGTAAAATAATTAGATTAAAAGAGGAGAGATAGTAAGTATGCTTCATGGAATTTGAAAGGTTGCAGAGTCATCATGCCTAGGCTAATAGGGTTTAACACAAGCTCACCATCATTCATTGACTGACTCACGTTTTGAAAAAAATGGAATGACATTTCCTTCAAAACAAAAATAATAAAAAAATGTGGAGGCACAAATGTATATCGGACGGGTTGGATTTTGATGAAATAATTTTTTTTCATCTGAAGCCGACCATTATAATCCGATTTTAACTAAGTTTTTGCTCGTTATAGACCGCGACCCATTTTAATTTGTCCGTTTTCGTTTTTCTCCTTCCGGTTTGCTCCGTTATCGGACAGGCCGGTGAAACTTGCCCACCCTTATTTCCAACCCAATAAGCATGCTTAGGGCCAATATTTAAAAAAAAAAAACAATTAGTTTAGGACGTGTTCAACACATTATTTGTCTTCAGGGGCCAATATTTCATTTAAAAAAATAATTAGATTAGGGTGTTTCCAATGCAGTAAGCCTAAGCAGCCTCAGGGCCAATTTGTTATTTTTTAAAAAAAAAACTAACACATAAGGGTATTTCCAACGCAGTAAGCGTTCCACCAATATTTAAAAAAAAAAAAAACTAAATTGTGAGTCCAAGGGCCAACTTTTTTTTAAAAAAGTAAAAATAAAACATACGGAAGCACCCTAAAGCTTCTGTTTCATTTAAAAAAGATAAATTTCATTGTAGTGTAAGGGTGCTTTTAGAAATATGGACACGAAAATGTTCTCATACTTGTGCCCTTATTTCATAAATTGGCATAGTGTTCTTCTAATTATTTTTAGATTGTCAAATCTTGCGAAGCTCAAATTTCTTGCCCTTGATATTTCTGAAACAAATTATATATCATGGATACTTGATGATAAGATTCATTTCAAAGCTAATAATCATGGAAATACTATCAAAGAAGGAAATCAAGCGTTCGAACACGAAAGCAATTATTTTCCTTCAGCATCATTTGAATGAAGAATTGAAAACCAAGTTAAGGATCTATTAACACTTTGAAACAATTCGGAGGAGAGATGTGTACATAAAAAATGATCTTTCCAAAAGCTCGCTTTGATTGGTTAAACTTGTAATTACAAGATTTTAAAACTGAGAGTGAGTAAAATTCAACATTGTTTAAGATTAGCTCTCAAATGAAATTATGTGATGAGTAAATTAGCTATGAGAATTTTTTAGAAAGGACACATTCAACTTTTCATCCCTCGAATATTCTTCTACAACAACAATATCGAGAGCATAGATTTACCAAATATTTTGAGTTAACTTCTTATTCGCTCATGGTTGAACAAAACAATGAGTTTTTAATGAAAAACCATCAATCTCATCCAATTGGCTCAACACCATTGATGTAATTTGGTATCTTCCTAAGGACGTGGATGAGGTTGTGGTGGTAAAAGGGATCATGGAAGAAAAATTATTGGATCCGTACTCCTTGAAGTGTTGAAAGCAAAGATGCTAAAAATTCAAAGAAAAGGATCAAGCATAGTAAAAATAAAGCCCATAACAATAACAATATTTGCCATAGATGTGAGACAAAAGGTCATTGGTCTCGATTATATCGTACACCTAAACACCTTGTTGATTTTTATAAGGCATATTTAAAATAAAAGGGGCAAAATATTGATTTTGATGTTTCAGATTTCTTTAAGGATCCTAGTGGTAGGATTGAGCACTTCATTGGGGATGGAAAAGTTTATTAATAATTGTTTTAGGTTTATTTGAAAGTTACCTTTCTATTTAACTAAAGTTTATTAGGGATCATTTTATTTTGTAGTTTATTAGTAATATTTTTCATAATTTTAGATTACCATTCATCTCTAATTTCTTTAAAAATATTTGATTTTCTAAATATTGCAAAATAACTTTGATAACTTGCCTGGTGACAAATGTTTAGTGGACATTGGTACAACCCACACAATTCTTCGAGATAAAAAATATTTCTTGCATTTAACATAATGAAATTAATGTTAGCACTATATATGGTTCTACAAATACAATTAAAGGCTCTACAGGAGCCCATATTATGTTCTCAAATGGAACAAAATTACACATTAATGATGCGTTGTATTCTAGTACAACTAGAAGAAATCTACTAAGTTTTAAAGAAATATTCGGGGAAGTGAGTATGATATTGAAACAAAAAATGAAGAATATTTTGAATATCTTGAATATTTTAAATATCTCTGTATTACCTCAACCATTTCTAACAGGATGTTAGTATCAAAAAAGTTCTTTTTTTTTGTCAAAAGATCATTCATTGAAAGATGTCAAACAACACTTACAAAGCTTGAGAATGCTAAATAAAGAGTATTACAACAGTGCACTACAAATCAAAACAATAAATCAAGCAAGCATACTCAGATAATGTAAACTATTTAGCAATCCTAATAATAACAACAAAAAGTCTTCTATTACACAAAGATACTGAAACAACCCATGACATTTTATCTTTTTTTTATTCCTTCCGGATCAGCACATGTCCAATATCAACTTCAAGCAAAAATCCACAGCATCATCTGCAATCAATCTGAGTAAAACAGCGCTGCAAAATGAGCTCTGATGGTGGAAGAGCATTGAAAGCAGTAATCTGAGTAAATCAGTGCTGCAAAATGATAGCTCCAACAGAATCTCACAGAAGAGGGGGGTCAAAGGTTATGGAGATGGTGGCTGAAAAGGGGAGGAAGAGGTGGTGGTGGGATGGAAAAATGAGAAGGAAGTGGAAGAGAAAAAAAAAAAACTCACCTTAAATGAATAGAAAACCCTCCCTTGGAGGGAGAAAGCCCCCTTAGGATTGGGGATGAACAGCGGTGCTATAGGGTTGGAGGAACAGCGGCCGCTTCCTAGAACAAAGGTAGGTCAGCTTCAATCAGAAGATAATTATCCTTATCTTCTGCAAGTTAAAGAGACTGTCTCTTTCTCTTTGTATCAAAAAAGTTCTTGAGCTTCTCATTGGATTATAAAAATAAAAATAGTTAAGACAAATTATGTACACCAGAAGTATGTAGATCCAAAGACACTAATACTTTGAAACGATCATCTTGGTCATGTTGGTGAGACTATGATGCGACATATTATTGAAAATACACATGGACACCCATTGAAAGATTATATGATTGTTTTGGCTAGTAATTATCTATGTACTTCTTGTGGTCAAGGTAAATTAATTGTGAGACCTTTTCCATCTAAATTATTAACGGCCCCTCTTGCTTTTCTACAAATAATACAAGGAGACAAGAAGAAGGTTCAATACTAACAAATTATGAGATCTCATTAAAATCTAGAAATATGAGGGGAAGAATTGAAATTATTGTTGATAATATTTTTGCATATACAATTATTTCTAAAATTATTAATGATAATGAGCCAGAGCCTCAAACAATTGAAGAATGTCGACATTATTGGCTAAAATGGAAAGAGGTAATAAAGTCTTAGCTAGAATACTTAACCGAGCCATTGATTTATTTTTTATTCATTTTAAAATGATAAAATGATTGAACCAATCTATTCGTAGCTTATTCTTACAAGCATAATTCGTGAGATATAGCAATCCTCTTATTAAAATTATGTACAACATTCTTGGATTACACTTTATTATATTCAAATTAAAACTTAATTTGTCCTTATTTTTATTATTTTAATAACGAAAAATACTAATAAGTGTCCATCAAATCTAGAAAACTTATATTGAAATGTAAAGCATTTAATATTATAAATATGGAGCATACGAGGTGAGAGAAATGACTTATTAAAAGAGATGAGTGGAATCAATATTCAATCATTAGATGAAAATAAATGATTGGGATTAAAATACCACATAAGTGTGTCACGTACCTCCTCTTATCTTCTCATCTAAATCCATTCATCTAATTGAACCACCGTCTCATAAAATCTTGAGTCGGTTTTTCCTTTGAATTTTGATTTGAATGACAATGACCTTGTGCTGCAGGCTATAAGCGAGACCAAGATGCTGGGAACAATTACGATAATTGGAATTGACAAGTTGACCAAAAAAAAAAAGAATTGACCAAAAAAAATAGTTAAAGAGAGAAAAGGGAAGCTTTTGGAATGACAAACTTTGTAAATCCTGTGACTCTTGTTAAATATATTTCACAATTGATCAAGGAACTGAGTGGTGAAATGGGTGTAGACTATTCCATTGAGTGCACTGGAGTACACCCCTTTACTTAGTGAATCTGTGGAAGCCACAAAAGTGGTAATTTTCATAATTTGATCTTCTAAGCGATGCATTACATAAACATTACAAAGCGAGAAAAAAAGTACCAGCAAACATTGGTGTTGAGCGTTGCAACTTGCAAGAGGGGCAATTCAGCACGAAGTGGAAAACGATGGTACTGTAGAAATGTGCTTGAGGGAATGGTCAGTGAACAGTGATGCACTTTCGAGGGATAAGAACGTGTTTGAAAAAAAGACATGTGAGGTTTTAATCCCAACCGTTTATTTCATCCAATGGTCGATATTGATCTCTCTCATTTCTCACAATAAGTCATTCTTCTCACCCTATACACTCCCTATATATATCCAAATCCAACAATTTCATCCAGCACTTGCACCATGAGAAGTTGTCAGGCATGTAGGATGGAGGATCGAATAGTCCTAGAGTTCTATTCATAGTCCTAGAGTTCTATTCATTAATGGAACAAAAACAAGCAAACGGTCAGCGTAGATAAAAGAAAAGAATGAAGAAAAGAGACTTAACACTATACATGAACTGCGATTACAAAGAATGACAAAGCCAAAAAAATGACTACATACATAATTGTGATTATTGAAGAGACATCCTAAGATGCAACAAAATGAGTGGTGTAGCTGATCAACTTGAGATATGGACAGACAACATTAAGGTACAGGCTGTGATCATAAAGAAGTGCTTGGTAAGGAACCCATTAAGATGATATTTTCACCTTTATTCTCCCTATTCCTCTCAGGCTTTTCCTTCGTAAAGAATCCAGATAGGAACCTGGGTGACATCCCAGAACTCAGTCCCCTTCCTAACAAGTCCAAAGCTCCTCTTGTTTCACCACCACCCTTTTGGCTTGCTTTAGTTAAGCTCCTTGTCTCATTCAATCTGAGTTGTGCCCCACAAGGACAATTTGCAAGCTTTGTAAAGCAACGCTTATGGAAAACCAAATGACAAGCTTTGCACCTTTCAATATCGTCTTCCTGTTGATAATTTAGCTTTGGATTAAGATTGGTACTTCTTAGTAGACTATAAGAATTCCAGACTCATAAAAGTAAAGACGTGAAGGCACTAGAGGATAGCATAAATGGATTGAAAACTGAAATAGTGAAATCTAAACAATATAAGGGACGAAATAAAGTCACTATGAGTCCTTTTAGAAGTTATGCCACATCAGTTACTTCCATTAGCAATTTGATGAAGCAACCAAATGATTTGATTTGTTTAATTAGAAAAACTGAGAGACTTAATTGAAGCTAAAGGTTATTGGGGGGAGGGGGGATTGCACATAGGCCATAGGAGAGAGTCCAAAAGTAAAATTAAGCCTAAATTTTATAGAAGTTGCTTTGTACATTATAAAAAACTAAAAGTGCAGCTATATGCACAGACAAGTGTTACGCACATATCTCACAAACTCGAGTTCTCTCCCATTATTTCCACATTTTTCCAAAAATCAATGGTCCACAAAATGCTTGCAAGGTCTATAAACCTCCTTTTTCTGTGCAAGTATACTTTGTCAAATCTAAATCATCAATTTTTTTATCAACAGTTACCCACCCTGTGTTTTATTTTCTACAGTGCACCTTGGGAGCCTGATTAAAATTCTAAGAAGAAATCATCACCTTTTCATTGATTTAGTGTCTATTTGTTTTACCATTCAACAGTGCAAAATCATGGTTTTGCAGAATTGATTTTAAATCACTTCCGTCCAACGTGCTTCGTAAAGTGTGCATCACTCATCTCAATCAATCAAACGAACACTTACTTTTTTCCTTAAATAACTCTATCCTCTAGAATCTTAGTTACTCATAGATACACACCTGAAATGGGAAAATGAGCGAAGATGGGTCACTGCAGTCTTGTCGAGCACTGCAGGGGACTCCCACATCACAGCATATGAGGCATTGGTCAGTAATGTGTTCCAGGATTTTCCTTGACACAGTTTCCACCATCACAGGAAGTGCTGCATAACAGTTGCCATACATCAGAAACACTAGATATAGGGAATGCAACATAACAACGTCAAAATTAACCACAATCAATAGCAGTATAGCACACTTCTATGTTCTCATGAAATAAAAAGAGGAAATGAAACTGCAATGAAACATACAAGGGCAATCAATATGCAGGAAGTTACTATACAGGCTATGTAATTATAAATCATGATACCCACTTCCAAACAAATATGTTGATTCCAGACTATGAATTTGATCACAGATTTGATGCAAACTAACAGCTGTGGTTTCAAACCATAATAAAAAAAACAATAGCACCCGAATCCCTAAAGGTCTTATGAGCAACAATTTTAGGATGCTGATTATAGCTCTCATTTCACACGGTTGACATACCATATGCCCTCCAAGCTACCTGTTTTAACAGTTATTTCAAGAACAGGTAATGACTAGATACCATTACGCAGAGAGAGATAAGTTTATAAGACCAGTTCAAAAGAATGTAGTGCAACCACAATTACTCCCCATATTGATATGAGTCAATATTCGGCCACACATGAAATTCACATATAGTTAGCCAACCCATCAAAGCAGAAAAACTGAGGAAATTCAATAATAGAATCTGTCTGGTCAGAATGTAAATTTCGGTCTTAGGAGCAAATAATGCATGTCTGTGTCTGTGCATGCATCAAAACTGGCCTTTAGATGCCATTGCATCAAACCCAAATTTATTTATTTATCAAAAGAAGTGAACACATGTGAGTGGAAATTAAATGAAAATGAACTTTCATTTAAAGCACATAGATGCAATAAGCCAAAAAAAAAAAAAAAAAAAAAAACTGACCAGCAAAGACTCCTTTGGAAAGATCAATCAAATCTCTAAGAGCAAAGAAGTCATTGCTTTCAAGAAGATATCTCCGGCTTCCAAGTCCTCTGTTGACAGACCTCCGGAATGGGCAGCGAAGATATGGAAGCATAGTTCCTATCTTTTTTCTTACGCTCATAACATGAAGCAAGGCTGGGACCTTTGACAAAAGGAAGGGATTAACAGCAGTGACACAAAGCATGGGCTGCAGGAGAAAAGCAAAGTGAATGGTAAGAATAACTCCAAAATATGCAAAGTTAAAATGGGTGGGAAGGAAAAGAAAAAACATGTATCTACTACTAGTGTGTTGATTGATCAAAGACTTAGTAACAAAGCAATTGTTGGTCAAACACAAATATATCCATGTTCATTTATGTGTTTGTTTTCTACTTTGAACACTTTGTATCGATTCCTTAGAATGAAATTGGATCCAAATATATATTTACAAGTCAATGGCAGCTAAACACTGAAACAATTAAGGTACAACACTAACCAAGAAAAGCCGTGAAATATAATATGCATGTGGAATAACGCAATAAGATCCTAACATGCATCAGTGTGATTAGTTTGCATCACTTCACAATCTGTGTGCCCAATGCTCATTGTACTTGCAAATAAACAGCATTCTTTCAAACTACCAATCACTATATCAGTGTATATCCACCCTACAGAAATAAAAGATAGCAAACTCTTGCTTTTTGCACCCAAGTACCTAACAAAGAGAAGAGAGAGAAACAGCAGCTCTTTCTAGTAAACTTATAAATAGAAACTTTGGACATAACATACATATGAAAGATTGTCAGGTGAAAACAATAGGCAAGTCTTAGTGTTAAAATTACCTGTTCATGTATAGAATCCAGATATGACTTTGCCATCTGAGAAACAGGATAAGGAGTGAAATCCCAATGATGTAAAACCCTTGCTGGCAAGACTGCAGTCTCATTTGTATGGCAAGAAGAGCAGAATAGTTGACCAGTGTATTCACAAAGTCGAGGCTTCCCCCATCCAAATGTCTGTACAAAATCCCAAATCAAAGTTTTTCCATCATCAAAATTTTTACGGCATCCAGCACAGGTATGATGTTGTGCTTCTAACAACTGCCTCATAGATTTATTAGATGGAATTTCAACTATAAGAGATATGGTCTTCCCTAAAGTGGAAAAGTTTCGATTGTTTTCCCCTCTTGTAAAAGAAGAGTGAGACACTGGTGCACTTGACACGGGTGAAATAGGATGTGAATCTTGAGGGGACAAAAACCAAACCAATGCTCTTGGAGGACTTGAAAAGAACCTGGTAGATAGAATAGACTGTAAACACTCTTGAATGAGAACACTTCTGTTCACAATAATATCAGGAGATGCACTTCTAAATATCTTGGATTCCCTTTCAACAGAAGACCAAGGCAAGGGTAAAATCCAGCCTTGCTCATTGAATAAAGTTTTCATGCAACGATAGAGAGTTAGGAAATCGCGATATCGCCTTTCAACCTCCCACTGATCCTTGCCACTCCACACCTTTATTCTATAAACAGTGTATTCCTTCACCCCAACCAATCTTTCACTGAAAGAAACATCCCCTTTCTTCTGCCTTGCACCTATCACTTCAATCCTATTTATTCTTTTTGGGCGCTGAACTAGGAGGTAAGCATCATGTGAACTAGAAGTAGAAGCTGTCAACCCACCATCTCTTAAAGGCATAGACAATTGCGGTTCAAGCACTCTGTTATTCATGGAAAGTCTAGCCCCAGGAGAATCCACAGAATCCAGTAAAATTTCTTCCATCTCCTGAACAACCTCGTCATAGAATTCATTTAGCTCAAAGTCCTCTATCTGCAATATTTAGTGAAACATTAAACTCTATGTGCGTAGAATGATTATTGCCATAATGTCAACTCAATTAAGCGTGCTGCCAAAATGAGCTGCTTCAAACCATTAGTCTATGACACCATTTCTAACCATCTTTTTTTATGAAGCAGGAAATAGAAACAACCTTTTTCAATGATAAAAAAAAAATGAGAGGGTTAACTGAATCATTCATCCAATCTTTGAAATTCAAAAAATATTCAATAATTCAGATTCCAGGCTTTAGTTTCAATTGGATACATCTTATTGAATTAGCTAAAGAATAACTAATTTCAATAATCAGCCAAGATAGTTTTCCTGAACATTATGCATGTTTAGTTAACATCAAGCTGAAAATGCCATGTAAAATTCAACGGGTTTACAAAAGATTTTAAATCATGAAAAAATACATTGCCTGATACAGCTGCTGAAACCGACACTGCAATTATGTCTTGCATCAGCACACAACAGCCATAATGCAACCATAACCATGACTCGACCACAATTACAATTTAAAACCTTGGGTTTATACAGTAATTAAAATTGTACACATTG
Source organism: Sesbania bispinosa (assembly GCA_026901365.1). Taxonomy (NCBI): domain Eukaryota; kingdom Viridiplantae; phylum Streptophyta; class Magnoliopsida; order Fabales; family Fabaceae; genus Sesbania; species Sesbania bispinosa. The sequence goes on from QLOH01000137.1 coordinate 1,261,391, forward strand.
AAGTAGAAAATATAATAATTGAAGAGGTTTGAAAATGATAAGTTGAGAGACAATGGGACTCAATGCTCACCATAGATACCACAGGACTTTTTTCCAAGACATTTGTTGAGGTGGAAGAGCTCTCTAGTGTTTTCCTCATTCCACTATTTGAAGGCGGCATAATTTGTTCAAGGCTCTCAAATGATTTTGCATCTATATTCCCTACATGGATGGATGGATTGGAAGAAGTTTGATCTACTCTACTATCACAAAAGTGATCAAAGTTAAACTTAGAATTATCCAGCTCTGGGTTTACACATTGAGCATCACTAGTGGCAATAGCTTCATCACTATTGATACATGGATTTCCCTTTTCCTCGCTTCCACCATCAGTATTCAAACTCTTCAGAGGAGCTTCTTCTGGTGGCAGATCCAAATCTTCTTCACTGACCTTTGAGATAGAAAATGTTTCAGGACAACTAACATTATCCATGCACAGCCCAAAACTAACTAATTTGTCAACTCCTTGAACTTGACAACCATCAACAGGAACGTCTTTGTCCCTTTCCCTGTCCCTGTCCATGTCCTTGACCTCTTCTATAGCTTCTGGGTCACCAATATCTTTTGTTTCTTCAACTTCTTCATTGACTGTGACCACATCCTTCTCATCAATTCCTTCCTCTTTTCCACCAAAAGTCACTGGATCCCCTTCAACATGATTCTTATTTTTTTGCTGGTTGCAAAATAGATCAGACATGGCAGAAACTGGACCATTTTGCAGCAAAAAATCATCCAAGTCGTGTGAACCAAAGGCCACAGAAGCGTTCATAAACAAGGGATTCTCGTTTCGCACTTCAGGCTCCTCATGATAACGCATACTCCTCGACAAATAGAACTCATTCCCATTGTCACCTTTTAACAAATAGCTCTCATTCCCATTCTCACCCTTCGACAAATAGAACTCATTCCCATTGTCACCGTCACTGCCATAGTTGTACATCGATTCCTCACCCTCTGAGAAATCCTCATCTTCTTCTTCCCTCTCCATCTCTCGTTCCCCAACTTCACTTTCATTCCCATTCCCATGAGGCTCTTCAATTCGGTTAAATCCTATCAACTCCGACGAATCAAGCGCGGTAATAGCAAGCTCGTCACCGCCGTCACCGTACAATTCCAATCCACTGGAACCGTACCTCAAGTTCCGCTGCGTTCCGAGCTTCTTCCTGTCGTTGCGATTTGTCTCTGCCGTTCCTCCTCTGAAACTCACCAAGCTGTTGTTATTGCCATCGTCGAAGCCGCTGGCGAAACCGAAATCGCAATCGGAGAAATCGTGGAAAACGGTGATGGCGCTGCACATGCTCATAGCGGTGCTAGGGGTTCCCATCACCGAGTTGGCGCTGCAGTACCGTTCCAACTCGGAGTCGTCGCCGCCGAAGGAAGAGCGGCGAGAAGCATTGTCCGATTCGCGAACCCGCAACCGAGGGAACGAATCCAACGGATCCGGAGACCCGACTTCGCCTCGCCCATTCATCATTTCAAATAAAAAGTGAAGAAAATAAAAAAATATATATATAACGGAAGGTTACATGAGAGAGCAATTGATCGAATGGGAAACCCAAACTCCAACTTTGATTCTCGAAGGAATCGTAGCAGCGTATGTGGGATTCAATGAGCACAGTAGTGAGAGGCCCTTCCCTGATTCACAAGGGAAGATGACGATGCAGAAAAAAGGAAATTTCAAAAAAAATGAGAATCAGATTTTTGTTTTTTCCTCTTAAAATAAATAAATAATAAAAAATAATGAAATAGTGGGAAGAAAGAAAAGTAGTTTCAAAACTACCAGTATAAAGACCGTATCTTGTTTTACCTAACAATCCACTCTGTTGTACATGTCTGAAAACTCAGCATGCTGACGAGGATAGGAGATGTGAATATTTTTCACTTTTACTTTTGGGTTTTGAGTTGTGACAAAGCCCATTTGTATTTGTTCTTCTTCTGTTATTATTTTATTTCTTAAATCAGTACATTAATGAGAATAAAATTATATTTTTATATAATTAAAATTAAATTTACAATAATAAATATTTTAAATTTAAAAATAAAAATTAAAAAATTGAATAATTGTTTAATTTTATATTTTTATATTAAATTATATATTATTATTAAAATCAAATTTACATTATTATTTGATAATAGTTATATAAAAAAATTAAAATCATAATATCAAAAATAAATATTTGTATTAAAAATAAGGATAAAATTTATCAAAATAGAAAATAATATGATCAAATTTTAAATCTTAGTAAATTAAAAAATTAAGAATTAGAATTTATTAACATTTAAAATTTAAATAGGAAAAAAGAAAAGGGAGAAGGTTAGCATTACTATATTAATACTTGAGGAAGAGAATCTTGCTCTTACAAGTTGTTTATAGAATAGAGTTCACCATGAAATGAGGAAAAAGAGAATGTCAAAAGTCACCAAGAAGGAAAAGAGACAAGGTGGATGTCTCACTTTCGAATGTGAGGTTTCAAATCTATAATAAAATAAATAAATAACTAATTATAGTATTTGATTATGCACCAAAAAAAATTATAGTATTTGATTTTATTATTATATAGAGTAAAATAATGTTATATCCTCCTACTTAACCTATTACTAGAGCCAGTATCGGCTCGCAATGGCTCGCAAAAATGTATGACTTAGACACTTATATTATAAGCTCGAATAACTCTCGGGCTTTTTAGTTCAACCCGATAAAGTCTTATAGCCACAAAAGGCCAAGTAGTCCGCAAACAAAATCGGATTGCCCGCAAAAATGTAGGGCTTGAGCATTTATTTTAGAAGCCCAAATAACTTCCCAGTTTTTTAGCCCAGCATGATAAAACTTACTACCTGCATCGAGTCAGATAGCTCGAATTGTCAGTTCTACCTCTTACTAATCACCCACTACATTTGTTCCAAATTTATTTGTCCACTTTTCGAAATGAAATTATTTTCTATTTATATGTCCACTTACATACAAATCCAACATAGTTATAGTTATATTTTTTCCATGATATCCTTATGATAAATTTGTTGCAATAATAAATTATCCACTACTAGACCTAATAAGCTGCAAATCACTCTTCAACCATTTAACAAGATAAATAAATGGAGAGATATAATATAAAATAGATAAAGCGTAAAATAGAAATTTTAAAAGTTTTCTTTATGAGAACAAGAACAATAATTGTATTTCTTAATATGTGTATTTTTATTCTATTTTGATAGATAAATAAAAATAGAGTTAGTACATATTAGAGAAAGAAAGTATTAAATGAAAAATTGAAAGCATTTAATATCTTAGAAACATAAACAACATTTTGGAGTAAACCACCACTTTCGTCCCTGAAAGTGTGTAGCGCTGTCAATTTCGTCCCTGATTGGAATAAATTGTCACGTTAGTCCCTGAAATTGCTCAACGCCGGTCATGTTAATCCTTCTGTTACTCTCCATTTATTAACAGTAACTGAGGCGCTGAGGTGTACTGTTAACTGTCTAGGTGGCATGCTGAGTTTTCCTAGACACCTTCAGGGACCAAACTGAAGTTGTTTTCCCTGTACAAAATTTCCCTCCACCTTCATGACCATTAACATTCCTTTCTCCACAAGTATCACTGCTTGAAATCCTAACGTTTCCCTAGGGAAACTTGAGAGCAGCAGAGCGTGGGATTTGGCGGAGAAGAAAACGAAGCAGTACTTGTGCTCTATAATTGCCGCCATTGTGACCCTGTTGGTGAGGAAAGTTGGCCCTAATTTGTTCTGAGACTTCTGAAGGTACGTTGCTTCTCTCTGAGGTTTTTGTTTCTTTGCATTGATTTAATGTTCTTTGCATGCTCATACGTTGAGGTCACTTACTGATTCTTGTTTTCTCTGAAATGTTCTTTGTAATGTGCTTCTACTATTTTTGTTTAGGGTTGGGTTGATAATATTGTTCTCTGTTTTGGTTGTAAGGGTACAAAAGCTTGTAGTTTTGGTTCTGTTACATTGGTTATCTGTTAATATGGTTTCTGTTAGGGTTTAGCCTTTGGTGTACATGGAAAAAAGTGTATATTTATTTTGTTTAGGTTATTAACCATGTTGTATATTTTGTTTGCTAAATGCAGAATGGATTTCATAACTTTAATATTGCACCATGGGGAAAGTTTGTTCAGAATGAGCAAAATGTGTTAGACTATGTAGGGGGTGAGGTTGATGTGTGGGATGAATTAGACTGTGATTTGTTGAATAGGTTTCTTATTATAGACCTCTGCAAGCTTCACAAGTATCATGATATCCAACATTGTTTTTGGTTGTATCCTGAATGTAATTTAGAAGTGGGTTTAAGAGAGATAAGGAAAGATTATGATTCTGATATCAGAGACTTATGCCTAGCTTCTAAGCATAACAATGGGGAAATTGAAGTGTTTTTTGAGCACCCTGTAATTCCAGATGAGTGTGTGGTATTTCAAAATCTGCTATAGTTGATGAAACTGCTGAGGGGGGTAAAAATAGTAATGTTGAGAATGTAGGTGATAAACATCCTGAGGGAGAAGAGTATGTGGGGACTAATGTTGAGGTTCCACTAGAAGAAGCTGTTGAAGAAGATGAGGATATTCTTGCTGAGGTTGTTGTTGAAGAAGCTGATGAAGAGGATGAGGATGTTCATACTGATGTTGAAGCTGATGAAGAGGATGAGGATGTTCAAACTGATGTTGAAGTTGATGAAGGATTAGAAGAGGATTCAGTTTCTGATGTCCATAGTGATAGCTATGAGAGTGCAGATGATAGCATATATAGACCTTCACCTATTGTTAGCAGTGATGATGAAGAAGTTGCTCCTATAGTTGTTGAGATAAGGATTAAAAAGAAAAATGATGTTTCTGCTGACAAAAAAGGGAAGAATGTTGCTGAAAGTTCAAAGAAAGGAAGTGGCAGTAAGAGAAGGGCTATAAGAAGAGAAGAGAGCAGTGAAGAGGATGGTGAAGACAATTCTCCCCCAACACATGTAGGAGGTATGGGACATAAGCAATCCTATGCAGCAAATATGAATGTTGCAGCAATTGGAGTCCAAGTAGGTGTAAATGAGGTTGACAGTGATGATGGGAATAACAGTTATCATTCTGAGGAGCTAAGATCACCTATAAGCACTAATGATGAGCAAGGTAGTGGTCAAAGGCCTATGTATCCTGAATTCAATGAGGGTGCAAAATTTGGCCATGTCAGGCTAGAAGTTGGCATGGAGTTTGACACCATTCAATTGTTTAAGACTGTTGTAAAGGACTATACAATCTTTTATGGCAGAGAGTTGACATGGGTCAAAAATAATAAACAAAGATCAAGGGCTAAGTGCAAAAAACAAGCAATGTGCATGGGAGATTTTCTGCAACAAAAGCTCAATCAATGGGAGCTTCCAAATTAAGACTTTTGTGCCAGAACATAGCTGTTGTAGAAGGTTCAGAAACTCTCAAGCTAGTTCGAAGTGGGTTTCTTCAAAGTTAGTGCAGAAGCTAAGAACCCAACCTGGTCTTACTTATATTGAGGCCTTTGATCATATGAAGAAGGAGTTTGGTGTATTCTTAGATGACACAAAGATATTTAGAGCATTAAGGCATGCTAGAAAACTGGTTGAAGGAAGTGAGAAAAAGCAATATGGTAAATTATGGGACTACTCACATGAACTACTTAGAAGCAACCCCGGGAGCATTGTTAAGATGGATGTGATTCCAATTCCCAATTCCTCACCACAGTTTGAGAGATTGTATGTTTGCCTTGCAGGGTGTAAGATGGGTTTTTTGGCTGGATGTAGACCTTTCATTGGTCTTGATGGTTGCTTTTTGAAGGGATATTTTGGAGGTCAGTTGTTGTCTGTTGTAGGACAAGATGCCAACAATCATATATTTGTCATATCCTATGCAATAGTGGATGTTGAGAACAAAGAAAATTGGAAGTGGTTCTTGACTTTGTTACATCAAGATTTGGGTGATTACACACAACACAAATGGAACTTTATGTCTGACATGCAAAAGGTATATGTACCCTACCTTATTTATTTCAATGAAATCATGTTTACTGATGGATGATAGGGATCAATTTGATTGTGAAATTATTTATTCAAGGACTGATGTGACATTAAGTTATAACCTATCGGGACTCATGTGACATGTAATTGTTATGTGTGCAGGGTCTGATACCTGCCATGCATGAGGTAATGCCTGGTGTGGCCCACAGGTTTTGTGCAATGCATATGTGGAGGAACTTCACCAAACAATTCAAAGACAAGGAGCTGAGAACAGTTGTCTGGGAGTGTGCTAGATCAACTACACCAGCCCAATTTCATACCACAATGGAGAGGGTCAAGAGACTTAATGAAAAGGCTTGGTCCTATTTAGACAAGTGGCCAAAGGAGGCATGGACAAAGGCTTTTTTCAATGAATGGCCAAAGGTGGACAACATCACTAACAACAACTATGAGGTCTTTAACTCCAAGATTTTGAAATATAGGGGGAAGCCCATTCTTACTATGGCTGAGGAGGTGAGATGCTATGTGATGAAGACCATGGCTGCAAACAAGCTAAAGTTGGCTGGACACATTGGGCCATTACCTCCTATGCAGCAAAGCAGACTTGATAAAGAGAAAAAAAGATAGTAATGGTTGGTTACCAATTTGGGCTGGTGATGGAAATGGGAATAGATATGAGGTGCAGTCTTGGCATGGCAAGGTGGATGTGAACATCTCTACCCATACATGCACTTGTAGATTTTGGCAATTGACGGGTACATACACTGAAACTGTATATAATTTTTTTATTTTTGAATATATTGCTGACATAAAATTGTTGCAATTCAAACAGGTATGTCATGTGCTCATGCAATTGTAGCAATTGCAAGTAAGAATCTTAGGCCAGAGGACTTTTGTCATGGTTGGCTAACCATGGGAGCCTACAATGCAACTTATCAGTTTTTTGTTCAACCCACACAAGGAGAACAATTCTGGAATAGGACAGAATATGATAAACCAGTACCACCACCAATCACGAGATCTGCTGGAAGACCAAAAAAACAAAGGAGAAAAGATGCTAATGAAGGCACAATCCAGAACAACAGATTGAAGAGATCTTATCCTGAGTGTATTTGCTCAAGATGTGAAAATCCAAATCACAATATTAGAAACTGTATGAATTTTGGAGTGCCACCAAAACCAAGAGGCAGGAAACCAGTGGAGGCAACTGAAGTCCCACCAGCACCTACCAACCCCACAGCCACATCAGAAAATGGGAATGAACCTCCAACTGAGATTGATGTATCCCAAACTCAACCTACAACTCAGCCATCCCAACCACAAAATGCTAACACTACTCAGGCAATTGAAGGACAAACACTTCACTAATTGTATTCAATTCAAACTTGCTGAAAATTTGTGCTCACAGTAAGTTTATTTTATTTTGTAGGAACTGCAAACTAATCCAAATGAAGCCACAGTTACTGCTGCACCAACTCAGACACTTAGGGCGGTATGTACTTGCACTTTTTGTAATAAATTTCTCACAGTTACTACATCATATTGCATTACTTATTTTGTACATGCTAATTTGAAATCTTTTATACTTTTAAGCACCAATTACACAAGGGCAACCTAACATTAACCTGAGAAACCCTCCTTATAGACCACCAGGACCAATTTCTGGTTCAAGACATAATTACAGGGGTTCTACACGCAGAAAGTTGCCAACAAGAGGTGGATTATCAATTAGGCCACCAGCTGTGTTCACTGGACCAACTGCATCAAGCCCAACTACTGTCAGGACAACAGTCCCACTTGGACCAAGTTATACTACAGGCCCATTTCATGGACCAACTGCATCATCTGGTCCAATTTCTGCTGCAAGCCCATTTCATGGTGCAAATGGATCAAGTGGTGCCATTTATGCTTCAAGGCCTTTTCAGGGTGCAAGTTCATCAAGCCAAACAACTATCAGGCTAAGTGGGACTTCAGGACCAACTCATGCTGCAGGACCATTGCAGGGAGCAAGTGCAGGGACTGCTAACAGATTCATGCAATTCATCCCTACACCAGGAATTCACCCTCATCAAAAAAAAAAACTTGACTCAAGTTAATTAAGTAGCATTGTATTGCACTAGGGATGTTATTTTGGGATTTCAAGTCAGTTAGGACTTCAGTTATGTTGCTTTGTATTGCAATAGGATTGTTATTTTGGTATTTCAAGTCAGTTAGGACTTCAGTTATGTTGCTTTGTATTGCACTAGGATTGTTATTTTGGGATTTCAAGTCAGTTATGACTTCGGTTATGTTGCTTTGTATTGCACTAGGATTGTTATTTTGGGATTTCAAGTCATTTATGACTTCAGTTATGACTTAATTTATGTAACTTTTTATTGCAATAGGATTGGTATTTTGGTGACTCCATTGTTGCTATTTTATGTAATGAATTTAAGTTTATGACAGATCTAACTGAATTATGAACCATCATCTTGATTTATATTGGGACAAATCTAAGTTCAAATTTATTTTACTTTCATTTGAGTCAAATGAAAATCATGAAGTATACAATGTAGATCAAAAATGAAAAAACTGTTTCATTGAAAAATAAGGTCAATACATAGTCCCAACTCATCACATAGTGGACCAATTACAAGATACCCCTAAAGGCACTAAACTAGTCCCCACAATAACAAATTCTTAACTGCCTATTTTAATCCAGATTACAACCACAATAACTAACATAAACAAACAGAAACACATAAAGGTCACTACAATTTTTAAGCCCCTAATTTCTCTTTGCATTCCATCTATTTGTGAGCTTAAGCACATCCTCCATAAATCTTCCCTTGCCTTTCCATCATCAGCCACACCATCACACTCTTGGTCTACCCAGGCAAAAAATTTGTAGTTTGATAAATCATCCTATACGAAAAAAAACCACAGTTGTTAATTTCCATACAATTTGTAAATATATATACATTCTGCAGAAAATTTCAGTTTAAAGGGATGTTGTTTTACCTTTGGCAAAGAGCAAGAGTAAAAAGGTCTCCCTGGGTTGCGATCTGTCTTTGACACACGTATGGTTGCTCTTCTACTGCAATGACAATTGAGAGCTTTAAATCCCATTGTCTCTGTTGCAGTAGCCATTGATGATGCAGAGGAGCTCCGGGTTGGGGTCGTTGATCTTCTCTGATGAAGAAATTGGGGATTTGATGATGAACTACCCATCATTTTCACCTTCCTGTCGATTAGGGTTCTCAGTTTTCCCCAAAAATGAAACCCTACATTTTAAGGAAGAAGATAAAGTACAGAGAAAACAACTTCAGTTTGGTCCCTGAAGGTGTCTAGGACAGCTCAGCATGCCACCTGGACAGTTAACAGTACACCTTAGCGCCTCAGTTACTGTTAACAAACGGAGAGTAACAGAAGGACTAACATGACCGACATTGAGCAATTTCAGGGACTAACGCGACAATTTATTCCAATCAGGGACGAAATTGACAGCGCTACACACTTTCAGGGACGAAAGTGATGGTTTACTCCAACATTTTGAGTGTGTTTGTTTATGATTTTTTAAAAAAATATTCACTTTTAAAACATTTTAATGATGTTTTAGATTTTAGAAAATAATCAGAATCTTAAAAAAACACAGTTTTAATTAAAATCAGAAGCTATTCTTATTTATTTCTCAAAATAATCAACCGGAATAGGAGAGGATGAATGTTAATTTTTTTTTTTTGATTGTAACCAAACACAAATCAACTTTAGATTCTCATAAAAATCTCTAAACAATAAAATCACTTTTTTATATATTCTAAGAAACATTTATTTTAATTTTAAATAAACGAGCCCTTAATACTTATTTCTTTTAATATTTAGGAGAATTCACATCATGAACAAGTAAGAGAATTTGGAATTATTCTATTATATATATATAGTCACAAAACAATACTAGTGAAAAGTATATTTAATGCTTTATTATTTTTTGAGTTCTAATATGAAAGATATATAAATGGGAAATACTTGTTCATGAATTTAATAAAAGAATAGTGATAATGAATTAAAAATTTATCAGCAGTAAAACTTTCACTTTTATCATTCTAGATTAAATTTAGGTTTTAAAGCTTTTTGGATTTTTTTTACAAATAAAGAAGAGGTTTTTCATGGTTTTTTTTTTTCTTTGGGTCAAATTTGGTGGTCGGTCTTCTCTCATTTGTCATACTGTTTTGGATTGGATTTCTCTGGTGCCACAGTACACACGTGGGGTTTTTTCTTTTCACACCACACAAAATTTCTCCTATTTCACTTTTTCCCTTTTTTAAGACGTTTTACCTTAATACTTCTGCCTTGGTAGTGTCTGGAAATTAATTTCTGATAGCATAAAAAAATATAGTTACCAGAATCATGAATTACTTTCCATAAAACTTTTTTAGGTTAATTCCAAAAATTAATTTTTGTAAATAGGAAAGCATAGCTATTGAAAATTTTATTTTCGAAATTAACCTAAAAATTTTTCAAAAACTAATTTTTAGTGGCTTCTCGGAATACTGAAATGCAACAAAAAAAGTTAAGAAAAAGGGTATTTTTAGAAATTAAAAGAGCAGGACAATGTGGGAGAAAAGGGAGATGTTAAATGAAATTTCCCGCAATTGGTTGATTTTGCCACGACCTCCTCTTAACAAAAATGAAGTAGGCTTCATTTATGGAATTTAATCTAATACAATCTAGTTTAGAGATGAAAGACCCCTCCTTCTCCCGCCCAAAATTTCACCCTTCCACCTTTCCCTTTTCTCTCTTTTTTTTTCTCAACCTGAGACAAATAAAAGTTCGGTCTAGAGAGGATATTTAATTTTAATTAATCCACTGTGTAATAACTATTGTGTTTCTCACATCTTTATCTAACTCTTTACAAAATCTCAGGTTTCGGGAAAAAAAACTTATTATCTCTGCCCTACATCTCTCTGTGATCTCCCTCCCATTTTTTCTGCTTTCGTAAATTGTAAAATCGATGCAAAAAGCTCCATAGAGAAAAGCTTCACGGAAGAGACCCCAAGTGCTTCAATTTCAGTAAGCTTTACTGCAAACTCCTACTATTTTCTTTTTTTTCTAAACCAACCTAAACTAATGAACATCATTTCTTCTTATTCTCTGTTTCAATTTTTGTTCTTTCTGTTATTCATGGATGGCTTACCCTTTACCTTGTGTTTGTTGATTCTCAACTTTTTCATTTTTACACTGCTACCTATTGCTTCTTTATATATATATATATATTGTGTATTTTGAAAATTTGTTTTTGTAACACCCATACACTGTGTGGGTTGAGAATATGTTTTGTAACACCCATATACGATTGTGTTTTGAGAATCTATTTTTGTAACACCCATAAGCAAGTTTTTGAATCTGTTTTTGTAACACCCATACACTGTTGTGTTTTGAGAATCTATTTTTGTAACACCCATATGCATGTTGTGTGTGTGAGATTTTTTATGGGAAGATTAGGAATGATATTTGTAAGTATTGATATTTTAAAGTTCCTATGGAAGATATTTTTATGTTTTAAAAAGTGTTGTGTGTGAATTGTTTTGTGGGGAAAATTATTATAAATACTTCATAGTGGGTCTTTATTTCATAGAGGACTAGAACTTGACAGTGTTAGCCTTTTGGCACAACAAATGGAAAATGTTTTTGTTTTATTCAAAATGCATAAACAAAGTCCTGCTCTTTGCTTGATTTTGACATAAACAATTATATTGAAAACCTTAGGTAAGCTTGAGAACAAACTGATCATTCAAAAATAGATTCCTTTTACAATACTTACTCAAGATGTTTATACTTCTCAAACCTTATTAATGAATGTTATGTTCTTAGTTCCTTTCAAAATCCCCTCATAAGCCTATCAAAACAAATTTTATGCATAAATGGTTAGGTAAGCTATTATTTTATATGCTTATGGTTACTTTTGTTGTTTGTTCTACTGATGGGATCAAATAATAAAGGTTGTTTTCTTAGTTCCTTTCTCTGTCCTAACTTATCCCTTTATTATAGATTGATATTTGAGTCATTGCGGTGGCACTAAAACTTCATATGAGCAACTTATCCCTTTATTATAGATTGATATTTGAGTCATTACGGTGGCACTAAAACTTCATATGAGCAAAAACCGTTTATTGTGCACTAAAAGTTTAGTGTTAGCCTTTCGGCACAAAAGATGGAGAATGTTTTTGTTTTATTCAAAATGCATAAATTAAGTACAGTTAATAGATTAGGTATTGAGAAGAACAAACTGACCAAGCCATAAGTGATTCTTTTGTTGTTTGTTCAACTGAATTCTGAGGTCTCAATCCTTTTACAGTACTTACCCAAGTTGCTTATACTTCTCAATCCTTATTAAAGAAGGCTATGTTCTTAGTTCCTTTCAAAATCCTAACATAAGCCTATCAAAACAGATTTTATGCTTAAATTGTTAGCTAATCTACTATTTTTTATATCTTATGGTTACTTTTGTTTTCTCCTAACAATGAAGGTTGTTTTCTTAGTTCTTTCTAAATCATAACTTATTCCTTTATAGATTGATATATGAGTCATAACCATGGCAGAAAAGTTACTTTTGTTGTTTGTCCAACTGAATTCCGAGGTCTCAATCCTTTTACAATACTTAATCAAGTTGCTTATACTTCTCAATCCTTATTAAAGAAGGCTATGTTCTTAGTTCCTTTTAAAATCCTAACATAAGCCTATCAAAACAGATTTTATGCTTAAATTGTTAGCTAATCTATTATTTTTTATAGCTTATGATTACTTTTGTTGTTTTTTTTACTGATTTCTCCTAATAATGAAGGTTGTTTTCTTAGTTCTTTTCTAAATGCTAACTTATTCCTTTATAGATTGATATCTGAGTCATGGTGGTGCCACGTAAGCTCAATTGAATTGAAGAAATTACATATAAGAAGGAGTCTTGGAATATACCTGTACGGATAGTTGATTTACAAGTAGTGCAAATTCAAGTTCTAAAAGATAAACTACTTTCACCTGAGTGTGCAAACTGATCTACAGATAGATTTCTTTTCCTAAGTATTGTACGTTTGTGTCAACAAAACTAGGTTGTCATTTATACTCCTGATTATATTTGTCCCCAGAAGCATGAGCCTTAATCTGTGTCTTATATCTCACATTATTCAGGTCAAGATGATCATTATGTCAATCATAGTTTTCCATATGATCTTCAGGTTGCATGATTTGAGTTAATGTTAAAAGTTTATTTCCATTTGATTCAATCCTATGTCTTCATAGTTGATGGTTAACAATCAGTGTTATTTTGATTGAATAACAAGAAAACTTGTATGTTGCTTTAAGACCAATATTTGGTGCTAAATTATTACTTTCAATGATACTTTGATAAGGACTTTTGTATGGAGTATAGTCAAGATGTTAGAAATGCAATATCAACAAAAAGGTGTGCTCAGTACTTACTTAAATCTAAACACCAGGAAATGGATTCAGTTCAATCCACGTTTTACTAACTAGGCAATGCATTTTGTTGTGGAGATATAGATGGCAAAGTATGCCTTCAAGTTTTCCTCCAAATATATTTATAATGTTTTGATTCTTGTGTTTATTTTGTTGTGTTAATTGCTCTAGATATATTGTGATTTATTACAAAATAAGAAACATGGAATATAGTTTATGTTATTCCATTAATTATATTTTTATTATGTTGTTAGAAATCTAATTAAATTTCATAATTTTCTAGTGCGAAGCACGAGCAACAAAGGGTGAACCATAAATTTACTCGTGCGATCAAGTCACATACTAGTTTTTTCTACCACTCTTTTCTTTACTTTTCCCACCACCTTGACGTTTTTTTCAACATTTTTTACAAAATTACCCCATTCCAACTCACCTTTTCTTCTCTCTCTTCCCCCTAAACGTAACCACCTCACCCACCCTTTTTTTCTCTTTTCTCTCCACTCGTTCAGTAATACATTCTAAAATTGCAAGTATTCAAAAACTTTGGAACCAGTTTTCCTCTGAGAGTTTCCAATTTATAGGCTCATTTTCCAGCCGCCTCAGTAACTCTGTAGGGGCTTCCCACTTGTGTGCTAGCTTTCTTTGGAAAGAATTCTTATTACCAATGTCGGGCCCTTCGTAAGACAAGATCTTCGACTTTAAACCTTTTAATGAGGGCCTTATTGGGGACATCTCATTTTTCATCTAAGAAATTGGGTTCTTCCCTAACAGCCTTGCTATTGTTTTCGGAATTAAAGCTTCCCACAAAGCTTTTAATGTTGTCTCCTTCATGGCTTTCCTTTGAATCTTAGTCCAATAGCTTGCATTCATGTTGGAAGACTTCTCATCCTCTAAAGTATGATCAAGACATTGTTACTTAGCAATTTTAAATGGTACTTTTGCCAAATTGTAAAATTTATTTTCCGATTGAATAATGAGATCTCAAATTCAAGTGTGCTTACTACCTTAGTTATAACTCTAATGCACTACCACATCATTTATTAAATTTGATAATATATGAATTATCATATTTATTAAATGATATAACAACACATTATTATATGATTATATCTATGTAAAACTAATTTCCTTTCTAAGAAAGTATCACAATACAAGATTAAATTCAATTTGCAATGTAGACATCCAAAGTATACTCAATTTGCACATAAGGCACGACCTACTTGTCAAAATACTTTATTAACATCGCATATTGTCCATGAAAATCCAAATCTCGAAGATCATTTTATAAAAAAAAAAAAAAAAAAAAATCTGTGTGACATTTATTCTTAAATAAAAACAAGCTGCTAATTTCTGATTCTTCTTCCCTATTCTAAAACCTTTTTGCATGGTCCTGAAAGATAAGAATTTTGCTCTTTTAAAAAGAAAGCAATTTAGAGAATAAAGTAACAATTATAATCATTGATTTGAAAATCATCATGTGCATATACATGTATGATAAACTAAAAAAAAAAAAAAAACCTTAAATCTCAACTGTTAATTTTTGAAACAATGACTATAACTACTGATCTTATTTTACTCTGTAAAATAACTCCTCGCTTAGAGGAGCCAAATCGGAAGGATAAATACTTTTACAACTGATACAAAATTACATTATTTGTACATCTCTTCAGTATTAAATGTACAGTATGAGGCCTTCCGGGCTCCTCGCTGTCTAAATCCAGTTTACAGAACTAAAACCTGAGTCACACAAAATGATTCAGGCATATTCCATGGCCGCGTCATCTTTTATTTTCTGCAATAACATAGGAGGCAACAGAAAATTAGCAACACGTGACTGCAATGAAAGTAGTAGATGCAGGATCCAATTAAACTCACATTTGAGATATCCTTCCACATGTTGAGTGTCTTTAGTGCCTTTCCTGACTGTTGTGTTTCACGTGCCATAGACACCCCTTCAGCTAGGTTCCTTACATGGCCACTGACCAAAAGAGCTGCTGCTGCATTGAGAACCTAGCCATTTTTTTGTACATATAACCAAAATGTATGTTAAGAGAAGTGAATTCGTTGGGAATTAGACAAGTACCAAGATATTATGGAGGACAAGTATTTCACAGAAAAACTGAAGGAAAGAACAATAGAGAATGTGCCTCTAACTGGATTCGAGTAAAGTAGCACTCTAGAGCAGCTAGAGAACTTCTACTATAGGGAGACACAAAAGTATACACACAAACCACCGCTGCTGGAATTTCATCAACAGGACAACTTTCATTTGGTTAAGATGTAAAATCTTCTATGCAGGAAGAAAATATATTTTTAAAAGACAAAAAAAAAAGCTGTCAAGGCAGCTTATTGACATAATTCCATGATATTTCATTTCTTCAAAACCAAGTAGAGGCACAAGTTTCATCTTCATACAAATCAAAATAATTTGCACAGAATGTAATGGGTCAAACTGGGAAGGGAACAAATTCTATCTCAACCAAAATTTCATGAACTACTAGCTGTAATTGCATTGAAATCATCATTATATTTTTCATTCCAAGGCCAGGACCCTTCCCATCACTCACACAGATCTGTCATCCTCTCAGCTTTTTAAAAGATTAAAAAAAAAACAAAGACACTCACCAAAGCATCTGCAATAGGCCCTTTCTCTCCACCTAGAACACGCTTCAAGATCTCTGCATTGTATTCTGGATCACCACCTTTTAAGCCTTCAAGATTGCACCGAGGAATGCCAAAATCCACTGTTCCAATAAACAATCTGATGTAAATAGTGCATTCTAGTATGCATATCCAATTAAAAGATCCATTATAGCACCCAATTAGTTGCATGTGACCTGTATCAATTTACATCATAACAGAAACAGATATAAACCATAAATTATCATATGCTTACAGGGATCAAATGAGAACTTATCAATCCTTTCTGGAGTAACATCAAGCACTAGACCAGGTCCTGCATGTAACGGAACAAGAGGTCAGAAGGTGCCACTTAAATCAGATCCAGATACCTATATCTTTCAAATAAACAATTTCCAGATGCAAAACAAGTAAGAGATCTTACCAAGAGGACTTATTTCATCCAAACCTTCAGAGTGGACAACTAAAGCTCTTTTCATGCCAAATCTATGAAGTGCTTTAGCCATTTTGTAGACCTATCCAAAAGGCAAAGACAAAAAGCTTACAAGGGATGACATAGATGGAGAAAAACAGCTAGACATAGATCCTCAAACCTTCACTGTCTACCTTTACTTTTTTTTATGAGGAAAAGATACATAGAAACTAAGAAACAAAAACAAATGTCAATTGAATAAGTGTAAGAAAAAGAAACTGCATAATGTAGAGTTTATTTGTCAATAAAAGTCAAATCCAGTTTGTTGCTACAATCTCTTCGAAAAAAGCAAGATGACTTTAGGCAATTTAAAATTTTGAATTAAGCTGAAACAATCAATATGGGTGAAATATTCAATCAATTGATTGTAGAGTACCTACCCATACATATGCATGTAATCAACATTTCTTTTGAAGGATACAAATACAAAGATTGTGAAGGAAAAAACCAGGAATCAGAACCTCAAAGCCAAAGTTTAGTCATACATCAATATTTAAAGAATAAAGGAGAAAAATAGGTTGATACTAGAGAAAAGGGTTGAACTCATTCACAAAGTTTCAATGTAAACCATTTACTTCAAAATCCAAGCTGCTTTCACAATTATCAATCATCATGCTGCAAATGTTATGAGCAAATAGAATTCTTATATTATCTCCTTCTTTTATTTGGTTTTCTACCCTTAACTAAAAAATCTCGCTTTCAAAGATTACACATAGAATGTTGTGTAAATGTCATAGAATGATAGGAAAGTCATCTTCAGTAAGATTATTTGAATTTATTACCAATCAATTCTCTATGATGGAACTTACCAAGTCTTCTGTGTAAACTCCAACAACTGCATAAGATGCCTGTGCTGGATTTAGCATGGGACCCAATATGTTGAACACAGTTTTTATTTTTAGCTTCTTTCTTACAGGCCTGACAATCTTCATTGCTGGGTGATACTTTGGAGACATCATAAACCCAATTCCTGCTTCATTCACGCACTTTTTTACCCCCTGATTTGCAATAACAGAAAAATAATTACTTAATTCATTGATCAATAGCAATTTCTGATTGAGAAATTCTATTAACTAAACCGCACAAAGGCTTCAAATAGTTCAATATATAAAAAACCATGACAACAAGCACTATTTTATATTACAGCTCAGGAAGCCTCCATTTTATACAAAGGCAAAAGAAGCACAAAATCACCACTATCATTTTCCCCAATTAACCAGAAACCCACTACAGTATTTAACAATCCACATTTCATTCGATCAGGTCAATATTAACCCTACTGCCAAGTCTCACAATGTCAACATATGTAACCATCCTCCACATAACAAAGAGGCATAGTAACAGAGAGATCTGCATAGTTAATTTAATTTGCACTAACCTGAGGGCCCAAATCAATAACCACTCCTAAAGCTTCTAACACGTCAGCACTTCCACAAGCAGAAGAACTCGAACGGTTTCCTTGCTGCAACAAGGAAACAGCACAAATCACATTCCAAAACACAGAGATTGCTTCAACTTTCAATCAAAAACAGATTCGCCCAACACACACACCTTTGCAACTTTAACACCGCAAGCCGCAGCAAGAATGGAAGCTCCCGTTGAAATGTTGACCGTGTTTGCACCATCACCTCCAGTGCCAACAATGTCAACCACATCGACCAAACCTTCAACTTTTCTGGCATGTTTGATCATAGCCCTAGCTAAACCCACAACCTATCCAACATAAAAAAAAAAAAAACCAAAGATTTGAATTGAATCACCACATTCTGCAATTTATGGTTTACAAAGTGACAAAAGGGCGTCAAAATTTGAAGTTGAAGCAGCAAAGTTACTTCTTCAAAAGTTTCTCCTTTGGCTCTCAAGAGCACGAGAACGGCGCTAATCAATGCTTCATTGGCTTCGTTCAACAACAAGTCAAGACATGTTTCAGCTTCGGCTTCCGATAAATCAACACCGTTAATCAAAGTTTCGATCAGCTGAAAGCACGAGTTGAATTTAAATTTTAAAGCAATGAAAGTGACAAAGAATGAAAGAATTAAATAATTGATTATTGACCTGTGTGATGGAGGAGGTTGCATTGTGCGAAACGGCGACGTTTGCTGCAGCAGCAGCAATGGCAGTGATCCTGTGAGTAATTGGATAGTGAAGGGAAGGGATTCGGAGAGTGAGGTTGGGAGAGGGAAGGCGGTGAAGGAAGGAAGGGGTAGAGAGTGTGGAGAAGAGAGCTTGTACCGTCATGGTTTGGTTTGGTTTGTGTCAACGCTGTTACAGCAGTGGTGGACTCAGTCAGTCTAGTGGAAGTAGGTGAGGGCGAGGGTGAGGGCCAGAGAATGCAAGGGGCGCATGATTCACATTCGTGGATGGGATTTTGGTAAATGTTGGAGTCTTGTGCCCTCTCAATCAAAATGGGACAATAATGGTAACGGGCGCATATTCATCTATCCAATAAATCAATCCCTCGTTTTCCTCCTTTTTCCTCTTTAGTCCCATTATTCATACATTACTACCGGAGTCCGTTATTATAACACCATTTCAACCATTTCACACAATTTAAAAAAAGTTAATTAATGTATTGATCTTTTAGAAAGTAATAGCATTCCAAATATACCCCTATTTAAAAGTCACTATATTTTAGAGACATTAATTATGACATGGTGGAAGACTCCAAAAGTCACTTTCCAATGGTGCAGTTGGACATGTAGGTAAAATTTCATTAATTATTCACATTTATCAATATATGGGGAATAAAAAAAGTTGAATATTAATGAAGGGCAAGTATGGAAAAAATTATTGTTTTACTTAAAAATTTGCAGATGGTCTTATATTAAGGGATACTCAATTTTTTTAGAAAAGGTGTTATAATTAGGGATGGAGGGAATATAATTTTAGCATAAGAGCGATTCATTTTAGGGCCAGTTTGTTTGTGCTTAAAAAAAGTACTTTTTAAAATTGTTTAAAAAATTAATTTTACTTTAGAGATTATTGTATAATCAAGAAATAAATTTTTGTTTGACTACAATAATAAAAAAATACTTTATTTGCTACAATAAATGTTTTCACCTTGTTAAAATGTTTTCTCTTTCTTCTATTTTAACTATTTATTTTTTTCAAGAAGGAACTCTAAGTTGCTTCTTAAAAAAGCAGAAAACTGATTATTTTCTAATTCTGCTTCTTGAAAAAAGTTTAGACAAACATCTTCAAAATTCATATAAGCGATTTTTTTTTAAAAAAGAAGTAATTTTTTTAAGAAATAATTTTAAACAAACATTCTCTTAATCTCCCCTCTTGTCTTGAGAATGGATTATAGAAGTAAAAAGTAAAAACAATAACATTAGTGTGAAATTACTTCATTTTGTGCAATACCACACGTTATCTAGACAATCCGGATCGACACGACAAAACTCTCTCTATGAGTATTTAATACAGTTACATACTCAGATTTCGGATTCAATACCATTGATTAAACTGAAATAACCTCTTATCAGTTGATTCATGTACTCGGTAATAGTACAAAATCACTCATTACACTTAATGTTTTGACAATAAATAATTCTAAGTGTCCTTTTGTCTTCAAAATAAAAAATTCAATAAAAAAAAATATGTTATGCAATGATAGTAAACAAAAGTAAAATGAAATCATTGAATTTTATAAGATTATATTTATCAAAACTTATATTTTATCAAGGTCAATTATATGTCATATGGTAAAAAGTTACATCATTATGATTTTTTTTTTTATTATTTAGCAAGATGAGAAATATGTAAAATACACTAAAATATAATATATAATGATGTGTTTAATGAACTTCTTTAATATAATTGCATTTATCATATTCATACCTATTCTTATTATATTTGAATTAAAATTACTTTCATACATTTTCTTTCTAAATCTTCTTTTATAAAATATTATAATTAGGAGTAAATACAAACAATCTCGTGAAGCGTACTATATTCATTTCTAGTGTAATGTGTATTTGTGGTGTCAGTTTTAATTTTAAAATCGATTTTGATAACATCAATCTCGAGGGTTAGGATGAAATTGAATTCGAAATAAAATGTAATAAAAGTACTAAGTTAATTAAAGAATGATACATCGAAATAAAATGTAATACACACATGCCCCACACAGACGAATAAATATATATAATATTTTTCAAATTATTAAAATTTAGGTGATACAATTTTAATTATACCTTAATTTGGACATGATTAGAGCATTTTTATATGACTATAATTATCATATGTTATGGTTATTACACTAAATTATGCCTTTAGTTTGCAAAATTGGATAATAGAAGCAAAAATACTTACAATTACAAGAAATAACATTAGTAGAAAAATTTCGGTAACATTATATTATGTTGTGATAATAAGCACAAAGTAGAATGCAATCACTGAATTTTATGAGATTATATTTATCAAAACCTATATTTTATCAAAGTCAATTATACGTCACATTATAAAGAGAAAAATCATCATCAAAAGATTTTAAAAAATTATTATTGAGTAAGATGAAAAATGTGCAAAACACACTAAAAATATAATTATAATGATGTGTCTATTGAACTTCTTAAATATAATTGCATTTATCATATCCCTACATGTTCTTATTATATTTGAATTGTAATTACTTTCATGCATTTTTTCTATATCTTCTTTAAAAAATATTATAATTATTAAATATAAACAAACTTATCCAACTTACGAAATTCATTTCTATTGTGATGTGTATTTGTGGTGTCGATTTTAATTTTAAAATCGGTTTTAATAACATCAATCCATTAGATTGGATAAAACTATAGAAAATAGAACTTTTTATTAAAATAGAATATATTTATTATTTATTTATAATTCTGATGTAATTGATACTTTATTTTTTAAATAATTTTTTCCAGTTTTTGCAATTTTCCACAAGGTGGTTTCGTTTGGAGGTCATAATGAAGGACAAGATAAAATATTAATAATTTAATATCATATCTTAACATATTTTCAGTGTTTGTTGCAACAATAGAATAAGATGAGTTTACCATGTTAAGATATCTATCCTATTATGCCTCGAATGTAGTTTCTGAGTTGAGGGAGTTTCTGGATCAGAGATTGATTTGTTAGATTTTTTCCTTCGTGCCTTAGTCTCCTAAACTCTTTTTTCTCAACCATCTTTTGTCATGCTCTTATAATATGTTGTTCTTATCCAACTCTTTTATTTTTTTTCTTATCATATCATATTACCATCAAACAAGTTTTAAAAGGTTGAGGATAAATGTAAAACTACAAAAAATAAATTTTTTTATTAAAATAGAAAGTATTTATTGTTCTTTTATATTTTTTATGTAATTAATATTTTCTATTTATATAAAAAAAATCATTTTTTGCAGTCTTATTCTCCGTCCTTAGGACTTATATGTCGAAATCAATTTTAAAATTATAATATCTTTTTATATAGGTTTAATTTTGAATCACTAATCAATTATCATATTCAAATTTTTAAATTACATAATTTATTGTTATAATTTTTAATTGATAATTATATATGATTAAATAATAATTATAAGAAATTAAATTCAAAATAATAAAAAATAGGTAAAGGATTAAAAATCATAAATACATAAATTTAAAAAAACCAGCTTTTTAAGATATTGAGAAAATTTGAAGGAATGTAAATTTATTTTATAAAAGAGGCGTGTAAAAGACACTCTGAAATGAAAATAGTGACGAACTACAAAAAAGTGAGACGTGATCTTTTAATGAGAGAGTAAAAAAGTGAATGTCTCATTCTCTAGAGTAAGATTTTAAAATTATTATACATAGAGTTTTATATGATCATTTGAAAAATCTCATGAATTTATATTATAGGGCCTAATTGTTTAATTTAAAAATGATTTATTTTTAAGATGTTTTATAAAAGATATAATCTATGTTTCATTTGGCAACAATTATAAATTATTTTAGAAAGTAGTTATAATTTAACTTTTTATAGAAAATTATTTTAAGTAGTTATAATTAACACATGGTCTTAAGTTCGATGCATTAGAGCCTTGGAATAATAGTTGTGACACCCTTCTACCCCATACTCTTATATATTTAAGAAATTGTAGTTTAGAAAGGGAAAGTCCCACGTTAAGTAAAAAGGTTCACAATCACTCTTATAATAAATCTCATAGTTTGAAAACGACTTTATTAAAGAAATTAAACTTCCAAATATAATTCCAATATAAAGCAGCGGAAATCTCCGTAGGAATAAAAACAATTAATAATCTCTTGGCCTACAAGGCATCCAAAAGTTCATAAAAATACTCCTAATCTAGGAACATGGTAAAACCCCCAAGCACACCCTGATATCACATCTACCAGAGCATACCCTTTTATTCATAATCGACACCAGTTGTGTCCTCATCAACACCTGTAAAATATATCCACAGAATACGGTGAGGAAAAGGAATACTACCTATACATACACATAGAGAATACCCATCCTCACCCACAACATCATTACATCATGTCATCAATACATTAAATCACCACTGAATAACATTCATCTAAAACTCAACATATATTCAATCATCTATATCAACATATACATGTCATACAATCATTCCTATTCACAACAATAAACATATCCTTTATACATTCATCAAGCTCATCATCATCATAATCTCATTCATATATCATCATATAGTTCTCATACCATCATTCACCCAAATAATCATATATTCTATTCTCACACATAATACTCATCATCATCAATATTCATAACATCATTTAATAACACCATTTCATCAGGAAATATCACACATCAATACTCCTCTCATCGTCTACCCAAAGATCATGACTTTGAACTCCACACAATGGGCGCACATCGTCAATCACTCTAGTTAGTACCAAGATAGTCTACCGGTGTTACCACACACTATCCGATAGGTTGTACCCCCTCTATGGGCCCGCACAACGACATTCGACCCTAGGTTGTACCCCCTCTATGGGCCCGTACAATCACTCCTAGGTTGCACCCCCTCTATGGGCCCGTGCATCGAATGCCCCATCTTGATCCCCTGAGTTGTGCCCCCTCTATGGGCCCGCACAACTCAGTTCACCTCCCGAATTGTACCCCCTCTATGGGCCCGCACAATTCAGGTCTCATCACATATGCTCAAGGCATCTCTCCTAAGTTGTACCCCCTCTATGGGCCCGCACAACTTAGATAACATCATCATCAAAATGTGATATACACCATCATTATAAATCATCGTTATCATGCATTAACATGCTCATTATCAAACATCATCATTATAAAGTGATATACACCTATCATCATCATCATACACCATTATGCTCGTCATCAAACATCATCATAATAAAGTGATATACACTTATCATCATCATCATCATACACCAATATGCTCATCATCAAATATCATCATAATAAGGTGATATACACTTATTATCATCATCATACACCAATATGTTCATCATCAAACATCATCATAATAAAGTGATATATACTTATCATCATCATCATACACCAATATGCTCATCATCAAATATCATCATAATAAGGTGATATACACCGACATCATTATCATCATCACACTCATCATCAATTATCATCATAATACATCATCACACTCATCATCAAATATCATCATTATTATTCATCATAAGCATCGCAATCCTCATCAAACATCATTAATCATCAACACCAGACTCATTATAAAGTATTCTCAAACAACATCAATCATCATCAAACAGTTAGGATCTCAAAATCCCCTCTGGTAATCGATTACAGCACCCCTGTAATCGATTACCCGCAAACAAACTCTCTGGTAATCGATTACAACACCCCTGTAATCGATTACCAGCAAGTCAACAGTGCTTTTGGGTTGCCCAGAACACTCTGGTAATCGATTACCATCCACATATGGTAATCGATTACCCGAGACGCAGATCGCAGATTTCACGATTTCTCACCTCTCTAAACCCATCTAATCAATCCCTAATCAGTCTTTTTCGTATAAACATTATTCATACTCATTAATAACATCAAATACTCAATAAATCATCAATCTATTACAGATTACACCATCAATTCATCAAAACCCCAATTTCTCAATCCCTAATCACCCCTTTTTCAATTATCTTCAATATCATCTTTACTCTCATTCAATAATTCGTCAATACACATACAACAAATCATCAATCATCAGATTATATCATCATTCTCAGTTATTCATTCATAAATTCGAATTATACATCTTAGATTACTACCCAAGTACCCCCTACATGCATATACAGGCAATACCCTCTCCCCCACCGTACCTTAAGCAAAACTTGATCACAACAAGGAAGTCCTTTCTTGGATTCTTGGCGTTCACTCCACAGCAGCTCTCTCTTGGAACTCCGTTTCTCCCCTCCTTAGCGTTTCGCTTACTGACGAATGATACGAATAAGGATTAGGGTGCTTTGTTAACCCCTCCTTACAGAAATAACTAATTGGGCTTGGGCCCACTCTCACCCCCCATTATTCTATTTTCAATTAAAATTATCTTTACGAAATAAAACTAATAATAACAATACTCCTATTATTTATTTCACATTAATTAATTATTTTCTTAATTAATCTATTTAATTTAATTAATATTTATCCTAATAAAATTTAGGATGTTACAATAGTCACGTTAAATATTTGGACATGGAGCTTTACCGCTCACAGAGATCATATTCAGCTAGGGTATGATTGTATCCCTTATGCCTGTTTGTTTGAGGGTGAATAACAAAGAGAGAATTGAGCGAGAGAGAGATAGAGGAGAGATTCCCAATAATCTATCCAATTTCTCATGGGTGCAATTCCTCTCCAGTGACCGGAAAATTCCAGTAGGAGAGAGAGTGACACACAAAGTGTTGGGTCGACCTACACACTTTGTGTGTCACTCTCTCTCCTATTGGAATTTTTCAGTCATTGGAGAGAGATCACACCCATTTCTCATCACTTTTTCTCTTCCTTATTTCTCTCTTTCTCATTTCTCTTTTATTTATTTCTCTCTTTGAACCAAACATAGGCTTAGAGGATATTTGTGATCTTACACAAAAAAATAAAATTTGATGTGTTAAATATTCTAAGCAAGAGTTTTGCCACCTATGTATAGAGATCCTATCTGATTCAAGCATGAATGTCTCCCGTGATAGATATTTCAAAAAATATATATATAATTAGTTTTTATAATCTTATTTTGTAAAAAAAAAATAAAAATCTTACCTAGATATGTTAACAAATTTTAAAAGAGATTTTTTTTATAAAAAAAATCGATGATATGATATATAATTAACGTGTTCTTAATCTCGATCATTCATATATATAATTATCATTTATCATTAACTTTTTAAACTTTAAAGTGTGATATAATTTTATTTTTAATTACTTTTAAATGATATTTGGATACTGCCATATTGGCGTTGGTTGGTACAGGTACAGCACGCACATAGCGTGTTCCTCGTTGTCATAATTTTTAATTACTTTTAATATTACATTAATTCCTTTCTTATAATGATTTAATATATATACATTAATGTTTTACATTATCATCTAATGATATGTTGTCATATTATTTAATGAGTTTGATAACACATGATGTATTATACTCATCAAATGATCTAACTTTTTACATTGTCGGTGTATACTAATTAAACTCTCCTTATAATCTATGTAAATAAAATAATGACTTTATTTACGGTGAAATTATCCATGGGGAAACACCAGTATTTCACTATTTTTGAAGCATCAAATTTATTAATTTGTTTTATTAAAGGATCATGATCTATTACCCGTAACCTATTGATTGTAGATTAAGAAAAGTGCTTAAAAATATGTAATTACTTTTGGAAATCCATTTTTTCTTTGTAGTGTGGTTTTCCTTTGCTTGACATATGATGAAAACCAAACACGCTAAGAGAATATTTGGTTTAGTTATGGAACATGATAAACTCACATTTTAACGCTAAAAATAGTTGTATTGAGAAATCTAAACTTGAGTTTATTAGTTTTCAACACAAAACCAAACATACACCAATGTTTTGTTTGGTTAAGGGTAGGTTGCAGAGAAATACAATGGAGAGCATATTCGTGCAAGAGAAATGCAAATGTTCGCGTGTGTGATGCTCTGAAGAGGTAGAAGAGAAATGTAAAAAACCCCACCTATTTTGCATTTCTTCATAATTTAGAAGAGAGATTGCGAAGAAATCAAAAAGCATTCAGACCTTCTTAATTAGAAATCAAAACCTTCTTCTGACAGTTTTTTCATATTGTTTACCACCTCATTCCAGTGACCCACCCACCACCCATACATAATCGACAACCTCAATACCCCTTTCATCTCTTCCAAGCGATCAACCATTGCGCCACCCTTCAGCCAGAGGCAGATTGATAATTGAATTTTGGGATTGTTTTGGGTAACTTGAAAGAGTTGGAGCAAATAACATAAAATGTTGAAACTGAACTGCAGACACTAGCAAAGAGTTGGAGCAATTGCAAGGCACACCACCTTCCCTTCCATTTTTTTAAATTGAGATAGGTTAGAATCAGTGAAATAGACGAAGAGAGAGAGAGAGAGGAGTATGGTTCCCTCGTTATGAACCAGGCAACCAGCCCCTGCGTCACGTCGCACCTCCCCACCTCTGTCTCTCAACCGCGTCATGAACCACCTCATGTGTCGCATCGCCTTGCCGATCCCTGTCTCTCAACCGCGCCGCAAAGAAGCCTTGTGTGCGTGACAACCAAACAACTGTTTTTCCTATGTTGCGTGCAACACCGACCGCGCATCTCTTCTGTCAACCTTGGTCGCGTTTTCCCAATTCTTCCATTTCACCATTTCACCTCTTCTCTTCGTGTTATAGTCCCTAATCCCTATGCTCTACGTTTGAGCCTTGTGTGTTTTGTTGTGTGTTATTTCATTTTGTGAATAATGGATTAATTTCTAAAATAACACTACAGGAAAATAACAAATTAGACGCGAAATATTAGCATCGGCCATGACACCAACGCTACTAGTGTCGGTCTGACCAATGCAATGTCGACACTAAAGGCATCACTGTTAAAAAAAACATTTTTTAAATTTATTAGTGTAGCGTCGACCTGCTTAGGATAGCTAAAGGCATCACCGTTGAAAATTATTTTTTAATTTTTTTTAAGTAGCGTCGGCCTAGTTGACGCTACTTAGTAAAGTTAGCGTCGATCCGACCGACACTAAAGGAATCACCGTTGAATTTTAAAAAAAAAAACTTTAATGTAGCGTCCGCTATTATTGACATCAGCGTCGGCCGACCGACATTAATTCCATGCTTTTAATAGAACAATTTCAATATATATATATATATATATATATATATCTATAATATTTTGCACTATATATTACAAGAAACACAGTTAATGCAAAGGTAATGCTCCTTCTTTCTATCATGGGGGGTGTGGGTTCGATTTTCACAATTGATAATTTGGGAAGAAAGAATTTTTTTAAAAAAATTATTAGAGTCGGCCTAGACGACACTAATGTAACGTTTAGCGTTGACCTAGTTAAAGTGACGGCTTTTTGCGCCGGCTTAACCAATGCTAATTAGCCTCGACCTTCTTGATTGGACGCTATTGAGTTTGCGTCGAGGGTTTTAGCGTCGACCTCATGGCCGATGCTAAATAACTTGTTAGCGCCCGTTTTTCTAATTCAGCGTCCGCTTTTGGCCGATGCTAAAAGACAATTTTCTTGTAGTGTAATGCAATTTCTCTAATATCTCTTTAATCCAACCAAACAACTAAGGGTAAGTCTAAGGTGCACAAGTTAAACGGTACACAAATGATTGTAATTGTTATTGCAGGTTTGTTAGATTTTAATTTTTTATTTGAAAGATTGTATTATTTACAAAGTTAGACATTGAAATTTAAGATATTTCATATACTGAGACACCTTCATTCATCTTGTTCATATACTCAGACAATTTTCTAATGAATATCACTACACGCAGTTCCCATTCCCGGAATCACCACGGCCTTTAATATTTTTGGTTTGAACCACAAGTACCGTCCACGTGCGGCAATCCTATTCGAGTCGGGAACATCTACATCATGGTAGGGTTAGCTCTCCCAGTAGTGATTTTTTCCATCCACAAGACTCGAACCCAAAACCTTGCTTAAGGAGAATCAAACATGTACCACTTGAACCAACCCCCGTTGGTCCATAGCCTATAATATAAGAAGACAAAAAAAATAGAAGGAATTTATTTTTTCTCTCCATAAATAAACAAAACCATGCCAAATTATGGCAACATTCAAATTCAAAATCACAAAATTCATGAGATATAGCTTTGCGTGGGCACTTGAGGAACTCACCACCTGGATAATAATTCGCTATTACAGATAGCTAAGAAATTCTCCTCTGATGCAAGCTCATTGCCTCCATTCCTACCACCAACTTCTAGATTTTTCTAGACAGGTAACACTCACCTTTGGTCACGTTCTGCCCCCATGGCCTATATGGCCTCCACGCACTGAGTCGCCACCAAATTACCACTGACACCACCGCCAAATCGTCGGATCAACATCGCTGCGCGACTCCGCCTGTGTCCTCCTTGTCGCTCTTGTATGGTTGTACCCATCACAACCTCATCGTCTTCTCTGTTGGACCACCTCCATCACTTGAGGCCCTTCGTACGTGCCATTGCCGTCGCGGCTCGATCGTAAAAATTGGTAACCGTGACGATGAAACAGGTGCCGGGGATGCACCATCGTATATCCTCTATGCGCCGCAGATGTGCTCGAAAAGCATGTCGCTCGACCCTACAATTTCCCTGACGTAAGCAGCCTTCGAGAGGTCATTGTAGCCACATGTGCCGCCCACGGTATCACAGGGATCCACAATGGCATGGTAGGCAACGTGTGGATCGCTGTTTGGAGAGGGAAGAGGGTTGAAGAAGAATATAGAGAATGGGAGGTTGGGAAAATGGAGAGGAGTAATGAGAAGTGACCGTTGAAGAGAATGTGAAGAGAACAATTAATGTGAAAGCAGTAGCAAGTAAAATTTCCCTAGTGCAGAGAGGAAGGCAGAGAAGCCATTTGCTTCATTTCTGAAAGGAAGATGGCCACACACAAAAGAGACAAATTTGTAACGATAAAGCTAAGCGTACATAAAAGGACACACTACTTTTTTACCACATTTATTTTTTTCTTTTTGCACCCCCTCAGTCCTTTTTTTAAATCTTTTTTTTGCTTTTTTTCTTTTTGCCCCCTCCCCATTTTTTGGCGTTTTTTTAGGCACACCCCGTTTTTTACCCTTTTTTTTAAATAGTTTTTATTTTTTATTATATTTTTTATTATTTATTTATCACATTAAATAAAAATATAGATCAAGAAATACAATAAATGATCACATCAAATTTGTGTTAATCATTCATGTTAACACAAGGTTAATTATGTGTCCCGAAACAATGAACATATTAAAAAAATGAGGTTAATGGTGTTTCCATTTGTGGTTAATAGAAAAGGATTTTTGGTTAATTGATTTTGTGAGGTTAATTGCAATCCCTGTTAACACAAGGTTAATCATGTGACCAGAAACGGTGAACATGTTTAAAAATGAGGTTAATGTGTTTCCGTTTGTGGTTAATAGAAAAGAATTTTTGGTTAATTGATTTTGTGAGGTTAATTGCAATCCCTGTTAACACGAGGTTAATCATGTGAGCATAAATGGTGAACATATTTAAAAATGAGGTTAATGATGTTTTCGTTTGTGGTTAATAGAAAAGGATTTTTGGTTAATTGATTTTGTGAGGTTAATTGCAATCCTTGTTAACACGAGGTTAATCATGTCACCAGAAACGGTGAACATATTTAAAAATGAGGTTTATGGTGTATCCATTTGTGGTTAACAGTATACGACTTTTGGTTAATTGATGTTGTGAGGTTAATTGCATCTCCTGTTAACACGAGGTTAATTATGTGTCCAAAAACGACGAACATATTTAAAAATGAGGTTAATGGTGTATCCATTTATGGTTAACAGAATACGACTTTTGGTTAATTGATGTTGTGAGGTTAATTGCAATCCTGCTAACACGAGGTTAATTACGTGTCAAGAAACAGTGAACATATTTAAAAATGAGGTTAATGGTGTATCCATTTATGGTTAACAGAGTGAGATTTTTGGTTAATTGAATTTGTGAGCTTAATTGCAAACTCTTGTTAACACGAGGTTAATTCTGTGTTATGAACATATTTTTAAATGAGGTTAATGGTGTATACATTGGCGGTTAACAAGGTGAGATATTTGGTTAATTGATTTTGTGCGGTTAACTATGCACAGAAACGGTGAATGAAGTAGTACATTTGGTTAATAACATCAAAATAAAATAATGATGATAAAAAACTTAAGTTAACCATTCAAAAATCACACATTTATTGTATTTCTTAATCTATATTATTATTTATTAAAATAAATAAATAAGTAATAAATGTATTAATAAATTAAAAAAAATGAAAAAAAACTATTTAAAAAATGAAAAAGAAAAAAAAAGAAAAAAAAATAGAAAAAGGAAAAAAAGGGGGGAAGGGTGCAAAAAGAAAAAACCTCTGGGAGTGGGTTACTCAAAAAAAGGGGAGGGGTGCTAAAAGAAAAAATAATGTATGGTAAAAAAGTGGTAGTACTATTTATGTATCTATACTATTACATTGGAGAAGTAGTGGAGGGTACTGTTCATTCACCATTTTTTTTGTTTTTTTTATTACATTGGAGAAGTTGTATACAGTAATGTTGATTCACCATCTTTTTTTGTTTTCTTTTTTCTTTTTATTTTGTTTGTTTTCACAATTTGATTTGTTATTATTATTATATTAAAATATTTTCTCTCATTATTCGCTCATATTATCTTGTTGAGAGGGTTCAAATTACACCGGTGTAAGTTACACCAAGTGTTACACCGCTGAATAATTTTTTAACCGATCATTGTATTAAATAATCCACCGTTGGATTGAAAGTTACTATCATATAGATTATACATATAAAATTTCACATTAATATGTAATTAGTTGATATGTCATTGAGATATCTCAAGATTAACGTTATATATACATTTGAAATATATGAAAAATCCAACCATTTAATTATCAAGTTATTAGTGTCAAAATTTTACGAAATTTGGCACATATAATCATGATGATAAACAAACATAATTCAACGGTTGGATTACTAAAAAAACATATTTGATTTATAGTTATTAGCGGTGTAATACTTGGTGTAATTTACACCGGTGTAATTTGAACCCTCCTCTATTGTTTCATTATAAAGTGATATTTTATAAACCATGAGTATTCTTCACGTGAAGCTTTTTATTTTCTTTTTGTTTTATTTATTTTCACAATTTGATTTATTATTATTGTTATATTAAAATATTTTGTCTCATTATTCGTTCATATTATTTTGTTTCATTATAAAAGTGATATTTTATAAACCATGAGTATCCTTCCCGTGAAGCAGTTTTGATCCTATATTTTTTTTCTTTTTTTTCATACTTTAAATTTATTTTTATTATCATATTAAAGTAATTTCTCTTATTATTTATTCTTGTTTATCTGTTTCATTATATAAAAACTCACATTAAGAAATACAATAAATGTGTTGATTTACATTACTTTTAACATGATATTTCAATATATCGTTTATCATTCTATTTTATTCAATAATATTTTCATTTATTATCTCACTCATCTATTCTATTTATCTATTTAATCTATATTAAGATTGCTATTTATCTCACTTTTACGCTGTGTTTGGTAGTGTAGAGAGAAATAGGGTAGAGAGAAATAGGAAAGAGAGAAATGGGGTGAAGAGAAATAGGTGAGAAATAGAGAAGAAATTGAGTTGTTTGGTAGGAAAGAAATAGAGATGAAATAGAGTGGAGAGAAATAGTATTTTTGTTTGGTAGGAGAGAAATAGAAAGGAGAGAAATTGGATTATAATATATAAAGACCAAAATACCCCTAAATATAATTTGAATTAAATTTATTAAAAATTAATATATTTAAATTTATAAAAAAATATTATTCTAATTTTAAAACAATAAATGTTTATAAAAATAAAAAATAAAATCATATTATTTTTTAAATATATTAGTTAATTATAAAAATTATATTAGTGCGACGCACGGCGAATATCCATAGCTAATATTGTAAATGAGCATGCTCATTGGGGTCATACAAATGAGCATGCTCATTTTGTTTCCTCTCTCTCTACAATCTCTTCGCAGGCAGCAGTTATCTTCGCTATTTCTCCGCAAATTTGCGGAGAAATTTTTAGCCTCGAGAATCAGCTCTGAACATTTCTCTCTTCCCAAATTTCTACCTTACCAAACTACAAACTTATTTTCTCTTCAAACCTATTTCGTTGTTGGTAATGAGTTTATGAATTACATGTACCCTTTACGAGACAATCTTATTAACATGTACCATTTACATGTACTTTTTTTTTCATTTTTTCAAAATTTTTTATTCTCTTTTTTATAAAGTTATTTTTTTATTAACCACATTTATCGATCCTTCACGGGAGACAATCTTGCTCCTATTATTTTCTTTTTTTTTTTCTTTTCCCTTTTATTTTTGTTTCTTTTCACAATTTCATTTTTTTATTATTATATTAAAACATTTTTCTCATTATTCGATTATATTATTTTGTTTCATTATAAAAGTGATATTTTATAAACCACGAATATCCATCATGTGAAACAATTTTGATCCTACATTTTTTATTTTATTTTTTCATACTTTAATTTTCTTTTTATTATTATATTAAAATAATTTCTCTCATTATTTATTCTTGTTTATTTGTTTCATTTTATAAAAACTTACATTACGGAATACAATAAATGTGTTGATTTACATTACTTTTAATATGATATTTCAATATATCATTTATCTTTCTATTTTATTCATTAATGTTTTCATTTATTATCTCACTCATCTATTCTATTCTATTCATCTATTTAATCTATATTAAAATTCCTATTTATCTCACCTTTAATTTTCTATTTTTTTGTTATTATATTAATATATTTTATCTCATTATTTGATACCATTAATCTGTTTCATTACAAATGAGATTTTTTATAAATCACGTGTATCGTTCACTGGAGACATTCCTGCTCATACTATTTTCTTTTTTTCCTTTTTTATCACATTTTATTTTTTTTGTTATTATATTAAAATAGTTTCTCTCATTATTTATTCATATTTATTCTCATTTCAGTAAAATAATTTTTTATATAAACCACATAAGTTAGTCCAACTCCTGTCTTTTTTTCTTTTTTAATCACATTTTAATTTTTATTTTTTATAATTATTATATTGAAACAAGTTTTAAATACATAAATACATTATAGATTGCAATCGAAAATATATATAAATAATAGGAATTTAAGTAAACACAAATGACAAGACAACACTAAATATTTTGAAATGAATACAATTAGTTGAAATCACCTAAATACATACTCTCTCATTTCCTTTTTATAAGGCACCTTTTAGAATTTTTTGTGTTCCTTTTTTATAAGTCACTTTACAATTTGAAGAAAACATTTATTATAATTTTCCTTATTTGCCCTTATTAACTTTAATGTCTTTCCAATTATCAAATGATAATGGAGTTGGATCCATGTGTATAGAAAAAATACTGTTGGGAGGGGTCCCCGCTTTGCTCCTGATAGTACTCTGAGAGATTAGTCTCTTACCTACCGGGTGGGAGGATACTCTGGGAAACAAAAAAAATGATAGTGGAGTTAGTTAAATAATATTAAATAAGGGCAAAACTATAAAGTTAAACTATTTTTTAAAACTCAAATAAAATAATTAACTAAGTTTAATTACTTTTATTGGTCTTTGTGATTCAATATAATGTGCCTTATAAAAAGAAACGAATGGAGTATATTATATTTGTTTATATTTAAATGTATATATAAACTAGATTTTCATTTTTTCCCCAAAAAATAAGAAATGTGGAACACAATTGGGGGCACCTCGAATGAATTTAATTTTATTTGATCATCTCACTCCATTAAAGTTTTAACGAAGACAATTTTCATTTTTCTTTGTTTTGTTGTGACCATTAATAAAAGTTAAAGGTAGACATTGTCACACGTTGGTGTTTATTTACCAAAAGCTATTTTCTTTCATGGTCAATTATATATATGTTGTTATATCTAGGGTGAAGTCTCGACAAGTACTTGGGATTTTTATACGTGATTATATTTTAAAACGTTATAATTTGACGAAAAATATAGTGTATAAAAGGATATTTCAAAAAATATAAATGATATGATATGGTATATTTTACATTTATAATTATTAATGTTTGAAATTTGTTGTTTCAAACAATTTTTTTATGTGTTAATTTTTTTTTAATTCTTTCTATATAAACAAGTATAAATTTTAATATGAAAAAAATCACTAATCATTATCATTTCCTAAAATTTACATATTTATATATTAATTAAATTAAATATATTATAGTATTCAGTATAAATAATCTATTTAAATAATAATATCCATGTATCGCATGGGTCGGATACTAGTGTTTATCATATTGTTGAATTTGTAAACATAGTTCCAACAAAATTATTTTAAAAGAGACAAAACCCTTATTTGCTAATTACAACTAAGGGTAATTATAGGGCGGACCCTTTAAGTTTGGGTCCACCATAGACCTTTACCATAAATAGTATAAATTTAATATTAAAAAATTTATTAATCAATATTATAAAATTAAAATTACCTTTTATAGTAAAAAAATTAGTGGTCTATAGTGAACCCAAACTCAAATGGTCCACCCTATAATTACCCTTACAACTAAATCATTTGTAAACCTATAACCTCTTCATTAAAATGAAATCTCAGCCATTCAGTTAAACAATCTTATATCTAAAGGCTTTCATTAGTTTGTGTACAGGTACAACGTTTTTTACTTGTGTACCTTAGACAACACCAACAACTAAAATTGATATTTCTCTTCAATTTCTTATTTATTTATTTCACACCAAACAACCTATAAATCATCATCTCTATCTTATTTCTCTCTTTCTAATTACTCTATTCCTTATGTTGTTTCTCCCACCAAACAAGGGTTAAATGTTTAAGTGCAGAATTAGCCTCATGCATAAAGTCGTACCAATTTTTTTATGAAGGGAAGGGTCAGAAGCCAACACAATAGAAAAAAAATTACACATGCACCCACTACATGTTTGCTAATTGACTCGTCAAATCCTGGATAACACAAATGAGAATAGCCATGATAATCAAATCCGAATCTGTAGATACTGACCCTCCCAGCCCTCGACTTTGATGGGGAAGACCTGCTTTGATTAATTTTAAAGAAGACCCGACCCCGACCCCGACCTCGACCCACCTTTAACTGGGGCAGGGGTGGGGGAGGGTTTGGAGGTGCAAGAACCCGCCCCCTGCCCCGATATAATAATTAAATAATTTTAATTATATAAATAGTTAAATGGTAAAGACAAACTTATATATTTTCCTTAAAATATAATATAGTTCTTAAATTCTTATTTTTTTTAGGATTATCAATGTTTATATTTACATATTATTTGAATTAGAATATATTAGATATATATTTTTATTTAAAACATATATTGAAGTTATTAATATAAAGAAAAAAATAGAGAAGTTAAGATCCCTGCGATTTCCCCGAACCCAACGGGGACTCGCGGCAAAGTCGAGTTTCATAATTTCATACCCGATTTCTTTAAACCCAAACCTGAACCCGCCTCGAATTTTATGAGGGCAGGGAATAGGGAGAGGCGGATAGCAAAACCCGCCCCGTTACCATGCCTAGATGAAAGAAGCTGAGGTATGTGTAAGAAAGTGACTGTGAAGCCATGTCATTTGAAATTATTTAAATTAGAAATTAAGTTAGTACACTTTTTGATATGGAATAAAATGTGAATATTATTTAATTAGTAATGTAAAAATTATTGAATAGTTTTAATTAGTGTTTATATAGTTGAGAATTAAAATTTTATTTATTATTAATTTGTTAATTCATTTATACTAAAAAGTTGTGGCTCAATTAACAATGCAAGTTGAGATTATGAGAAGAGCTATCGGTTCGATCTTAACACCAAAAAAATAACTTCATTTATTGAGAATAATCACAAATTAGAAGTATTATAATACATAACCATTACTAAGTTTAAATTGAATTTTGAAAATAATTTTAATATGTATCTTAATGATTTATAAATATTTTTCAGTTTTTGGTTTGTATTGGGTTTGAGCACCTAGTGTTTTATTTAATGAAATTTTACTTATAAAAAAATGATTAACGTTTTCTAACATTAATTTAATATTAAAAGTTATAATAATTAAGTTAAAGATTAAATTAATAGTCATTAATTAATAATTGAAATCCACAAATTTTCATTAAAATGTGATTTGAAATTGAGGGTTGTGATTTAGCCATTCACATTTTTCGATTTAGTTTTGCTTTCTCATATTGGCCACATGTGAGAGCTTATAAACAAATACTACGGTCCCTATACGGTATCAACAAATATTGAAATATGAGATTTAATGTAATGTAACCGACATGACAACCTACAGATCATTTCCCAAAAAAAAAAAAAAATGGAACACTGGTATTTCTTTCACTCATAAGGTGAGATAGAATAACCATATGTATATCGATTTTATTGTTTTATCAGTTTTTTATAAAAAAAACATAATTCATGATTTTCTTTAATTTTTTTTATAAATTTATTATTTTATAATTCAATTATTTTTTAATTAACAAAAGATTATAATAAATGAAATGTAAATGTATATAAGTTGACTTGTATAGTCATTTAATTAAATTGAGAGTTATTAGATTGAAAACAAGAAATTAATAAGTTATAAAAAAATTAGAGTAATAATAATTATACAACGCTACAACATATATCTTAGTGAGAGAAATAGAAAAAAAAAAATAATGAGGAAGAAATACGAGATGTGATGCGTGATGTAATAAAAAGAGATAGAAAGACAAATGTGTTGTATGTTTTGTCGTGATAAAAAGAGATAAAAGGAAAAATGTGTTGTATGTTTTGTTATTGTATAAATTTCATACTAAAAGAAATACTCCCCCGTCCCTATTTATAAAACCCCTTCTAGAAGAATTGAGTGTCCCTTAATATAAGACCTTTAACAAATTTTTAGGTAAAACAATAATTTTTTCCATACTTGCCCTTCATTAATATTCAACTCTTTTTATTTCCATATATTGATAAGTCTGAATAATTAATGAACTTTTACCTAGATGCCCAACTACACCATTAGAAAGTGACTTTTGAAATCTTCTACTATGTCACAATTAATGTCTCTAAAATATAGTAACTTTTAAATAAAAGTATATTTGAAATGTTATTATTTTTTTTAAAAGATCAATACATTAACTAACTTTTTTAAACTGTGTGAAACAATTGAAAGGGTCTTATAATAAGGGACCGAGGGAGTAATCTTTTCACTATTTATCCACTTAGATCTATGAATAGTAGATCTTAATGGTAAAAAAAAATAAGGTTCTTCGTTGGAGATGTCGTAATTCTCTATATGGAAACGTTTTAAGTTAGCAATCCTACAAAAGTCTCACAATCATTTGAAATAATCACACAATTTTATAGTTTAATATTTCAATTCACCATACATTTATACATCCATCATCATGATCAGGGTTCCTCTTAATTCTCACAAATAAGATAATCCTCTTTCATATCATACAATGTAATGCCAAAAAGTTTGGCATATAGTTTCTCGTTATTCCATCTTATAAGAAAGAAAATATTCTGTGGTTATTCAGAGCTGAGCAGAGTTATTAGAAGTTGCTCCAGCATCATTGAGGAGAGGAACCAGTTGACCTGCTCGGTGTTTCTCCAAACAAGCTGCAAGACAAAAGTGATAAAATATCATAGACAACAAAGAAAAATCGAATAATAACAATATTTGTTTGGCCTTCTCCTCATGGGAATTTAGGCACCAAATTGAAAAGGAGTGTGGCCTTACTGTCACAACCACCAATGTGCTTCCCTCCAATAAACACGTTAGGCACAGTCCTCTGTCCTGTCCACTCAGCTAGAGCTGATTGAATCTCACCCCCATCCTCTTCAAACAGGTCAAGAAAAGGAAAGTAAACAAGAATTGACAGCAAATTAGTTTTTTGAAAGCAATGTGTAATGGGCGATAAACTTCTCAATTTTGTATAATCCACATTCATAATGCAAATAGAAAAGCAAAAATCAGATGATATACTCATTCAATGAATCAAGAAAGCAAAGTAACTGAAATACTGAACTCTTGACAATTTTATAACATTACATGCATGCATATAGCATAAAATATCAGACATGTGTTCAGATGCAATTAATTTAGAGATAACATATTCCTACAACAAAAAAAATACAACAACTTATACAACACATTTTTTTTCTCTATCTCTCTTCATCACATCCCTCCGCATCCCTCGTTTCTCTCTCTCTTTTCTCTTTTTGTGTACAAATTGTTATTTTAGAAACAACATTTCTCATTAGTTTATCTCCACACTGTTTAATACCCCACACAACCTAAAAAGGGCTGACTAATTGGAAAACTGAAAAAGTCAGGAAGGGTCAATACCCAACACGACCTAAAGAGGGGCAACAAAGGCAGTCCTCACATCAATTTTTGGAAGAAAACACTTTGAGCAGATCAACTCATAAGAAAACGAAATTGACATAATGGACCAAACAGGAAACCCATTGAGAGAGCAAATCAAACTTACTTTCCGTATCCAATTCAAAGATCTTGTAGGTTGCTCCTAGCTGTGTTAAGAGATCCTTGACCCGCTTGCAGTAACCACAGTAAGTCTTACTGCCAGCACACAAATTACAACATGCGATGCCAACAAAATTAATGACATGGTCTGGAAAAAATAGACCTAACAGCACATAAATATTACACTTGCACAGCAGACCCAATCAATTTCCTAAAATGCTACATAAACAAAAAATGAGATATACTAAAGATAAACCGTTAATATATTAAGGATTAAATATGTTTTTAGTTACTCAAATATAGCCCTGATTTGATTTTAATCCCTATAATTTAAACAAGTGGTATTGGTCCTCTAAAAATTAAAAGTACATTAGTCCTTATTCCATAGCAAAATCGGTAACAAAATTATGGAACAAAAAGTGCATTGTGTGTTTTCAATTTTTGAAGAACTAAGCCACTAGTTTTAAATTATCCGTACTGAAACCAAAACAGAGACTAAAAACATATTTAACCCATATATTGATAATTATAAATCAAATCTTAACTATATTTCAGGACTAAAAACATATTTAACACATATATTAGCAATCATAATCAACGTAACCTTCAATCATGAAATTTTAAATTTCCCCCATTTTTTTCCACAGGATTTTATCAACGAAGGCGTTAATTGCAAAATATATAGCAATAGGTAGATTAAATTGAAATAAAATACCTGAAGACAAAGACTGGGGAAGAGGATGCTAACTCCTTAGCCTTATTCAAGGCCGTTTCCATCTCTTGTGCACTCATCTGAGTGTTCTGGGAAGACAGGATAGACCCCATTCCTTTATTTGTGTGTTTATTATATAACAAGAGAGGAACAGAGAAAGAAAGGTTAAAGCTATGGCAATGGACAGGTGTAAGACGGAAAAGAACTATGACAAAAATAGAGCCAAGGTGTTGAAATTTGGTGTTGCTTGCTGGCAAAGCCACAGGGTTTAAAGAGCAAAAGAACAAAAATTGGAATTACAATTTACCAGCAGAGGCAAGCTAAGTACCAAGACTTGGAATTGGAGGGTGTGGATTAGGGTTCGGTTCAATTGGAATTGCGTGGGGATCGGTGATCGCTGTCGTGTACGTCTTCGACTCTTAAGAGAAAACGACGACGTCGTCTAGCGCGATTAGATTCTGAGATGGAATTTGAAGTTGGTATGAACTATGAAGAATGAAGAACGAGGAGAAAATTTTCAAGAAAAGGGATTATGATAAATAAAAAGTTTTGAAGGGTTAAAGTTGAAGTTGGAGAATCAGATTCAGAAAAGGGACATGAACGGTTGACTCTAGAAAATAAAAATTTACGTCGATTTTTTTTTTACTTTCCTCATCACCATTTTAAATGTGTTTTTTTTTTAATTTTTAACGAAAATTATATAAAAACTAGAATAAAAAAATCTTTATTATTTTATAAGTATAAAATCATAATTTACCCTATTCTTTATGTACCGGTTAAAGTTATTACACTTACACACTAATTAAAAAATATAATCAATATTATTATTTAATTTATTGATTTGTTTTTTTATTTAATATATTATTTTTTAATAACTTTTCTCTCATGAATTAATAATTAATTAAAAATAAGAATACGATTGTTTTCAGAAAAGGAATATAATTAACAAAATAATAATTAATTTTATTTTAAATGACAAATAAATAGAAATAATTTTTTATATAACATTTAAAAACGAAAAATAATAGCATATGCTGTTAATATGTTTGTCGCTTTAAATAAAAAGAAAAGTTTATTTAATAAGAGAGGTGTTGCTAATAATGAGTGTTTTAGGACAATAATTAAGAAATTATCTTAATTTGTTTTATAAGAGACCATGAATTTGAATGTATAGGAAAGAAGAAGAAAAAAAGAAATTATGAGGAACGAGAAAATAAAGAAAAAATGTAAAAAAAAAATTGCTTTCTCATAAACATATCACATCAAAGTATCCACATTCCACAAAACGACGTTGGCAAGAGCAATGAAAAAATTTAATGGTGGAAGGGTTTTGTTTCATACAAAAATACTAGTTATAACCAACGGATACATACTCAAACAAAATTGCCTCCCGTAAAGGATACTCATGCTTAAACCAAACAAAACCATACTAATTATAATAATTTATTTAAAAAATAAATAAAATAACTTACAATTAAACTATTTTTATTCATCCTATAAACAGAATTTATAAGATAGCCCATTAGAAGTCTATGGCCTGATTTGTATTAATGCATCTCAAATGTCCATGTTTTTTACCTTCTAAATCCCAGACAGACTAGGCTCAGGAACAACTTGATGGAAAACATTCAATTAAGACTATTAGTGACAGCTGATGACGTTCTATAATGCGGTTTGGAGCATCAGCAACCTTCATAATGTGCAAATACATAAACAAAAAAATAAATAATAAAAATTGTACATCAATCTAGAGTAGTAGCCATTGGAAATAAGGTTGTAGGCATGAATGGCAAATCCACACATACAAGTCCAACTATATTTTCTGTATGACTTTCATTTGGATGCAAAAATGGCTTCTAAATCTTTATACAATGCATTTGGTTTTGACTTGAAATCAGATGAGTTCCCACTCCTTTTGGTTCCCCAGAAACCACTCCATCTAGTAGTGCTACTAGTAGAAGGTTCATTTATTGCTCCACTTCTTTCCCTACCAAAGCTAGCTTTTGCAATGTCCCTCAGTTGTTTCAACCATGGTCTATCAGGTGTGCCTGAGCTCCTGCTCTCTGAGCCCCTGTATCTGTCAGCGCCCAAAGTAATGTCTTGAGTTTCTTCACTCCTATGGCCATTTTGTGGTAACTTCTTTTCCAAGTTTTTGATGCATTTTTGAGGGATGAGATACAAAAGAAATCCAATAGCAGCAATTTTCAAACCTGCTAGGAATGACTTCTCCTCAGGGTCCAGAAGCCTTGTTTGTACATATAAAGCATACCATTCATTGATAATCTGGGAAATATACCCCACTAGGAACAGCACAAGCATGAAAATCCCAAATTTAGTCTCAGTTCTCACAGAAAAATCCTTTTTCAACAGTACTAAACAAGTAGCAAATAGAGCAACTTCACAGGTGAGTGAGATAATCTCAACTAACTGAACCTTTTTCTTTATAAATGGCTTTTTTAGTACCATGAAGAATAGCTGAAAAGAGGTTATAGATAGCAGTATAATTACTGGACTCTTGGAAGATTGAGTCTGAACAAAGACACCTGCTAGAATTCCCAGGGAAACCCGCCTTATGGATTCAAGAAACACATAGTATATTCTGAGAATCCCAAACAGCTTTTGGATAAAAGGTGCTTCAGCATCTTCTGTTTCATCATCAGAGGCAATAATGCGGTCACTTTGACTTGGAAGACTGCCACCAGTTATCTGTGAAAGCATGTACTTTGGAGGGCCTCTTAAATCTTCAAAGAGTGGGCCAAAGATGGTTAGATAAACAGATTTAGGTTGTTCTTTCCATGTCCACTGGCCTCTTTTACCTGGTCCTAGAGTTACTCTCACAAGCTCTTGATACCAGTGAAATGTCTCACCTTCTTGATGAACTTCCTTGTATTGAAGTAGTTTTCCAAATGTAATTCCAACTGAGAGGAACATGAACAAAGCTAGAAGTGCAAAGGACACTAATACCAACAGTAGAATGCCAACTGCCACTGCTGAATGAGATCCCCCTAAGGCCAAACATACAAATGAGAAAAATCAAACCTAATAAAGAAACAATTAGTACAGATTGCATATGCTAATGGTTAGGTGACCAATAATAATATAAAGAATACCTCTAATAAGGCCAGCAGAGGCCTTGCAAATACTAGGTAGTGCAAGAATTATAAGAAATATCTCAAATCTTGGGAATGTGAGGGCTCCATGTATTCTATTCTTCTCAGAATTTCTCTTCACGAATTTAAGGATCATGAGTAGCAAAGCATGCAGAACTATCAATCCGCCACAGATCACAGTTAACCAAAACATGCTTCTAGAAAAATCTGTCCATCTACAACAAAAGCAATGAGTCTAATTAATAAATTTAATTATAATAAGCAAACAGGGGGTGTTTATTGATTTATCCCATGGAATGTCCTTCTATTATTGTTCAGATGAAAAAAATGCATCAAGTTCAAGATACTGGGAACTAATATGCTCACTATTTATTCAATAAATTTTGAACTAGTGTATGAGTGTAATGATAGTGAACAAACCATTTTGTTACTTAAAAATTTGTAATATCTGACTTAATCTAATTAAACCTACTATCCATTGACAGTTAATCATTGCGGCAATGCTAATTTGTGCACTTTCCTTTCTTGCACCTCTCTTTGATTGCTAGAAAAGTATCTGCTGACAAGTAAAACGTGCTATACCTAGTTGACAATTTTCAGTTACCATTACAGATTAAAAGTTATCAACATAGATTAACAGATCTTCATCTTACTAGCAAACACATAAAGGCATATAACTACAAGAGGTCATAAAATAATGGTTTTCTAGTTATTTTACCCTACTTATGACCTTTTTCATATGGAAATGAAAGATTTGATTCATAAATATAATTATAATGTATTGACGCATATATAACTTACCCACTGGAATGTCGTGAATCCCAAATATATTCAGCTTCTGGTTTCATATTTGTGCTCTGCAGGTATGCATTGTTCATTAAGGATATTGACTATTTTCCATTATAGAAAAGAGATTAACTCTCTGCAGGATTGATACAGAAGTTAACTTTCTCTGACCTCAAAATATTGCTGGTACTCTGAAGAAGTAAGTGGTGATCCATACACTGCAGCAGCGGAATTCAAATTCTTGTTTAACAGTGTGTTTGGGATTGTTGCTGAAGCTTTGGTAAAGGAATTGGAGCTCCCAAAAGGTCCAGTCCCTACCATGAACAGGTTCATAGGTCCACCTTCCCATGGCACAGAAAAATAGGGTATGGTCCATTGCAAATGTCTGGCAAATTCATAAAACTCAACTGGCAACTTAACTGTTAACCATCTGGATAATGCAAAGACCTGAATATGGCACATAATTCTCTGCATAATTAACAAACATTGACCTGATCAATGTGGTATTCTCTCTATTATCACTACAAAGCACCATTTGTTTAAAAATTTACAACATTGACACAAAACTAGAAGTTCAAGATATTGAAATAAATGAATTTCATTATATGTTACCACTTACCAAAATTCTAGAAAATTATATTCTGAGATTAAGTACATTCTTTCTATGGGAAGAAGAAACATTGATCTCTACTCTCTAGCCTTGAACTTAAAAACACTACTATTATCTATGATCTTTGGTTTTGTGTGACAGGGAAGGGTGAACACATACAATTCACCAGGCAACAGTGAACTGAAATAGAACATATGTATCCACCTTGCTTTGATAATTTACTAAGCATGATGTGGAGACTTTCTCACATGCAACCTTCAATTTGTTTAGTCATTAAAAAATAAACAGTTCAATCATGAATATAAATCAAATACACATCAGCAAAATATTCCAT
Organism: Sesbania bispinosa; assembly: GCA_026901365.1. Lineage (NCBI taxonomy): Eukaryota > Viridiplantae > Streptophyta > Magnoliopsida > Fabales > Fabaceae > Sesbania > Sesbania bispinosa. The sequence continues at coordinate 1,306,344 of QLOH01000137.1, forward strand.
TCATATATGCTTCTGTTTTTGTCCATTTAAACAACAATTCAATGCATAAACAAGTGTAAATTGCACTCGAATTCATGGAGTGGTAACCGGTGAGAAGGAAACTGTTCAAGTAAGTTAGGTATCTTACAAAAAGATTCCTTGCTGGATCAACAGTCAAGAAAGAAGACGATCTCATAAATGTACCAACAGATTGAAGGCTTGCAGTTGAGATAGTAAGCAGACCCGCAACAATCGATGTCAGTGCAAAAGTAGCAGTTGCAAACGCAGAAATCACGGAAGAAATCAGAGGTACAGAGTCTGCATGATTCATGAAATTATAAGTATGTCTAACAATTATGAATGACAATCTCTTAAAAACTTGTATCCAACAAATGAAAAGGGAAATGAATATAATTATATAAGATATAATATTCATAATAATAACAACACAGTCATGAAAAGATTAATATATAAAAAAAATCTTACAGTGCCTCACTTGTAGAACATTGGAAGCTAGATTTTTGTTTCCGGCAACATCATGAGTTACATTCTCAGGGACACTGACAAATACTAGATCATCATCTGCTTGTAGCTCAACAATGTATGTGCTCCATCTTATTTCATGCAAACTAGACATAAATAAAAAGTTTCAAGAGAAAGGATCAATTATCAACTGGCATTTGGCTTTCTCATAATTGGACGAATCAATGTTAGTGAACTACTTGTAGTTCTCTATTTTTAAATGGTGCATATATAGAGAGAGACAGAGATTTACACATACAAACATATTGTATCACTGATATAGATACATGCTATACAATATCACAGAAAATCCACACCTACAAAATACTTGCCTTTTTAATAAACCTCCTGAAACTGATATGCAAGAGGTATTGAAACCAAAAACAGGCTTCGCAAATTTAATTAATATCTGGAGATTGTGTTCTCTTGTCCTCATGCTATATGTACTCAACATCACGGTAGGTCTCTTGGAATCTGTTCCATACATGGCTATGTCAGCAGAGAGCAATGGTATCTCAAAATTCTCAGGCTGAGAGTGCATGAAAGCAAATATATACATAAATAAGGGAAGTATTGATTTAAAAGTATTAACAGTGTTTTCTTGGTGGTTAACATGTACCATAGAGCAAAGTAACTGGTGCAGTTGGAGAAACTTGAGTCCCTTGTCTGGTTATTATAGACTCCGAATTGAAGTCAACTGAGATTATTGCAGTAGAAGAGATATCAGCAATCTGCAATAACAATTGACCAAAAAAACTGTGAGGAGAAGAGATACACATGGAATAAACATAATATACACATGTATAAAACATATCACATCCATGAATAAACTAACCATGAATCCAAATCTCCGGTTTCCAAGACTTTTTGCATTAATTGGAAGAAGTGAACCCTGACTAATGTTGAGGGAGTTCATAATTTCTGTAGATGAATTCAGAACTGGAGCTGAGAAGTACAAATACACCTTTAGCTTGTTATAGTCATTAGTTGCCTGTACTGTTCTAGTTTCACTGTTAAGTTGAAGTAGCTTTTCTGGTATATGAATCCTGGTGTTGACATAAACCTTTCTTCTGTCTGTAGATCACGCCCACCAAAGAAGCAAACCAAGTTTTTGAACATCAAAAACTGATATAGAAATTTGTTCTTTCAGTTAAGAAATTGCTTATGTTTAGATGCAATAAAATTCTGCTGAGCTTCAATACTAGAACAGTAATACAGTTTAAAATCTTAATACGTTAAAACACTGCATTAAAAATCAGACACATGTATAAAAGACAGGGCCACACCCTGAAGGTCACAAACACCATATGCACATGGACAGGTATATCCATAAAGTAGTCACACAAATAATATAGAAGCTCTTCAGGAATTGCTATAGACATCTACCACTACAAGAAGATTAAAGATAAGCACTCACCAAAATGTATGAACACACTTGAATTCGGCATTCTTGTAAAGTTGTTACCAGCAATGTCAGTGCAGAAATTCCTATCCATTACAAGAATTGCCCGGCCAAATTGAACTGAAGGGGACAAACTAACAAGAAGAGAATACATGAGGTTTGGCTGCAAAATACTAAAGGAAGATGGTATAACCTGGCCAGAACCATAGACAAGAAGCTGAAAAGAAATATAACAACAGTAAGTTAAAAACTGATTCAGTATTATGTTAACTCTCAACAACTTCTTCAAGAACCCACTCTATCTTATTTTATGCATTTTTATTGTTTCTGGCTAAATAATATAAGTTTTGCATTTTCCATTATCACAAATCACAAGAGATAAAGCTTTGAAGAAGTTCATATTGATTGAACAGGTGTTGATATCCAGTATTCTTTGGCCTGTTTGAACTCCTATATACATCTAGTTCTTTGACATTTAATGGAAACAAGACAGGGGTACTTAACACATCACCAGTTGGCATAATCTAAGTTAACCAATAATCATGAAATTGACACATAATAAAAAAGACACCAAATTTTGAGAAATCTAAGGAATTGTAGATGGTCACCTACTTACATTGCACACATTCACAGACTTGCATCCAAAACCTCCACCTATACAGGGTTCACTGAAAGATATATTTACTGAAACATTTAAAGAACTTGTGAAAAGTGTTGAGACTGTAACATTTGCTGTTGGGGGAATTGTATCTGAAAAAGAAAATAATACTGTTATTAGAATAATATTCAATGAAAAACAAAACTTATATGTGAATCTCAATTCATTTAGACAGAAAAGTTCATTGAGTACTGAGGAGCATTCATCATTCAACTCAAAATGTGAAAACTGATTTTGGCAGTTACTTTTGTGGCATAAACTGTTAAAACTTGAAACATTCTTCTTCTCATATTTTATGCCACAATATTTAGACAAAAGACTCTAGTCTTAACTTTTACACATGACATGATTCATCATGGACACATCAGCAATTAAAAAAGACCAAATCCCATATTTAGATAACAAGCATAAGGAATGAGGTATGGTTTCTTAACCAACAGTCCAGTTATAGCTAGCACAGCCAAGTCCTTGATGTCCATTGGTGCAGACTTCAAAAGTATGATTTCCATCTCGCAAGCTTGAGTATGTAACTTTCCTTTTTGAACAAATTCTTGTGATCCCATCATCCAGCTGCACAGACGGCATGTTTAGCATGTTTAGAGTAATCAGAATAACTTTTGACACCCCAAAAAGATAAATAAATAAATAAATAAAAACCCTGTCTCCTCCAAAATAGAAAGAAAAAGAAATTAAAACCATGAACAGACATTTTAGTCCTAGTGCTACAGACAAGCATAACAGAGTAGTCACCTACAACATGATAAACTGTCAGGTGAATCCACCCTGTCCCCTCCCCCTTTTCCTCAAAAAGCTTTAAAAAATTAACTTCACATGCTTAAGCTCTACTAATCTATGAATGGAAAATTTGATGATTTAATTTCTTAGTAGTTTCAATTTGCATGTCTTGGAATTAGTGAAGAACAACAAATAAATATAAAAAACAAACAAACTTGGATAGCAAATTGCCAAATTCATATATTTAACACCACAACAAAAAAAATAATAATAAAGAAGATTGAGTTACGAGCGAGATTAAAAGGGCATAAAACGGTTACTATTACCAACTGGCCATAAGCACACACAAACCTTGCAAGTGAGGCTACAGTTTGAGCAAGGGTCGCCACTACTGGAATTAAGAACTTGAAATGCAAATGTTGCTTTGTTCAAGTGAGAGAATGGATGGGGTGCTTTCAGGAATTTCACAGAGAAATCTGAACCAACACATTTGGTAATGGAACACAGTAGTGACAATACCCAACACAGTATACACAAAACTCTAAACAGACCCATATTCAAATACAGAAGGAATTGATGCCACTTATATGTGAGAGAGTAACATTATCTGGTTATTATGGAGAAACCGTTTGAAGAGAGTGATCTGAGTGAAGAAGGCTTTTGCATGCAAGACAGTGAATAGAGACAGAGAGAGTGCCTTATATGAAGAGTTTCACTGTGTTCCCTCTTCAGTGTTTAGTGGCCATTGATAATTGCATTAAGGATAAGTGAACTTGATGTAGTACAGTCCTCTATTTCGTGGCCTTTGATGTAGAAATTGATGTAAGAGAAGCACACGTTACAATCAAGATAGAAAACCATCACTACATGACAAAAAAAATGTATAAAAAGGTACTTCAATTATTTATACTAATATATAGTTGTGCTTTGTGTAGTAAACGTATTTGAAAGAAAATCAAGATTTAATTCTAGGGTCGTTGATTGCATTTGAAATTGAAAGTAGGAACAGTTAACCTTATCAATATTTGGAAGAAGAGATGATGAAATTAAAATTAGTCGATGTGATTGATTAAAATTCATATGAGTCCCATCAAATTATGTGGGTCTATTTTCAATATGGTGAGATCCGTGATTTTTAATCAATCACATCGAATATATTAAAAAGAATATGTTAAAAAGTATGTTGTTAGTCCTTTATTAAAGTATGTACGAGGGAAGGTCTCTACTAACAAATAATGGGAATTGAGTGAAAGAACAGCACCATTTAATGCAAATAAATTAAACCTTGTATGAACTTCAATGAATACAAAAAAGAAAGTGTTGGTCCAATCGTGTCATAGGCCCCACGATATGATACAAGATGCAAGACAAAAGGTGAGTGGAGACCAGAGATCTCCCATTCTTTCTCGTCACATAGTGACAATATAATTTGAGTGAGATAAAATGTCTATGAAGCTCAACCTTAGAAACGTTATCTCTCATGTCCCATTACATTCTAAATCTTATCATAGAATTATACACTCTCATGTCATGTATGTAAAGTATAAACACAATCATTCACATTCAGACACGTACTTGATAGTCTCATATATTGTTGAGAACTTGAAAACGGGGTTACGGAATTAAGGAAAAAAAAAACGAAAAAGCAATAAACTCAGATAACGGAAAGCTGCAGCTGGCATAAAAAAAAAAAAGCAGCTGGCATCAAATATCAGTCTGAGGAAAAATCTACAATCCTCCCAGGGTAGGTATTCCTTTCATTTAAAATCCAACACATGACATGATTAGTTATGCATTCCAAATTTTAATTTGAAAAAAGGAAGTTAAAAAAAGAAAAAATTGTCAAATAACAAAAGGGGAATACTGAGGAGTGAGTGCTCCTGAAATACTGAAAATTTGTTCCAGTCTGAGAGGCAAGAGACGTGCTTAGATTTTTTTATATTCATAGATGACTTTTCTAATAAAAACAAAAAAAAATTGTTTATTTTTTTTAAAAGAAGTAATTTTTTGATTGAACTCAGCATTGTTAAAAACATAATTTTATTATTATTTAAATGTAAAAGTATAACAATATTTTTTGTACACTTGAAATGACATACAAAATTACTTAAAAAAACACATGCATCCATCATCTTCTAAATCATTTCCCTAAAATGATCATTTAGATATGGTTCTTGCCTTGTGTTGATATTGTTACGAGCTCAGTCCATGGTCAGACTTGTTAGGACTGACGTGTGCTGACGTCAATCCGGGCTTAGTTCCATGCATACATCTATTATGCTCATGTCGATATCGACTGAGTTTGCCGAGACGTGAATTTGTCTTGGTTGACTATACATGGCGTACGTGTGTGGTTAATCACACTTAGGCACGTAAAACTATTGCAAATGTTAGTTACAACTGACTAATTGCATTCCCCGTCAAAACCGACTTATATAAGTCAAACGAGTGTGAACTCTTAAGTACACTTTCATTTTATGCAAACACTCATATTTGAATCTTTTTTTACTTTGGAATCGGAGTCCTTCCAGGTACTACCTGCCCTACTGTGCACCCATCGTGCTCTGTCGTGGACTTTGGGCCAGGTTTGACATCTTCAGTCGGAATCCGCCATTTGAGAAATTACACACGAACAAATATCTATGATTGTAAAAAGTGATCACTAGTCACCCTCTTAGCTGTTCACTTAAAATGTAATGGCAAGACGGACGCCATTCTGAGAGGTATTAATACACATGTAATTGGTTAATTGGTTAATTAGTTAGGTATAAATTAGCGAGATTAGTTAATGATTAGCTATTCTCTTTAATTCACTCATTGACTTTAGGAATTCAACACATGACTTTTTTATCCACATTATTCGACTGCATTTAAGACAATATTTATCTCTATTTTTATCAGCAGTTGATCTTAGGTTACACTGTTTAGACTAGACAATATAGATAGATATGAGAATATATTGTATAGATAACCCCATTAAATAATCCACACCATATAGATAAACCAACACTTACAACATTATGTATATATGTAGGAGTGTAAATGAGTTGAGCTATTCGTGAATTGTTTGGGTTCAACATGTTAAATGCTTTGTCAAACTTATTTGTTTAATTAAATAAACAAACTCAACCTTAAAATTGAGCTTAGTTATTTAAATGAGTCAAGCCCAAGTTCTATAAACTTGATATTAAGGATTCGTGAATAGCTCGATTATATATATCAAATTAATATAAATAATAAATAATGAAAGTAAAGTAAATTAAGTTAGTAAAATTAAAAAAAAACATAAAGTTACAAAACCATTTTTAAAATAGATAATAAAATAAAAGAAATAAAATTTAGTGTTCCAATTATTTTTTTGTTCCCGCTCATTTTTCCTTTCATTTACCTCCAAGGGCTCTTTGAAGTTTGAACTATATATATATAATAAACACATATTTCAATTTTTAAAATAATCATTTATTGTTAAAATATTTGTTCAATAGTAAAATGATAAACTCAAAAATAATTTAAGAAATATTTTCATAAAATAAAAAAAAATAATTACATTTTAAATGAGGTTTTTTTTGTCGAAATAAATGAATTAAACAAGTAAAATTCAAGTTTTTTTGTTTTTTTAAATAAATCAAGTTCATACTTTAAGTTTGTCTCGTTTAAATAAATTCACCAAATTTGAGTCACCCAAATTTTTCACAAGTCAAGCTTGAGGTACTCTGCTCGACTCAATTAATTTACAACCCTAATTATGTTGCTAAGATATCTGACAAGTGAAGACTGAGTATGACACCTTATATATGTAACATTAAACTCTTTAAAGTGGTAACACATCATTAGATATTAGTGTAATTGTTTTTTACACTGATAGTTAAACTCATTAAAGAATTTAATAACTATACACTAACATCCAATGATGTGTTGCTACACCATTTAATGAATATGACACATCATGTATCATTAAACTCTTTAAAATGGTGTGGCAACACATCATTATGCCAGTGTCATTTTTTTTTATAATAATTAAACTCATAAAGAATTTAATAACTATACCCTATAAGTGAAAAAATATTTTACATTGACATCCAATGATGTGTTGCCACTTCATTTAATGAGTATGACACCTCATGTATCATTAAACTCTTTAAATGATGTGTTGCCACATCATTAGATGTCAGTGTAATTCTCTTTTACACTGACAGTGTATAATAATTAAACCCATAATTAATAATTTAATAACTAAAAGTATTTTATACTAACATCCAATGATGTGTTGTCGTATCATTTAATGAGTATGACACCTCATGTATCGTTAAACTCTTTAAATGATGTGTTGCCACATTATTTAATGAATATGATACCTCGTGTATCAGTAAACTCTTTAAATAATGTGGGATCTACCATGAGACTTAGTTAATGAAAATTTTAAAGTTGCTAATTAAAAATTAGAGAGAAAATCTGCTAAAGTTATAAAAATTAAAAATAAATAATGTGTAATGGTGGAATCCATTTGAGATATATAAAAAGTAAAAAATATTGGCGTCAGATAGGTATCCCTTTCTCTCCTGCATTATATATAATATATATTTATATATAATGAGTTTAATTTATATATATTATCAGTGCAAACAGATGGATCTATTTCTCCTACATTTATTATATATGTGAGTTTAATTTTTATATATATTATTAGTGTAAAACTTTTGTGATGTCATTTACTAAATCATGTATGTTTGGTTAATTTCACACTGGAAAATGAGTAAACTCAAATTTGGTTAGCTCAATTATTTATAGTGAGTTTATCATATTAAATGTTAAACCAAACATATGTACTCACATGACACTTCATATGTTATTAATTAATTAAATTTAATTAATAATGTGATAATATATTATTAAATGATAATGTAAGTTTTACACTAATAATGCATATCTGTTAAATTCAAGACGCAAATGTACAAAAAGTTATTTAAGTGCGATTTAAAAAAATAATAAGTGTAGTTTTTTTTAAATGAATTTGACACATTTTCCGCATTACTACTTTTAAATCTTTAGCGCGTTACGTCCATAATTTTTTTGCAAATTTATGTACAAGCCAATTTAAAATTCTGAGCATTAATTTTTTATTTTAATTTTTAAATTGATTTATATAACATTTTGTAGACAAAAGAAAACATATGTTCAAGGAAAAACAGCGTTAAATTCACTGAAGCTGACTAATTTATGGAAAATATGTGAAAATTATTCGTTTATATATTTTTTTATTGATTATTGGGAATTCACTTTTACACATATTTTTTTTAATCCTATAATCTCAATTCATTTTTTAATTTATATTCTCTAAAATACCTTTTTTAATTTAAATCCTTTATCTCGATCCCTATTTTTCGTCTCTATTGTGCTCAGTTGTCATTTGTAAACGCTCAATTATCATTCATAAATGTGAACCTCATCTTCCTTTTTAATATTGGTTTTTGCTACGGTTCATCAAAAGTGGGTTTTCAATTCTATTGTCATATTGTCATTGCTTAGCAACTTTTGTTTTGTTGGATATATTGCAAATTTAGCGTATATTTGAATTGTCATTTGAAACATAATTTTGTTTCATATTGAAACAAAAATAACTCATATTTAGATTGAATTCAACGTACGTTCGGTCATTGTGAACGTTTACTCAAACATTTGAGAGACTCAGTGGAGTTGATTCTATATAATTTTGCTCCATTTGCAACATGGATGTAGGGTTGCATCCATTGATATGTATTATGGAAGAGGTACATATCACATTCATATGAACTAAAAGATTTTGTATATTTGTGGGAAATAGTCATGGGTTTCTATCATATTAGTTAAATGTTTTTCATTTATATAGTTCAGTTCCTAATACCAGAAATTAGTTTTCTGATAGTTCTGGAAATATGTTTTCAATTATTGTCGGCAATTAGAATTCGGTTTCGAGAAACTAATTTTTAGACGTTGGCGAAAATTAGTTTCCATAATTGGGAATGAGAGAAAAAGATTTATATATTTAATATTAAAAAAGGAGTATTTAAAAATAAAAAATAAGATATATATATATATATAATTAAAAAAATATGTGTAAAAATCAATTCCTGAATATTTAAAAAAAAAAAATTTGGTTAAAAAATATATTTGATATGACACTACATCAAATTGAAGGGCCTCTTCTGTGGCCCAGTCCATATTTTTTTTGCTCCACTATTGTGGGCCTGGATTATCATAGTATTGTGAGCACAAATTGCTATCGTCGTTGTTGCTTTTGGTTGTCGTACCTGTAATGAAGTACCGAACCGTAGCTATAAGAAGGTCATTTGACGAAAAAAAAAGAGGCCAAAAAGATGGTATATTACCACAAAAGAAAACAAAAGATGATTATTATTCTTTACTGAATGGGACACCTTTTGAGGGCATGAAAGAAAACCTTCATGATCTCTTCAGCATGAGACATAAACTCGTGGAGAATCTGTTTTATTTTTAAAAAGTAACTAGTCTATGTTTTAGTCACATTTCACAGCAATGATTCGGCAGTATGATTAATTTAATAAAATACTTTTCTCCAACATTGTAAGTGTATAATATATTTTTATATATATGCCATATTGACAAAGTGCTTAGCATATGATATTCTTGCGTTCTTATAAATCTTTGAGAACTAAACTTCCTGAGATTATACTCCTAATCGGAAAAAAAAAAATACAAGTAACAAACTTGAATAATAACAAGCATAATTGACCTCTTCTAATGCTATACAAGAGTATATATTATTATATATCTTCCCATCTCTTGTGCGACTTTATTTATATCTACAAAGCGCTTGCAACTAATGACTAGGAGCGTATCTATGTATTGCATTTTTTTTTAAGAACATAAGTATGCTCTACGAGAGACAACCATGTTCGAGTCAGGTAGGACCACGGCTGCATACCCAGAGCTCCAATTCGAGACCATTGGTTAAGTTGTAACAGTTTTTAGCAGCTGTACTAATTGTGTTTACAAGAATTTTACATTTTTAATGTTATAGATTTATGTATGTATTAATTGCCTTTTTGGCATAGTGATTGTTAATTAATGGATATGCATGAGTATGTATGTGTATATATATAAGAGCCAGCTGAAAAGGATATATAACGGCGGAGGAAGCAGATATCCTGGAGCAAAGTAAAAAGAAACTTGGAAAGAAAAAGAGCCTCTTCTTGGGAGATATAGATTTTGAACCCACCACGACATTATCCATGGATATAAATGGAAGAAGGATGGCTAAATATTTTTTTATGCTCTTCATTAAATTAAATTATTATAATCGTAGTTGTGGTTTAGGGATGTTAAACAAACTCGTACCCATGGATACTCGCGGATATACTCGCATATTTATAAAATGAGTGGGAACAGATATTATATTACCTGTCTCGCGGGTATCGCATACTCATTAAAATATATTTTTCTATGAAATATATTTAAATATTATTATTTTTAATTATTTTAGGATGAGATATAGTTTATTTTATATTATTTTATAATGATATTTTTATTATATTAACACGTAATTGTATTATATAATGAAAATTTATACATATAATATTAATATAATATAATATTATAATATATATATAAATATTATACATATAACATTTTCTCTAAAATTTAAAATTTTAAACATCGATGGATATCCGTGGATAGCCGCAAATGTCCGCGGATACCCGCTACCCGCATGAGGACCCGTTAATTTTAGCGAGTATGGATACGGATACTACCCCAACCGTTTACATGCCTATTCTCTTTTGCTAGCTCATTATGTTAATTTTTTTTAAATTAAGAAAAAAGGATACCCATGATCTATATGATGTCATGATGAAGAAGAAATGAGGCTAAAAAGAGATTTAAAAATGCAAAAGCAAAATGCCGTAGCACTGCCGAAGAGGGAAAAGGATAACCGCATCATGCATTAAAAGGAAGGAGAGCAGATCACAAGAATATAAGAATTTTGGCCACCTTCAATAAACTAAATATGTGATTCCTATATGTCGTATATAATATATGTCATTCCGTTAACATATCCATATGGCAAATTTTCTTCACCTACTCATCAGTAGGCTTGAATTTGAAGAAATTCTTATGTAATATACAAACAGTACATATATAGGATTAATTAGTTTTAATTTGGGTTAACTTCAATTAATCCTCTCATCTCAACCTTGTGTTATTCTGTCAAATTAAAAAATAAAATAAAATAAAAATTGTATTGAAATGTGTTTTGGAGATCTTAGAGTTTAATAATTGATTCTTTTCTAAAAGTACGTTTGAATAAAAATAATAACTAATAATGTACGTAGGTTTGAAACTCTTCCATAATAAAACAAATTGGTTTTTAGTATCTTAATTATCCCATTTGATATATACTTCAATAAACTTCAATATTCTACTATGCACACCCCTAGAAATAGACAAGTTAATTCTCCCACGGCTTCTTTCCATTACACATTGTAGGCCTCTCTTTCCATTACAATTATATAGAACCTAATCTAAGCATCATGCATTACCTAATCTAAGCATCATGCATTACAAGACTCTTGTCCCTCACCACTCTTTCCATGTGCACACCATATATCTATATTATTTAGTCAAGTATAATTAGGCCTGATTTGATTTTGCTTTAAAAACTGATTTTATTTTTCAAAAAAAAAAATTGAAAAATTTAATAGGGTGATCAATTATTTTCTTATTAACTATTTTGAAAATCATAAAACCTAAAATAATCTAAACATATTTCAGTTTTTTTTTCAATTTTTAATTTAAAGATGTCTTTTGTAATAAATAAAATAAAATATAAAATAAATTTATAAAACAAATTTTAAGAATTGAAAAGAGAAAGTGTTTCAAACAAGATGTTAATCTCTGTTGTGTTTGGTAGAGTAGAAAGAAATAGGGAAGAGAGGAATAAAGTGGAGAGAAATAAGTGAGAAATAGTGAAAAAAATTGAGTTGTTTGATAGGAGAGAAATATATATAAATGAAATAGAGTAAAATATGGTGTTATTTATCTCTCATCTTGGTAGGAGAGAAATAGAGTGCAAGAGTGAATTTCCACTCTATTTTCTTTTAGGTGAGACCCACACGTTTAAATTTGTCTCCGCTCTAATTTCTCCCTAATATTCCTCTCGTTCCCCTCTACTTGTTCTCTGCCAACCATAGTTCTCGTACTAACTTGAGCAACAACCAATAAGTGGTTGATTCAAGTGGTACACACTCGATTTTTCTCAAGTAATTAAGGTTGAGTTTCGCATATGAAAAAATACCCCACTAAAGAAGCTAATCTCACCATAATCATATTGTGAATATTATTCTTGACCCGAAGCAAAAACTCCACCGGTCAAGTCAGGAACGATCTCGTCATAGTGGAGCTAATTAATTCTCTCAACGAGAATTTTTTATATTTACAAAACTCAAACTCAAGGTTTTGCTTAAGAGAAATCAAACATGTACCACTTGAATCAACCTTGTTGGTAACCTATCAACCATATGGTTAGTACGTATTTAATTTAATTAGTAACCAGTTTTTGAAATAAAATATTTTTTATTTCTTAACCATGAATATTCTAAAATATTTATTACAAAATATAAAATTTAATATAGTAATAATTTAAAAATTATTCTTTCAATAAATATTTTTTCTTTTTAATTTCTTAACTAATTAACTAACTAGTATTTTTAGGCAATAGTTAACATTTGTGTTAGCATATTTTTTTCATAAAAAATAATTTAAAGCAACAATTATTCCTGACACTGTTCTCTCTGCCTATAACTTGGGCGCATGGCACATTGCCACTGTTGATAAGTCTTAGTGAACTTGATTTTCTTTTGAGAAATAAATAAAAGAAATGGATGAGGAGCTGTATGGCTTCCACTGTTTCTCAGAACAGTCATCAATGGCTCCGCCACCGCCGCCATCAGCACCGATCACTCACAACGTGACTTCATCGATTAAAACATTAGTCCGGTCCAGACCGGAACAGTTCATCCGGTCCGGTTCTTCTTCTGCATCCGATGCAGTGTCCTCTAATTATAAGGCTGTTTTGCAGCAACAGGAGGAGGAGGAGGATTCTCAATCTCAAGTACTTCGCGCTAAAGTAGCTTCTCATCCTCTTTTCCCTCAGCTTCTCCATGCCTACATCGATTGCCACAAGGTATATTTTCTTTTTTTTCTTCTTCAAATACCACACGGCCACATCAATTTTCTGCTTTATAATTTCTTCTTGCTAATTATTAGTTCTAATAGTTTCTTACACTCCTTAATTGATTATTTTGTTTTTTATCATGTTAATTACTTCTTTTCCATATATAGGCTAAGTGAAGAGATCCTTATCATTTTTCCCTGTTTTCAGCCATTTTATTTTTTATTTTTATTCACAGAAATCTCCTGTACGTTCCACGCTCGCTCTCATCCAAAACTTTTTCTTTTTGTCACGCGCGCTGTCACCTCTTTGAAATATTTCTCTAGTCTGTTTGAAAATATTCACTTCCATTATTAATTAATTTACATGATATATGAAGCTCAGCCATGTGGGCGCGTTTTTGTATAAACGACAAGTTAACAATATTCATATGTATAGCTAGCGAAGTTGATTTTGTGTTTAATTAAATTGTAGGTGGGAGCGCCGCCAGAGATGGCGCAAGTATTAGATGGAATCAGATTGAGAGGAGAGGGAGAGCAGAATAGTGGTATGTGTCAGATATCTTCCTTGTTCGCTGCTGATCCCGAGCTCGACGATTTCATGGTCTCTCTCTCTCTCTCTTCGCAAATAAACCCTAATTAAGTTTCTATGTCTTTTTTATATGCTAATTTAATTTGATCACTCATGTTATATAGTTTATTTTTTATTGCATTTGAAGGAAATGTATTGCAATTTATTGGTGAAGTACAAATCGGATCTTTCAAGGCCTTTTGACGAGGCAATCGCGTTCATCAACGACATGGAAACGCAGCTCAACTCCATCTGTAACGGTCCTGCTGCAGTCAGAAGCAACGCTCCTCAAACTGGTCTCGCTCTCTCTTTCTCTCTCTTGTTAGTTATTTGTTTTTTTAATTAATAATAATTAAATTCAATAGCTAGCTCACTGGATTATCTGTTCTTGTTTCTCTGATTTTTTAAATTAACACACGTTATAGGATTTTTGCACCAAATAAAATAATATATGAAATTATAATAAGGTTCGCAGGTTAGCCAAAAAGGCCTATAAGGAAGTGGCTAGCTCACATGGAGGCACTGTAGTCATGTGGTTTATGTTTGCTTTGGTTTTGGTTAATTATATGTGTACGTCGTCATAGTTTCCTTAACGATAAGATTTACCTCTTTGAGAACATCCTCTAACCAAGAGTATGTATGTATCTACATCACAGAACTAGATGGCTCGCATATAGCTTATGAAGCTAAAACCTACAATAATATTTCAAAGTTTATTAAAGAAAAAAAGTATTTTATTACATATTTTATATCTCTTTTATAATAAATACTTTTTATATATATAATTTTTTGTTTTGAATATGTTTTTATCTTCATCTTTTAAAGTTAATATTCAATAGCTTTTAGAGTTAATATTATCAAAATTCAACTACACAATCTAGTAGTATAGGAGGTGAGGTGAGCTAACTGTGTGTTTGGTTTAGTTTTAAAATTACTTAAACTCAAGTTTATATTCTCTAATTTACGTAACTATTTCTAGCGTTGAAAACGTGAATTTAGGGCGTTTTAACGCTAAACCAAACATACTATAACATCTGTAGAAAAGAAATTAATTCCTTTGAATGCGTAAAAACCAAAACGTGACTCAATTAGGATACTTCATTTGAGAAAACAATTTTTTTTTCTATTTTTTATTTATAAAAGTAATATTTTGTATTTACTTTATTTTCTATTTTAAAATATTTGTATAAAAAACAGTGAAAATAAATTTTTTTATTATTTTCAATATTTCATATGGAAATCTTTAAAAGCAATGCAGCATTTTTGTAATTATATTACAAATTTAAAAAATAAAATGTCTTTTAAGTGAGCGGGCCCTTAGATTTTTTTTTTTCCTTTTCCTTGATACCGAAATTAGCTTGAGGGTTAATTACACTAGTATAAACTAAAAAATAAACATGGAATATTTTCATTATGCAGAGAAGCTAATTAATTTATTCATGTTTTTTTTTTGTCTGTCATCTCTCTGTAGGTTGAAGCATACTCGGTCATGTAATTGAGACAAAAACATGGCATTTCTTGTTATATACGGCTGTTTAGCTTAATGACCCGATTTACTGATGATAAATATATTTCAATTGCAAATGTTTAAACTTTGAACAGTTTTCAGTTGCATGTGTGCTGGATGATGCTCTATGTGTGTTTACATTTTGGGAAATTGGTATGGCTAAAATTATGCAACAGATTTACTTGGAATATTCACCAATGTATGGTGATGTGGTTAGATATAAGCCAAAGTAGCTCAGATCACTCATCTACCTATGATTCAATCATAATAATAATAATAATAATAATAATAATAATAATAATAATAATAATATAATAATAATAATAATAATAATAATAATAATAATAATAATAATAATAATAATTAACAAGTCACACTAGAATTGAGCTATGGTGAGGTGTTTTCGTTAATTTCCATATAATGAAGCATTGTGTCTTGCAGAATAAATTAATACTTTTATTATTAATTTAACATACGTATAAAAACGTTGATAATTAAAAAGTGAATAAATATTGTATAATTTATAATCAACATGATGTCCCATCTCTTGCTTTTATATGAAAATTCATGCATATTAGAAGCTAGCATTAATTATAAATTTATAATAACAACAGTAATGATAGTAGTAGCATAATTTTGATTTGTTGAAAATTTAAAAAAATATTGCAAAATTATATGTCTCTTGTAACTGCTTTATTTTATGCTTGTACTAGTGTGTCAAATGATATGTTTGCATGTCAAAAAATTTATTCCCCAGATCCTAACAAATGATCTATTGTGCTAATTGCCTGCACAACCTTAACTCTTTTTTTCTGAGAAACTTTATATGTGACAGTACTATATAGCTTATATATTAATCGGTCAATTTTCTGAATTGGACATATATATTTTGAGGCGGTAATTAATTGGTAAACAAATTAATTCACTTTGGGTAATATGATTGGTTGATAGATTAAATTAGTTCATTTCATAATTAAGCGTGTGGCACATTTCTGTTAGCCCTATCATGATCGAGGGCAAATCCGTGCATTTGTACAATATAGATTCTTTGATAAGAAGTTCTTTAATTAGTTGTATTACTGTGTGTTATGATACTTTATAATGATGTCTACTGGAAATGTTGTGGATATAATGAAGTGCATGCATGAGTATATTGTGTGTGTCACCTCCCTTGCATAGCTCACAATTTTTCAACTGTCACCCTTTGATTATTTTATTCACTTCCTCTCTGCTTTTTGCTGATAGAAATCTTTCAAGGAGAGTATTTGATAAGGATTGAAATCATATATGTCCCTTATTGTCTTATATATTTTATGTTCCTCTAACCGAATATATAATAGGGAAAAAATTCTCTTTCTTTTTCAAATTATCAATTTTTCTCTTAATTATTATATTATTTAAAAAATATTATGTTTTTATTGGAATGAAAGACATGCTCTTATAAATTTTTATCTTGAATAAATTATATATAGACCTTTCAAGAATAGAGAAAATGTCTTTAATTTGTATATAAAGTACTCAATTGGAAACAGTTTGCAGTGAAAATTAAAGAACTATAATTTATAAACCCTGAACTGGAGGCCAGGTGTGCCTTGTCTTTGATGTTAATCAGTTAAGATTCTGCTCCAATTAGTAGTGTGGTTGCACGTGTTGTGTACTGATCTCACCGTTAATCCACTGTCTCTAATTCTTTTTCTTTAATTTAATCGCTTCTGCTTTTGAGGTTAATTATATATCCATATATATACATTATTTCAATGAGGCTTTTGTACTTGAACCTTTCGGATGTGTTGCAAATTTAGTAGTATAGTATTATCGAAGATGTGTATTTTATAGGATATATGTCCGCTCAAGGACTATTTTCGGTAAAATGATCAGTTGCACTTCCGGATAAAGCTGCTTTCTTTAATTTGAGCTGCAGGGCGCATGCATCTGAAAATTATTGATTGATTTTGTGGAGTGGAAAATATAAGATCCATAAACGTGGAAAGAGTTAGTTTTTCTCTGGATCATTCAGTTATGAAACCACACACATAGAAGCTTTATATATATATATAAATGACTTCATATGCTTTTTCAGTTGATTATATTGCATGGTTGTCTTGGTTTTTTAAATATTCTTCGATACATTTGACAGGACACGGTATAGACATATATGTACGAAAGACTTCTAAAAAGCAGCTTATTATTAGTTTTTTGTTTCATCAAAATCATGTTTTAAATTTGAATTCAAGTTAACGAAATTACGTAGTTTCTGTCCAGATCCATATTTAAAACGTGGATTTAATGTAAATCAAACACATTATTAATTAGTATAGCTGTTATTTAGGGTCAATTAATATTCTAGGAATTAACTATATATACGATATATGAACATCTTTGAATTGGGTGCTTATATATATATATGTATCATGTGAGTGGCAATTTAGACATTGTCAACTCAAAAATATCAAATGATGTTGTGTGGCTGCTGCTTATTAGAGAAGTTGTGATACTGGACTTAGATATGTTAAATATTTATAATTACTATTTTTGTTTTCATTTGATAGATGAAATGACCGGAACATCTGAAAAGGATTTTATGAGGGAGGAGAAAGAGTGCAAGAGGATAACTGAAGTTCAAGAGCTGAAGGACAATCTTCAACGTAGATATAGTGGCTACATTAGTAATCTGAAGCATGAATTTTCCAAAAATAAAAAGAAAGAAAAGCTACCAAAAGAAGCAAAGCAAATCTTACTTACATGGTGGAATATTCACCTTAAATGGCCATACCCAACGGTAATTAAACATATTTTTTTTATCGTGTTAAAATAAAAAATTGGTGCACAACACATATTATCACGTTCAGTCCACAAACTTGATTTGATGATGACAACTAGGTTTTAACTATGGTTGGTTTCTTTGGGCCAGGATGCGGATAAGGTTGCCCTAGCTGAATGGACTGGCCTGGATCAGAAGCAGGTAAATAATTGGTTTATAAACCAAAGGAAGCGCCATTGGAAACCAACGAACGAAATGCAAGCTGCAGTTTTAGATGGTCTCTATGGACCTCTGTACGAATGAGAGTGATAATTAAGGTGGGATCTCCTATACGTACCCCATTAATTTGCTTTTGCTATCATAAATGATGATTGATCACATTAATAAGTGAAGAGTTTTGTTATCATGAACCACTTTTACTATTTTTTTAGGTGCTTGTTATGGTGCATTTAATAAATCTAAGGTATGGATGCATTGAAAGTTGAAACCAATCACCTATAATATTGTGCCACATGTAAATATTAATTCATGTTAATCTTTATTTTCTTTTCTCAAAATTTATTTTTATTATAAAATTTCCCTTGTTGCTTTCTATAATTTTCCAAAACTTGACACTTTTCTTCAAGACTCCGCGCGTTACTTTGACGTCCATGGTCTGTGAGTTTGGAAACTCTCCACAGACAATGATTTGCGGTGTTTTGAGAGGAAGAGCGAGGTCGAAGTTGGGAGCGTATATCAATTTGGGTTGTTTCTACTTTGTGGGAACTCCACCCTCCGCCGTCGCATGGCGGAGCAATCACCATATCTTGGAAGTGGTGTTTTGAAGGTCCAAATTTGTGTCTATCATGGTGAATTTTAAAATGAGGTTTGGACTACAAAGGAATTTAATATCGAAATTGTAACTCCAAGAGAGGGAAGATGACCATTGCTGACTGGGAATACGGTCATTATGCTGAAAAATGGAGTTGCTCACATCACTAACAAGATTGTGTACAAATTAAATCATAAACCATAACTCAATTTTTTTTATCAATCACAACGTGGAAGAAACACGACCATGTACCAAGTTTTTAATTTATTTGTTTGATATAGCATACTGACATATTTCCAAGCTCACAGAGTCCAATGGTTGGCAAGACAACATTATGAAATTTGTAACATCCTGAAATTTAGAATTATAATTAAAATATGTATAATTATATTTCGATGACGATAATTGTAAAAATAGAAGTTTTATAATAATAATAATAATAAATATTAATATAATCGTATTTATGATATAATAATAATAGAATATTATAAATATTAGGAGAGACGTCAGATTATTAAGATCTTGATCAAATTTGATTATATTGAATACAATAATAAAACTATTAGGAGATAAATCATATTATTAAGATTACAATTAAAATTAATGGTTATAAGTATAGTAATTATTATATTAATATAATAATATCAAGATTAATAAGGATAATCTTACGAGAGAGATATGGTTTAGTATTTTAAATTAGGATCAGATTTTAAAATAGGAATTAATGAGATCACAAGGATTAAAGATAAGAATCAATACAAATTTAGGATAAGGTTTAATTATAAGATTTGAATTTAAATTTGAATGTAGATAGATAAGGATTCTGTAACATCCTAATAATTCCTAAAATAAAGGAATAAATAAAATAAAATAAGATTTATGAAGAAATAATAATATTATTATTATGTTTCAGAAAAATGTATTATTTAATTAAAAAAGGGTAACGGGTGGGTTGGAGCAGGCCCAACTCAGTTAGATATTTAAATAGGGGGAGGGTTATTTATTTCACCCTATTAGTTTTCAAACGTCAGATAACCAAACTCTAGAATGAGAGAAACAACTTCACAAGGGGAGGGTGTAGCAAAGTAGATAATTAAATGTTTGATGTCATTCGTTTCTTGATCGTCAACTTTAAGGGGAAGTGATGCCATTCGTTTCTTGATTGTCAACTTTAAGGTACAGGCCCATCACTACCCAAGCACCCCATATTTCGTACTCTCTTCTCTTTACCACGCAATAGGTCAGCAAAGCGTGAGCAGGCGCGGAGAAGGAAACGCCAAAGACTTCAGCCTAACCCTAATGAGAATGAGCAACAACGAAATGACAAGATGGGGTGCTCCAGGCACCCCCATTTAGAAAGAAGGGTCGAAGGTTTTAGGCCTATAGCTTTCCCCGTCCCCCTTTGTCGGGTGGTGCTTATTTGGGGGGTGTGCCACCTGAACCTGCAATCGGGCTTGAAGCTCTCGCCTTACCAACGAGCCGACAACTGATGGTTGTTGGTCACGACTACCACCAAAAAGCTCCAATGAAGATGAATATTTCACATTTTGGAGTGTGCATCTGTATGTTGGGTGTTCTTCTGTCGTGAGACCCAGAGGCTTATGTGCGACCTGTGGCCCAAGCCTCATATTTATTCAGGGCGGGCGACGTGAACTCTGACTCGATCCGGGTATTCAATCCCGCCACTGAGATGCTCAGTTGACTCCTTAACCTTGATAGGAAGATGACTTATTCAATAATTCGTGCATAAGGGTAAGGAACTTTTGATGAACTAATACGAATGGGTGTAAGCCTCGCTGCTCGGAAACATCCAGTGCTGACCACACTGAGAGAGACGAAAGCGCAGATAACGCCAGTTGGCGAAGTGGCGTTAAGCATCCCTAGCGGTACGAAAAAAGAGGTCGTGATTATATCATCTACATCCGTACCACTCCTCGTGGAGTAGATCCCGCATCCAACCAAGTCTTTGACCAGGGAACGGGAGAATTCCCACTACCGCTGGAAGGCCAGCCGGGCCGTGAACGCGGTGGGAACGAGCTTCCCAAAAAGCCAGCCCCGGGCCGGGGTCGGCATAGAATGAAGGGGACGACCCTAATGTTGTGTTGGCAAAGCCAACTTATTGGGTTGCGGGCGGAGAAGAGCGTACGTGGGGACTCAGACCGGGGCGCAGCCTAACTAAGAGAGCCATTCCATTTAGGGTGAGATAGAATGGGCGAGCACGAGCGGTCTGGTGTCCGAGCCAATTGGTCAAGCGACGACTACTTCACTTATTAGATTAGTATTCGCCGCCTATCCCGAAAAAAATGGGATGAAATAGAAAGAACGCGAAGCGCTAACGCTATAGTATATAAATGGATTTTGGGGGGATTTGCTTCTTCACAAGCTTATCCCCACCCCGACCGGCAGCTGCTGGGTCTCCTCATCTCTCCTAAACTTCCCCCGGTCTTCGGCCCGAGCTGTATGAGGCAGAAACTCGCCCCACGTACGGTTCGGAGGCCGAGCCCCACCCCAGCAGTAATGGTGTGACTTAGGTTAACTAACACAAAGAAGATACAATTCACTCAACGATTGCCTTTAGGTTCCGAACTCCATATGGGGAAGGAGCGTTGTTGTTTTCGAGGTCTCGATCATTTACATGGACCCACTTCTCATTCCATTTGTGGGAATTTGATGATCTATAAACCATCCCTAATGAACGATCGCCTCATGTTTGAGTGTGATGAATCACTTCGTGCCGACCTGTTGCCAATAAACTTTCCGGCCTCATATGAGAATGGAAAACTGGAAAATTTCCTTCATCGGTGGTTGAAGAATCGCGAACATAAGAATTTATGGTTGACCATGTTCCCAGAAAAAAGAAACTTTAGAGAAACAACGAGCACGACTGAAGTGGCTATACATACAAATCCATTTACGGATATATATGCTTCAATTGGAACTGGAAGTTCTAGAACAGGCGGCTGGTATACCACCATAATGAAACTGCCTTTTCTTTCTTTATTCGGATAGGATTTATGTTGGCTTCGTCGGGAGGCTCGCGTAGTTTGTTACGTCAGCTCCAAAAGGATAAGTTGCGTTGGAATCGGGAAAGTTCCGTGGAATTCATAATTGCATAAAAGCGGTCTTCAACCCTCTCAATCAATAGAGGCTAAATCGAACTAAGGAGAGAGACAGTTGAGTATGGAAGCGAAAGCGGAGATATAGGCTAGCTAAATGCCCAGTGAGAATACTGACATGAGTCAGGATAAATCCGAATCACTAGTGGCCATAAATCATTAAGCAATATTAACCTTTTTCGCTTAGCCTTTCCTCTTTCTACCGTTACGAGATGCAATATCCTCTAACATCTTTGCTTGCACGGCTTTCGACCGGGATGGTGTAACATCCCAAACTAAGGCTTAGGAATTTTAAAAGAAGGTTTAGGTTATGGTTTTAGCCAAGGGTTAGAGAATTAGGAACGTAGTGAGGAATTAGAGCGTAAGTTATGAAATTAGGAGGGGAGTTGGTAATTTAAAAAGAGCAGGGGACGGTTCCACACACTCTTTCTCTTATTTTTCATTCCCCTTCTATAAAAACAATAAATATAATAAAATAAAATGAAATGCTAGGGTTCACTCTCTCTACTCTACATTCTCTCATTTCTCCTTTCTCAATCTCTCACATTCCCGTCTTCCTCAACTCACACACACTCACCCTTCTATCAATTTCTCACCCGCTCTCTCATCTCTCTGTGCCTCTCATCCATCCCTCTCACTCCTTCAACCTCTTCTCATTTTTTCTTTTAGGGTTTATTTGGGGGAAAATGGGGTAAGGGGAACCATAGAGGAGGGGGCGGCCGCCCCTATGCTTGGCCAAGGGAGACGCGGCTACGGCCGCTGGCGGTTCAGAGGAGGGCGACGGAAGTATGGAGCGGCGGAGAAGGAGGATGCGACGACGTCTCGTAGTGGAGGGCGGCGCTCAGCCGCAGCACCGTGATAGGGGGGAGATCGCGCGAAGGGGTGCGACTGAGAACGAAGGTGGCTGACGGTGATTTAGTGTTGTGCGATGGAGGTCGCGGAGGTGGAGGGTGGCTGATGGCCACGCGCGACTAGGGGTGCGGCTGCAGGTGGAGCGTGGCGTTTGGCCGCATAGCTGCGATGTTGACTTAGCGACCGGCGACCGTGCACGGTGGCGCGGCCAGGGGACTCTGAAGAGTGTCAATGAAAGGGGGACTCGCAGGGGGTTTATGGCTGCTGGACGAAGGAGGGATGGCTGCAACTCAAAATGGGGGAAAAGTTGTGGTAGTTGGTGGTGGCCGGCGGCTGCCTGGCCGTGAGGAGAGGAGGACAGTGGGTTTCTAGTGAGAGAGGAGAGGGTTTTTAGAGAGAGAAAGGATGAGAAAGAAGAAGAAGGAGAAGAAGATGGGCTTGAGAGGAGGTGCTCCAACCCCGTAGAGCTTGTCTCTCCATCATCTTCTTCCAACATTTCCCGCTTTAGTGCTCCATTTGAGGTGAGTGGTGGTTCTCACTCACTTTTCTTGGTTGTATTCCGTTGTATGTCCCCTATTCTTCCTCCCCTTGCTATTATTATTGATTAGAGTTGATTTATGAAAAATATAGAATGGATTATTAGATTGATTGAATATATGATTTTTGTCTCAAACCCTAGGTTAGAGGATTTGGGGATTTGTATGAAATTGATGATTTATGTTGTAACCTTGAAACATTGTTCATCCATAAATACACTCATGTTCATAGGACTATTATCATTTTTTTTCATGTCCCCATTTAGGCATGTTTTGAAAGAATGAAATTGGGTCTTAGGACCTCATATTTTGAAAGAAAGGATTTGGGTCTTTGGACCTCATGCATAAAGAGGAATTCATAGGTCTTCAGACCAAAGAGGGGCCTTCGGACTAATGAGGGATCTTCGGATCAATGAGGGGTCTTCGGACCAAAGAGGTACAAGAGAGGTAATCACATTTGCTCCTAGGCCAAGGGGTAAATGGGGTTCCTCAATTAAAAATGAATTATGTATGTTTAATCTTAAAACTTAATGAGGGTGGCCTTGGACGACGATCCTTGGTCACATGGCCGACCGCTCAAAGAGGTTACAGTGAAAAGAACCCGTGGGTGTCTGGGTTATGACACTTGAGGACTAACTTTGCATTGACTGCTCATGTGACTGACTCATGATTTCAGATTCTCTCTTAAGTTCATTTGCATAATTATCTAAAGTATGTTATTTGTCTCATGGTCCCGTTACCTGCGTTGTGTTTCATATATAATGATTATGTAATTGGTTGTTCTCCCCCACACTTCACACACTTTTATCATACTCACTGGGACGTAGTCTCACCCCACGTTGCGGGGAATTACCTTCAGTTATGCAAGATAGGGTTCCGTGACGTTGAAAGAGGAGTTGGAGTTCTGCGGTGGGTCCTTATGCCCCTCGTGGTGCCTATAGTCCTTGAATGTTTAGGCCTAATCAAGTTATGTAACGATTATGATTTGTATATGCTTGTATATGTATTTAAATCATTGGATTGTATTATTTGAAGAGGAGGGTGTGTGTGTTTGGTTTGGCCATGGAGGCCCATTTTGCTATAGTTTTGGATTAGTCATTGTATCTTCTAAATTGTACTGGTGTTTTGCTGGTTTTCAGGTGAATCTGGAAATTGGGAAATGTCCAGTTTTCAGGGGAAACTCTGCCGGATTTCCGGCAGGAGTTTTATGAACCTTAACATACCAAGTGCGGGTTCCTCCCTGGTTTTTCATTAATAGAATGATTTCAGAATATTTTTATTGAATGTGAGGAAGTCTAAACATACGTTGAACTGTTTAGACATTTGTGCTTGTATGCCAATGCACAGAATGGCGCGAAATAATTTCAGAAATTCAGAATAGTGTTTCCAACGAATACTTATTCTTGAATTGAGAAATTAGGATGTTACATTTTGGTATCAGAGCAGTTCAATCCAATTGGACTGTGGTTAGGTTAGTTGCCTGTTACTTACTATAATTCCACCGTGCCTCATGCTTAGTTTAGGGACTGACCACCCCTCTACTGGGTGTGTTGTACACGGAATTATGGTTAGTAACGTAAATAGGGTGCCTTGTTGAGGGGATTGGGACACTTCCCTAACAAGATTAGAGCCACTTACATGAAAGTTAGAGGGAGAGTGACATAGGTCTATTCCCCAACGTAGGATTTTCACTCTAGAAACCCTACAAGATTTCATTTTAGTTTCTAGAGGAAATTAAGGTATCCTTAGAGAAGAAGGTAAGGGGGAGGTTTTGAGAAGAGTATGTAGTTGGTTGGGAAGGTAGAAGTAGGAGGAGAAGTTAGAGAGAATGATGAGCGAGCTCCCTAGTAGGCAAGTAGGGTGTAGGTTGTTAGTAAGTGAACCTTGGCGATGTCATGTGTTTGAACAATGATAATTCTTATTTCTGTTGAATGATTGCTTGAATGGACTGTTATATATGTTTCCTGAATGATTGTATGCCTTGTGTGCTAGATGGTGATTTGATGAGTGGGATGTGTTACGATGATGTTGCATGACTTGTATGTTAGGTTCCAAGGTTTGGAGGGACATGTAAGTGGGAGGTAAATGGTGATCTTATAGAAGTAGGGCTAAATGACTTTAGAGTGGGGATTTTGTGAATTTCAGATTTCATGCTTAGTGGACCAGGGATATGGCAGGTAGAAGTTAGAACGGAAGTGTGAGACTCATGAGAGGTATAGGAACTTAATGCCTTTAGTGAGGGGGGGTGTAATCCTAGCTTTTGGTTAAGTTACCTCTTTGGGTAGGTGTGATTTTAAGGAAGAATCAAGGAATGGAATTAAGGCCCCTAGAACCACATATTTATTTTTCTCTCTTTAAATCCCAGTGAGTGCAAGCCTATGTTGATGGTCGTTGTTACTTCAACCCTAACCTCCCTCGTGGTTGCCTAAGCCACTATGTAGATCGGATGGGGTCCCATTCGGTCCTTGATGATTTGGGTATGATGGTTGGAGACCATGCAAGTCTTTTGTTGGGTATTAGTATGCAATAGGCAAGTTTGAACTTCTTTTCCCTAAGACATTAGCCTAATACCCTTAGAGTCTCTAATCGGCTATTAGAGGTAACCTCGACCCTTGTAAACACCTGTTAGGCACCTAATCTTTTAGTGCGTGATTGTTACGTGGCTATTGGAGGAATTTCCTAGTTTAGGAACTAAGTGAGAATTTGGTATACCTTATCAACCCATGACCTTATAACTATCATATCCTACTTTAGAGCCTTATGACTGTTAGGCCTATGAGTATACCACCATGCGGTTCACGTTTGGGTTCTGCTTAGGCATTATCGTCTAGTTAGAACTTATTGACCAGTTCCGTGTGTGCTAGAGAATTAACACCAAAAATTTGAAGGGAATAAGTAGCAGTGGAGACTTGGATGGTTGAGGGAATCTTGTAGGTTACATCACTGTTGGTTCTTTCTAGTTTAGGCCTATTTGGGTTGTGGATATCTAAGGAATAAGGTTCTTGAAGTTTCAACCAAGTGTTCTAGGGTTGTGTGTTAGTGCTTGGATAAAGATCCATTCTAAGTAATTCATGGCGAAGCTAAGTCTATGGACTAGGCTCCTTAGTCTCCCTCTTGTTGTGTCTTTAGGGTAGGAACCTTGATCTCTATGATCCATGGAAAAAGAAAACCTTGCGAAATCTGGAATTGTTACTCAGTGTATATCTCCTAGGAGGATTGATGGTTCATGTTTAGTTCATGTTTTGGTTAAGGAATAGTACTAAGCTTAGTGTACTGAGTTCTATGCGAAGTGCCAAACCTTCTCTTTTCCTTTTCCCGTACCTCGAGGGATTCTGTTATCCACCTAAGTTTGGGTGTGTTCCCTGGACACCAAGGCAATTGAATATCCTTTCAATTGCTGCGGTTGTCAATTCTAGATAGTAGAGGTTGATGTCAGGGTATAGATCTTGAGTCTGAACTCAACCCCTAGTTGGAAGGTGGGACATTTATGTTTCATTGTTTGGGCACATGATGGAGTGATAGGTACAAGCAGACCTACACAATATCATGTTCTATTCAATAAGGTGTATTTTCTCTGGATAGACTACAAGGGTTTGTCCATTCCCTTATCATGTTTTTATCAGAGGAGCAACATTTGGTGGCAACTCAAGGTTCTTTTGTTGATATCCTTGTGTGTGGTTGTGTTAGAACCCAGTAATGAGTTGAGGTTGATCATGAAGTTTTGTGTCTGACCAGCTAGCATTTAAGGTTATAATGTGGTTTCATGTGATAGACTTGAACCTCGAGGGCAGTTGAGGAATGGCTAAGCCCCTTAAAGGGGGTAGCCATCCGGAAGGAGACTTGGGAACTCGCAACTTGTTTGACCAAACAGTAGAGTTACCCGAGAATAGCGAGGTTAGTGGTAAGCAAGGAACCGGTTGTAGGTAAGGGTTATGGGATAGACCTAACCCGACCCCTTTTAACCAGAGTGCGCAGCAGAAGTCTACATCCATTCCTCCTTTGACAATAGAATACCCCGGGCTAGATGATAGACCAGAAACGAGTGAATTTATTAAGGGGTAACCCGTAGTCGTCTGGAATCTGTGCTAAGATAGTCATGGGGTGGATTAGAATTCTTTTGGAACCCTACGGGTAGAGGTCAAGTGGTATGACGACACAAATTTCAGGTGTAGTAATCTAAGATTAAAGAACCGTAAGGGTGTACTCTAGGTGATCTGAACGCCATGAATAAGTTAAGAGTCAGAGTAGGAATTCGAATCCGGAATTGAAAAGCAAAAAGAGAAGTTAGGGCAGGAGCATAACAAGTTAGACTTAGAACGGGATTTAAGGGGGACAAGGAGTACCGGTCGTGGGGTAAGAAGATAAAATAGGTAAGATTCGGGGTTCAACCAACCCGAAGGGACCTTTGAGTCACTTTGGGCGAGAAAGGATTCGATTAACGAACGATAATTGGGAGGATTACGAGGGTACAAATTGGTTAACAATAGGAGGGTAGCATGTGAGGGTAGGACAAAAATCAAATTTTGAGGACAAAATTTAATTTAAGGGGGGTAGAATTGTAACATCCCAAACTAAGGCTTAGGAATTTTAAAAGAAGGTTTAGGTTATGGTTTTAGCCAAGGGTTAGAGAATTAGGAACGTAGTAAGGAATTGGAGCGTAAGTGATGAAATTAGGAGGGGAGTTGGTAATTTAAAAAGAGCAGGGGACGGTTCCACACACTCTTTCTCTTATTTTTCATTCCCCTTCTAGAAAAACAATAAATAGAATAAAATAAAATGAAATGCTAGGGTTCACTCTCTCTACTCTACATTCTCTCATTTCTCCTTTCTCAATCTCTCACATTCCCGTCTTCCTCAACTCACACACACTCACCCTTCTATCAATTTCTCACCCCTCTCTCATCTCTCTGTGCCTCTCATCCGTCCCTCTCACTCCCTCATTTTTTCTTTTAGGGTTTATTTGGGGGAAAATGGGGTAAGGGGAACCATAAAGGAGGGGGCGGCTGCCCCCATGCTTGGCCAAAGGAGACGCGGCTACGGCCTCTGGCGGTTCAGAGGAGGGCGGCGGAGGTATGGAGCGGCGGAGAAGGAGGGAGCGATGACGTCTCGCAGTGGAGGGCGGCACTCAGCCGCAACACCGTGACAGAGGGGAGATCGCGCGAAGGGGTGCGATTGAGATCGAAGGTGGCTGACGGTGATTCAGTGTTGTGCGACGGAGGTCGCGAAGGTGGAGTGTGGCTGATGGCCACGCGCGACGGCGCGGCTAGGGGTGCGGCTGCAGGTGGAGCGTGGCGTTTGGCCGCGTAGCTGCGGTGGTGACTCAGCGACCGGCGGTCGTGCACGGTGGCACGGCCAGGGGACTCTGAAGAGTGTCAGTGAAAGGGGGACTCGCAGGGGGTTTATGGCTGCTGGACGAAGGAGGGATGGCTGCAACTCAAAATGGGGGAAAATTTGTGGTAGTTGGTGGTGGCCGGCGGTTGCCTGGCCGTGAGGAGAGGAGGACAGTGGGTTTCTAGTGAGAGAGGAGAGGGTTTTTAGGATTCCGGCGGCTTTTGCCACTTATGATCAGTGTTCACAAGAGCGAGACGGTTCAATGTCTTACAATGTTCAAGCGGCATTCTTTCCGGAAGGATTTTTTAGGAAGCCCGGACACCTACCGAACATCCCTGAAGGATGAAACAACATGATGAAGAAGGCGGCGAAAGTGTAGAGGAAAATCTGGGAAGAGAACAAGGAGATCTCTAAAAAGGGGAGGCAAGGAAGTAGTAGAAATGTTGAAGATGAGACAACCCGCTCTTGAACTTAAAACTATGCGCGTCGCGTGCTCGATCTAGCAATTGTTTTGATGAATTGTCATTCAAAAAGAAAGAAGAGAAAGAAATGGGAGTTGGCGCCTACACAACAGGTTGCTTACTTACCAAGCCGTCCTGGCTTTTCGCTCCTCCAGTTCGATTATTATTTATAATTTTTTATTGACTTGACTTATTATTATAAATACTACTAACTATCAAAATGAAAGACGATCAATTATCTACCTAAGAAGATAGGGAGTCCCACATATGAGGAAAGGTCACAAATAGAGTTGAACCAAGTAACATTGCAAAGGCATAATGATAGTAGGGTCGGGATATCCCCGCCCTCCGAACTGGACGTGAAGGTCTCCCCTCATCTGACTCTCTGCAGGGGAATCTCCACTCACTGCTTCCCCTAATATCCTCCCCTTACCACATCATGGGGGTTTACAGGAGATCCCAGAGGCTCGCTCGGAAAGGTTGCTATACCATACCTTTTGACTCAACTCTAGTAGTCACTGGACTCACTATAGTAGTCCGTTCGGCTGCTCTTGCTGAAATCATTACTCTTCATTCTCCCGTACTCTAGCAATTGCGCTCCCTAGACCACTACCATGTAGTTAGGTAGAGACAATCAATCCGTAGTGACGTGGATCCCTATCAATATAAAAAATGAAGAATATATCTATAGAGAAGCTACCTTTCTCTCACTCAATAGATGTATCTGGTCTGGTATGGTACAGTACAATACGAGACGATGGAATGCAATGGGATGGAT
Source organism: Sesbania bispinosa (assembly GCA_026901365.1). Taxonomy (NCBI): domain Eukaryota; kingdom Viridiplantae; phylum Streptophyta; class Magnoliopsida; order Fabales; family Fabaceae; genus Sesbania; species Sesbania bispinosa. The sequence continues at coordinate 1,336,546 of QLOH01000137.1, forward strand.
GGTAGAGGGTTGCCTGTGCCCAAAAGTGATGATTCACTTGTCCCCTTGTCCATAGGGACCTCACGACATACAACTGAAACGAATCCCGCTATATAGTCGCCCCTATCTCTCTTTTTACAGTCTCATGGACGGACTAAAAAAGGGAAGTTACAGAATGGGGCAGTGAAGGCTCAAGAAGTAGACAACAAGCTTTTCTCAGCCGCCTAACCCTTCTATTATTATGAAAGCGCTAGCGCGCCCCTATCTCTAATCTAAAGGGGTGTAAGCACTTCACTCGCTAGGGGATGGGATTCATTCACTTGCATTCCTGCTAGCACTACAAAAAGCTCCGGTCTTAACGCCCCTACTACTGCTGTGCAACCTTTCCTCGGGTTCGTAGAGTCGGGTTTCCCGTTTACCCACAACGGAGGACCCCACCAGACCAGGCAGGCGGCCACGGGTCATAACGCACTCTTCGCACAACAAATCCACTTTGAAGTTGACTTATCCGCTCGGCCAATCGTCGGAATGTGTACGATATACCATAAGGGCCCAATATCTCAATAGCACCTTTGTCTAAAGCTTCGAATGACACTTCATATCCGAAACACAGGAACGATCTGACTAGAAAGTCATTCAAAACTTGATCGAAGAACCAGCGTTTATTGAAGAAGCTATAGAGTCGATTACAAAAAGTACTTGTTTGAAAGGCTCGTTGGAATTGATCCGCTACGGGATTTACATTATACGCAACAGATGCACCTGAACTACTAAACAGAATAGGTATTAGTTTGGTAATGGTTGGAGCAGCAAACTCGGATTCGACAAGAATCTCATTTTTTGGTAGTACGAAGGGGGAATTGGCCCAAAAATTTGATAGGGGTCAAGACGCAGTCGGGCGCCTGCGGCTGAGTCAAGTGCCCCACGAACCGCGTGAAATGGTCGCCTATTACACGGCTTACTAACTCTGCCTGGGGTGTGGGGGGTACCTATTATTTTATTCGTCGCTTACTGTTCTCTATACCGGCGCACCCCTACTCACTTAAAGGATGCTGCTTAATTAGAAGACTTTCCGGCCAAGTCCCATTTATTGAATGGGGGCTCCTTTAATACGGGAGCAGAAGTCGACCCTTCCCCCGCTTCTTGAAGGAAGAGGTCTTGGGCGCGGAGTTGCAGCTAGAGGGTATTCTGAACCCCTTCAAGGGCCTGCCTTCGAGCTGCAAGCCTTTGAGCAAAAGGTTCCATTTGGGAGTGAAGCTTCGCACGCTGTCGCGCCTGTTCTTGGTCACGAGCCGCATCCATTTGTCGAGCTTGCTCCAACCAGTTCTCGATCTCATCAAGAACCGTCTTGAGGCGTGCCAGTCTTTCTTGTGTGGCCTCAAGACCGGATTCGATCCGGGATTCACTCAAGCGGCGAATCTCTCTCTCCACTTGATCGAGCTCCGCGACAAGGTCGGAGAGCTCGTCCCCAGAGCCAGGTGGCAGATTAAGATCCACCGGGCGCTGCGAAGAACCGGCACCGCTTCCACCCTCCCCTCCTGCTGGATCCTCCATGTAGAGGGTATACCCTTCCTGGCCCGAAAGAAGACAAAGAAGAAGAATGAGGGGAACGTCCCAACCAACTAAACGATAAAAGAGGAAGCGGATCGCCCTTCCCAGTAGCATGGATTGGATTTTGTTAACATAGATAGGCTGCAATTCCAATCCAAGGACATAATAGGTATAGGATAGGGTGAGTAAGAGAAGAAAAAAAAACAACTGTCGAGATACTGAACCGACTTGAATCTGAACTACGATTCAGATCGAGTCTTACCGAAATCGGATTTCCTTTTCGTGCCATATGCGCACTTTATTTACTTTTACCCTTTTTTCTTCCCGTTTTAATATTTGTTCTCCAAAGTCTTCGTTTCCATGTAGAAGTAAACTCTCCAAATTGTTGACCAAGCAAGGTCGCTGAGAACACTAACAGAACACATTTTTATTCCCACTGAAGCTAGTACGCAATGAAGACCAATTCACGAGCTACCTTATGACATCCAATAGCAGAGACAGAAATTTCATCTCCGTCTTGTCCCGAATCCTTATATTCTTTCTCCTACAAGCCATTCATGCAGTCTATAGCTCTACTTTAGTACGATATATCTTGCTCTTGTTTTGTTCGATCACAAACAGTCAAACCAGCTATCGAAGAAGAGATACTCAATTCGTTACCATGACTGATAGGATGATCAAGCAAGGCAGTACATAGACTGTTCCGCTTCTCCTCTTAGTTAGAGAGGAGCAGAGACCACTCGATCTTATCTTGTTGGTTCTTCTTCTTTTTTGTCGCCATGAAATTCAGTCAATGTTGGCTTCCTCTCAGAGTTGGGATCCTCACGACCCTTTCCTTGATTGCCTGAATGAGGAACGAAAGAAGCTCAGCTGCCAATGCAAAGTCCGCTTAGTTCAAAACTCTGAAAGCCGAAGGCTTCATAGGTTTTTTTTTCTAGGTTCAGGGGCGAATCGCTAAAGGTCGAAGTCAACGGAATTTGAAAATCAGACTGAACCCGCCCATCTCATCTTGATTTAGGGGGGATACAGGGAAAATTTTCTCTTCTATCACGCCATTTCTTTATTAGTAGCGAGTAGCAAGAAGAGAAGCTACAAGCATGAGGTCTCACCTTATCTTATAGGTCATATCTACTTATTATTAAAATAGGCCAGGAGCCTTGGTTCCACTCGACCGGAGATACAACGTCATTTATCGAAAAGACCTTTAACTAGCCTTTCATCCCGACTTAAAGCAATGAATGGGATCAGCGTGGTAGCTCAACCGGATGGAGTTGGCCAAGAGTGACTATCCACACGGAGTAGGGATGCCTTGAGGATTCGGTATAATCTTCTTCACCGGACACCTCTTGATATACGTCGCCATAGGCAACGAGTTCCACCACCCTTTCTGAATGGTCAGATTCACCGCTATGGCTGGTAGCCCTTCTGTCATGGATTAGCCAGACCAGTGGAGAAGCAAGGAACTGGTAGCTACATCTTAAGTCTTTAGTGACTCATTCATCGGGAGCAGAGCCTAAATAAACTTACTGATCTAGGAAATGGAGTGTGGGAGTTGGCGCTCATCCATCTTCACTTGTTTTGCTTGCCGGGAGAAAGAGTGGGATTTGTGTTCAGTATACCGCGCTATGGCTGGATTGAATCCTAAACATATTAAAGAGATATATGCGTCAACCAACTAAGACAAATTGAAGTAAGTTACAGGTTGGAAGTGGGACATCCTTTACGCTCAAGAAAAGGAGAACGATCCATTGGTCCAGCCCAGCCAACAGAAGCCTTCAACTAACTAAAGCAAGAGACAACTAGCCTATTGAAAGCACAATGAAATTCTTGCTACTAGAAAAACATATAATAGACAAAGGAGAAAGCGATAGACAGAAAAGTCTAGAATGCTCTTGTTTCATAATCCAAAACTCTCATATCTCCAACCCATAGATAAGGACAGGGACTTAGCTTAAGACTGCAGGAAAGAGGATAGCCACTAGGCCGGCTACTAGATATAAAAGCACTCAAAATATATGGGAAAGCATCTTATATAGGAAAAATAAATCCATATTGGCTTACCGGGCTTATCCCTACTCTTATGCTTGACTAGGAATTTTTCAAGTGAAACTTGAAAAAAAAAAGAACCGAGGACACGTATCGCTCAAATCATTGGCGGGGGGAAGTCAAGAAATTCATGTGACTTGTGAAGTACAACAATTATTAGGAAATAATCGAGTGAGAGTTGTAACTATGAGTGCTACAGATGGTCTAATGAGAGGAATGGAAGTGGTTGACATGGGAGCTCCTCTAAGTTTTCCAGTCGGCAGGGCTACTCTAGGACGAATTTTCAACGTGCTTGGCGAACCTGTTGATGATTTAAGCCCTGTAGATACTCGCACGACATCCCCCATTCATAGATTTGGGCCCGCCTTTATACAGTTAGATACAAAATTCTCTATTTTTGAAACAGGAATAAAAGTAGTAGATCTTTTAGCCCCCCGTGGAGGAAAAATCGGACTATTCGACGGAGTGGGTGAGTGTACTCGTGAAGGAAATGAAAGAATCTGGAGTAATTAATTAAAAAAACATTGCAGAATCAAAAGTGGCTCTAGTCTATGGTCAGATGAAGGAAACTCTGTATCTGTAGATCATGTAATTCCTGCGCCTACTAAAGCACCAATGATCATATTAGTATATAAGAATAGAATAGAATGGTTGAGATTAAAGGAAAATTGTACATTGATCTCAACTTTGTATAAACAGTATATATATAGTATATGATACAACATGTTAGGCAATTAGATTACAACCATATCTCTAGAGTCCTAAGTTACAGGATAGTCTTTCTCTCTGTTGGTTGGTTATCTAGCCAAGATTTGTGGAGGTGGAGAGAAAATCTATCTCTTGATATAGGATTTTGCCGGTGATGAAAACCTTGGACCCTTATCACTTATACGCCCTCGCAAGATGGTGCTCTCATTGGAGACACCAATCTTGGACCGTAAGATTGAGAACCTTTGCTGGGATAATGATTTCATGAGAGCATCAGCGAGTTGATCCTTGGTTTGGTTGAGACATGAGACACTTGAAGCAAGCAAGCATTTAGATACTTTATCACGAACAAAATTATAATAAATGGCTATGTGCTTCATGCGAGAATGGAAAACTGGATTGGCACACAGATCAAATGGTGCTACGAAATTAAGTGCCATTAGCCGGTGGAGACCCATCATGAAGAACAAGAGAGCCATGGGTAGGAAGAGAGGTGCTTACTTCTTTTGTTTTGCACCAGTCATTTGAGTTCGTTCAAGCAGCTAACGAATATATTTGTGTTGAGATAGAAAGAGACCAACAGGCGTGGGAATCACCTCAACACCCAGAAAGAACAAAGAACCAAGTCCTTGATGGAAAAACGACGAGAGAAATCAAGAATGAACTTGGAAATGAAGGAAGCATCACTCCCGGTAACAATGAGATTATCAACATAAACATTTTAGCAAAGTAAATCAAGATTGAGCTGAAAAAGTCTCATCTCACCCTCTCTTTGAATAGAAATGAATTTCTCCATATCTATGATGCAACTATGTCTTTAACTTGCTTCAAAATCCATCCCCCGCCCTATGTAATAAAGAAAAGAGAGGCGATAAATAAGAGATCAATGTTGTCTACTTGAAAGTAGTTCTTTCAGAATCTGTTGATACGAGATTCAACCGATAGAAAATAGATTAAAAATTTTTAGTCAATGTGACACAATACAACGACAAGCGAATAGGTCAGCAAGTTAAAGACATCACTTCTTGATCGTCAACTTTATGTTGGGGTGCTTGGGTAGTGATGGGCAACCATAAGACCCTCTAAGAATTATAAATTCGAGAATTTATCTTTGAATCATGTATTGTGTGTTTGGAATGTGATTGATTTGACGTATAAACGTGATATTATTGATGAATTGAATGATGGTAGCGAGACTATTGAAAAAGGGTTCAAATTAGGATTTGGGGGTGAGATTCATAATTGAACGATTGTTGAATTAACTGTAATCTGTTGAAATAATTGATGTTTTCCGTGAATTTAATCGGTAAAAACGAGTTTAATTGAATTAGGAACTTGAGGATTTAAGTAGGGATTGAAGAAGAGGGTAAAGGAAAGTCATTCCCGTTTTTACACAAAGCTGCGACTGTAAAATAGCGACTTCAGATTCGTTCACCGTTGGATCGGACTGAAATATTGGCAGCTGGTTCAGAACATCTGGTTCTTCATTCTGAACGGTTGGATCATTGATACGAAATTTGGGTTGGGAGATATTTAGTTCGCATTGTAGCTGTATATTTGGGGTTTTTATTGATGAAATTAAATTGGATGCATAGAGTGTATTAATTGTGATATGAGTATTGTGATGTGAATATCTTATGTGATATCCTATGTTTATAATAATTGTTATGTGATGTGGTGTGATTATAATAATAGAGAATGTATGAGATATATGTGAAACGATGATGATGTCTTGAGTATAGAGAATGTATGAGATATATGTGAATTGATGATGATGTATTGAGCATAGAGATTGTATGAAATATATGTGAATTGATGTATTGAACATAGAGATTGTATGAGATATATGTGAATTGATGATTATGCATTGTGCATAGAGATTGTGTGAGAGATATGATGTATGATGATGATTGCATTGAGCATAACATTGAGATATGAGATGTGTGTGATGCATAAGCCAGACGTGGCTGGCATATGCCCAAGTCCCAAGGGGGGACGACGAGTTGGGTGACCACCATGATGGGAGACATTCGATGCATTTATTTTTTTTACCATGTGAGTCATCTAACCCATAAGGGGTGGGGACGATGACAGAGGGCAGGTGTCTTGCACGGGCCTATCGAGGGGGTGCAAACATTCGATGCATGAATCCAAGGGGGAGTGTTGTTTTTTATGCTAGTCATCTAGCCCATAAGGGGTGGGTGATGATGACAGGGGGCGAATGTCTTTGCACGGGCCCAAGAGGGGTGTATAATTGTGCAACCTATCGGCCAAGATGGCGTTAACGGTAGGACCATCATTGGTAACAACTAGGGAGATTGATGAGGGGCGCCCATTGTGCGGAGCTCCAAATCATGATCCTTAGGAAGAGTTTTGTGCATGAGCATAGAGTGAGCATACATGGCATTTTATGATTGTGTTGGAATGTGAATTTATATTTATGAGAATTTGATGTGTATTGTGTAAAGAGTGTGTGCATGATGATTTGAGAAGTGTGAAATATATATGTGATGAGGTGAATGATGATGATTATGTAGTGAAAATAATGATGTTGTGTTATGTGTTGGGTGAGGATAGGGTAGCCTTCTGCGTGCATGTATGAGTATGTGTTCTTTTCCTCACCGTACTCTCTGTGGTTATTTTATAGGTAATGAAGATGACACACAATGTGCCGAGTATTGAAAGGAAGGGGTCTCACTCTGATACTTGTGACATTCAGGGCTTAGTATTAGGAGTTTACTTTTATTCTTGTTATTGAGTAGAGATTTAAGAAAATTGTTTTAAGTGCCTTACATGGCCAAGAGAGATTTTTATGACGTTGATAGTTTGATGTTTTAGCTTTCAAAAACTGTTGACTTTATCTTTTATTTAAATTGAGTTGACTTTGATTTAAATGGTGTTTTTAAAGAGAGAATTGTGAACCTTTTTACCTGACGTGGAATACAACTTTTCCTTATATTTCAATTTGATGATTGTATTAGAGGTTGGGGTAGAAGGGTGTTCAAAACAATGGAAGAAGAAGTCAATTTTGGGAAATTAATGGGAAAGTTTTATAATAAAAATAAGTTTTGGGAGAAAAAAAAGGATGGATTAATAGTTACAGGTGACATGATATTATAGATGGTGGACTTCAATGCACCGGTACCCCAGATTTATTAAATGCATCATAGCAAGCACCTTTTTTTAATCTTTAACTTGGAATCACCATGAATATAATTTAAAAATTCACTTCAACATTACTTTTAATATTAGTCGTGTGGCACGGGACATTTTTGTCCTATTAGATACATAATAATAATTTGATTAAAAAAAGACATACAATAATTTTTTTATGAATAGAATTTATAATATATGAAAGTTAAAAATTCCATATTAAGTTAATGATTATTTTTCTCTATTCATCTTTTATTCTTATCCCTACCTCAATTTTTCATTTGCAGAATACCACCTCCGGTCCTATATGTAAGTAACAAAATTGAATTTTTTTTGTCCTATATATACGAAACATATTACTATTTTTAGTTGCATTAATTACTAAATACCTTATATGCCCTTAATTTATTGTGAGCAGTTAAAGAGGTACTCACTCATTTACTCATTTAATAGTATGGGTAATTTTTTAGAAAATATTAAATTCATGACACTATTATTTACCACTAACAGATTCCAATGCATTTTCTTGGTCTTTATGATTTTAGTCCAATGTTTCTTATATATAGGACCGGAGATAGTATATCGCAACCAACTCATTTTCCTTCTTTTCACCCCAACATGTAAACTTTTTTATATTGTCAGTGTATATTGGTTAAATCCTAATTTCAATTATATTTAAAAAACAAGTTAAAAACTATACTAACTTTTAAAATTATTTTAATTTATTCATTACATATTTATTTTAAAAAAATGATTATCTAAACATTCTAAATGTTTCAAAAATACATTTTTAAAAAATGCACTATTATTCTCTTTTATTTTTGTAGTTTGTCAAAGAATTATTTATATATAACATTTTTAATGGGATAACTAACTCTTTTTAAAGGTTGATAACTATTTGTCCTGTAATTTCTCCCTTAACTCATTTATCTAACTGAAAATATGTCTCACCACTATTTTCAACCATACTCTCTACCAACTCTCTTTCCATGGAAATTATATTTAAATTTTTTGTACATGTCCATGAAATTGACCAATTTTTTAAACTTTCCCTCTCATACCCACTTTCATACAGAAAAAAATTTTCTCCAAAGAGATTCACTTGTGATTGTTATTCGTCATTCTCATTTATCAAAAAGTGTTATAACATAATTACCAATACATCCGGTTATAAGTAATTGATCTCAGCCATTCAATATTTAAATATATAAATCAATGGCTATCTTGTTTCATGTACCGGTACAAGTTTTTGTAACTTGTGTACCATAAATTTCACCTAAATTCAAATAGACTGAATTATAATATTTTTTTCTATACACCAATAATTTTCTTGCCAACATATATATGCTTGCATTTGGCAATACAATTAAATAGAACTAAAATTTTATGGGTTATAGGCATTGCTGAGTTGATCAACCACTTAAAAACTTTACTAGCTACTTTTACCCATAACCAAATCAAATTTTAATGTTCCTATCAAGTGAAATTCTGCAAAACAACTAAGTTGTTGCAACACATACAAAGATAAGTCACCAACTAAAGAAATTCTACAACATTTTCAATCTTTCATTCAATGTTTTAAAAACCTGACCGGTAATTGAACCGGTGAAGGCACCGGTTCACGATTCAATGGTTCAACCATGGCCGAACCGTGGTTGAACCGGATTTAATTAAATATATTTTTTAATATTATATAACATTTTAATTAATAAAATAACACAAAATTATAAGAAATTAAGATATATAAAGTTGTAAATCAGTATAAATAGTCTTATTATAAGGTTTATAAGACAACAAAATTAATAATAATTAGTAAAATAATAGATATCTATGTGTAATTCTTAAGTATGTGTCTTTATTTATTTTTAAAAATTTAGATTTAAATAAATAAATAAATAAATAAAAATAAATAAATTTTTTTAAAAGAACCGGTTCAACCATTTTTCTGACACTGGTTTTTACCGGTTCTTGACCGGTTCTCACCGATTCTGAGATCCTTCGGTCTTTTCGGTTGAACAAACCGGTCACCAAGCCGGTTCCCGGTCGGACTGGTCGAATCGGCCGATCCGGTTCGGTTTTCACATCATTACTTTCATTTATCATTGTCAACAATAAAATAAAAAAAAGTCAAAAATCAAATGAAAATGGTCATAACCAATAACAATTTAATTTATATTCAAATATTATGTTTTTATTTATGTTATAAACCTTTCCTTTTTAAGAATGAAATTATTAAAATGGACTTTAAATAATATTGATTTTTTTATATAAAAATAACTATAATTAAATAATTACTATCAACATAATTATAAATTAGTTTTTAAAGTGTTTGAGAATATTTTAAATTTCTTATTATTTTTTAAAAAATTAATAGATATGCTTTAAATTATTATTATTTAAATTTGTTATTATCATAATTTTTTATTTTTATAATGATTTTTACTTTAATATAATTACTATAGTAATAGTAATGCATAAAATTAACCATTTAAAATGTCAAAGATACTTTCCATTTTTAGAAGTTTTGCATAAAAGAATTTATTATTGTGCCCTCACTTTAGATTTCATTGGCCGCTTTCACTACTTTACTTTTATATATACTAATCGTGTACCCATGCCATGCATGGGGCATTTTTGTCGTATTAGACATACAATAATTATTTGACAAAAATATGCATACAATAATTTTTTAATAAATAGATTTCATAATATATGAAATTTAAAAATTACATATTAACATGAATGATTATTTTTCTCTATTCATCTTTTATTCTTATCTCTACCTCAACTTTTCATTTGTACAATATATCCTAACAAACTCAAGTTACTTTCCTTTTTCCTTTATCCCATCTCAACATGTAAACTTTTTTATATTGTCCGTGTATATCCGTTAAATCCTATTATAAATTATATTTATAAAAGAAGTTAAAAACTATAGTAACTTTTAAAATTATTTTAATTTATTGATTACATAATATTTAAAAAAAAAAGATTATGTAAACACTCTAAAAGTTTCAAAAGTGCATTTTTAAAAAAGGAACTATTATTCTTTTTTGTAGTTTGTCAAAGAATTTTTTATATATTACATTTTAAATGAGATAACTAACTCTTTTTTAAGGTTGATAACTATTTGTCCTATAATTACTCCCCAAAGCCCATTTATCTAACTGAAAATATGTCTCACCACCATTTTCAATTATACTCTCTACCAACTCTTTTTCCATGGAAATCATATTTAATTTTTTTGTACATATCCATGAAATTGACCAATTTTTGAAACTTTCCATCTCATACCCACTTTCATACAGAAAAAAATTTTCTCCAAAGAGATTCACTTGTGATTATTATTCGTCATTCTCATTTATCAAAAAGTGTTATAACATAATTACCAATACATCCGGTTATAAGTAATTGATCTCAGTCATTCAATATTTAAATATATAAATCAATGGCTATCTTGTTTCATGTACCGGTACAAGTTACCGTAAATTTCACCTAAATTCAAATAGACTGAATTATAATATTTTTTTCTATACACCAATAATTTTCTTGCCAACATATATATGCTTGCTCTTGGCAATACAATTAAATAGAACTAAAATTTTATGGGTTATAGGCATTGCTGAGTTAATCAACCACTTAAAAACTTTACTAGCTACTTTTACCCATAACCAAATCAACTTTTAATGTTTCTATCAAGTGAAATTCTGCAAAACAACTAAGTTGTTGCAACACATACAAAGATAAGTTACCAATTAAAGAAATTCTACAACATTTTCAATCTTTCATTCAATGTTTTAAAAACCTGACCGGTAATTGAACCGGTGAAGGCACCGGTTCACGGTTCAATGGTTCAACCATGGCCGAACCGTGGTTGAACCGGTTTTAATTAAATATATTTTCAATATTATATAACATTTTAATTAATAAAATAACATAAAATTATAAGAAATTAAGATATATAAAGTTGTAAATCAGTATAAATAGCCTTATTATAAGGTTTATAAGACAACAAAATTAATAATAATTAGTAAAATAATAGATATCTATGTGTAATTCTTAAATATGTGTCTTTATTTATTTTTAAAAAATATAGATTTAAATAAAAAAAATAAAATAAATAAAAATAAATAATTTTTTTAAAAGAACCGTTTCAACCGGTTTTCTGACACCGATTTTTACCGGTTTTAACCGGTTCTTGACCGGTTCTCACCGATTCTGAGATCCTTCGGTCTTTTAGGTTGAACGAGCCGGTCACCAGGCCGGTTCTCGGTCGGACTGGTTGAACCGGCCGATCCGGTCCAGTTTTCACATCATTGCTTTCATTTATCATTGTCAATAATAAAATAAAAAAAACTCAAAAACCAAATGAAAATGGTCATAACCAATCACAATTTAATTTTTATTTAAATATTATGTTTTTATATATGTTATAAACCTTTCCTTTTTAATAATGAAATTATTAAAATGGACTTTAAATAATATTGATTTTTTATATAAAAATAACTATAATTAAATAATTACTATAATTACTATCAACATAATTATAAATTAGTTTTTAAAGTGTTTGAGAATATTTTAAATTTCTTATTATTTTTATTTTTTTTAAAATTAATAGATATGCTTTAAATTATTATTATTTATATTTGTTATTATCATAATTTTTTATTTTTATAGTGATATTTACTTTAATATAATTACTATAGTAATAGTAATGCATAAAATTAATCATTTAAAATGTCAAAGATACTTTCTATTTTTAGAAGTTTTGCATAAAATAATTTATTACTGTGCCCTCAATTTAGATTTCATTGGCCGCTTTCACTATTTTACTTTTATATATACTAATCGTGTACCCATGCCATGCACGGGACATTTTTGTGGTATTAGACATACAATAATTATTTGACAATAAAATGCATATAATAATTTTTTAATAAATAGAATTCATAATATATGAAATTTAAAAATTACATATTAACATGAATGATTATTTTTCTCTATTCATCTTTTATTCTTATCTCTGCCTCAATTTTTCATTTGCACAATATATCCTAACAAACTTAAGTTACTTCCCTTTTTCCTTTATCCCACCTCAACATGTAAACTTTTTTATATTGTCCGTGTATATCCATTAAATCCCATTATAAATTATATTTATAAAAGAAGTTAAAAACTATAGTAACTTTTAAAATTATTTTAATTTATTGATTACATAATATTTAAAAAAAAAGATTATGTAAACACTCTAAAAGTTTCAAAAGTACATTTTTAAAAAAGGAATTATTATTTTTTTTTGTAGTTTGTTAATGAATTTTTTATATATCACATTTCAAATGGGATAACTAACTCTTTTTGAAGGTTGATAACTATTTGTCCTATAATTACTCCCCATAGCCCATTTATCTAACTGAAAATATGTCTCACCACCATTTTCAATTATACTCTCTACCAACTCTTTTTCCATGGAAATCATATTTAAATTTTTTGTACATATCCATGAAATTGACCAATTTTTGAAATTTTCCCTCTCATACCCCCTTTCATACAGAACGAATTTCTCTCTCACTTATGATTAATATTCCTCATTTTCATTTATCAAACAGTCTTAAATTAAATTATTACATCTTTTATTCCTAACACGCTCTTATATCTTATAATCTTTTTATATCTTTTTATTTATTTGAAAATATTTTATTTTATTTGATTTGTTATCTGGTCTATAATAAAAAATTCATAAATATAATATATAATCCACTATCTTTAATGCTTATGGAATGACCCCTTAGTGAAATTTTTTTATTACTTATGGAATGCGTCTAGTACATACATGATGTAAAAGAGTAAACCACCACTTTAGTCCCTAAAAGTGTGGTCAACTGTCAATTTAGTCCCTGAGAGTGTTAAACGTCGGTCAATTTAGTCCTTCTGTTTCACATTTTGTTAACTAACGCACAGTAACAAAAGGACTAATCTGACCGACGTTTAACACTTTCAGGGACTAAATTGACAGTTTTTTCAATTCATGGACTAAATTGACAGTTAACCACACTTTCAGGGACTAAAGTGGTGGTTTAATAAAATGAATGACCTTTTAGAGTATTCTTTCTAGTGCTTCAAGAATGCCTCTTGTATAGGATAAAACTTTAAGATTCTTGGAATTGCTTTCAGACATAACGTTCATTATTTTATTTTAAGGTTTAAATTCAAATAGACCAAACTATAATCTTTCTTTCTAAACATCAATAATTTTCTTGCCAATTTATATATGCCCGCATTTGACAATACAAATGAATAGAACTAAAATTTTATGGGTTAGGCATTGCTCGGTTCATACCACTTAAAAGCTTTGCTAGCTAGTTAATGTTTATGGAATGACCCCTTAGTGAGATTTTTTATTGCTTATGGAATGTCTCTAGTACATACATGATGTAAAAAGAACATGAATGACCTTTTAGAGTATTCTTTCTAGTGCTTCAAGAATGCCTCTTGTATAGGATAAAACTTTAAGATTCTTGGAATTGCTTTCAGACATAACGTTCATTATTTTATTTTAAGGTTTAAATTCAAATAGACCAAACTATAATCTTTCTTTCTAAACATCAATAATTTTCTTGCCAACTTATATATGCCCGCATTTGACAATACAAATGAATAGAACTAAAATTTTATGGCTTAGGCATTGATCAGTTCATCAACCACTTAAAAACTTTGCTAGCTAGTTAATGCTGATGGAATGACCCCTTAGTGAGATTTTTTTATTGCTTATGGAATGCCTCTAGTACATACATGACGTAAAAAAACATGAATGACCTTTTACAGTATTCAAAAATGATTATGTAAACATTCTAAAAGTTTCAAAAGTACATTTTTAAAAAAGGAACTAGTATTCTTTTTTGTAGTTTGTCAAAGAATTTTTTATATATTACATTTTAAATGGGATAACTAACTCTTTTTGAAGGTTGATAACTATTTGTCCTATAATTGCTCCCTCTAGCCCATTTATCTAACTGAAAATATGTGTCACCACCATTTTCAATTATACTCTCTACCAACTCTTTTTCCATGGAAATCATATTTAAATTTTTTGTACATATCCATGAAATTGACCAATTTTTGAAAATTTCCCTCTCATACCCCCTTTCATACAGAACGAATTTCTCTCTCACTTATGACTAATATTCCTCATTTTCATTTATCAAACAATGTTAAATTAAATTATTACATCTTTTATTCCTAACACGTTCTTATATCTTATAATCTTTTTATATCTTTTTATTTATTTTAAAATATTTTATTTTATTTTATTTGTTATCTGGTCTATAATAAAAAATTCATAAATATAATATATAATCCATTATCTTTAATTCTTATGGAATGACTGCTTAGTGAGATTTTTTTACTACTTATGGAATGCCTCTAGTACATACATGATGTAAAAGAGTAAACCACCACTTTAGTCCCTGATAGTGTGGTCAACTGTCAATTTAGTCCCTGAGAGTGTTAAACGTCGGTCAATTTAGTCATTCTGTTTCACATTTTGTTAACTAACGCACAGTAACAAAAGGACTAATCTGACCGACGTTTAACACTTTCAGGGACTAAATTGATAGTTTTTTCAATTCATGGACTAAATTGACAGTTAACCACTCTTTCAGGGACTAAAGTGGTGGTTTACTAAAAAAAATGAATGACCTTTTAGAGTATTCTTTCTTGTGCTTCAAGAATGCCTTTTGTATAGGATAAAACTTTAAGATTCTTGGAATTGCTTTCAGACATAACGTTCATTATTTTATTTTAAGGTTTAAATTCAAATAGACCAAACTATAATATTTCTTTCTAAACACCAATAATTTTCTTGCCAACTTATATATGTCCGCATTTGACAATACACATGAATAAAACTAAAATTTTATGGGTTAGGCATTACTCGGTTCATACCACTTAAAAGCTTTGCTAGCTAGTTAATGTTTATGGAATGACCCCTTAGTACGTACATGATGTAAAAAGAACATGAATGACCTTTTAGAGTATTCTTTCTAGTGCTTCAAGAATGCCTCTTGTATAGGATAAAACTTTAAGATTCTTGGAATTGCTTTCAAACATAACGTTCATTATTTTATTTTAAGGTTTAAATTCAAATAGACCAAACTATAATCTTTCTTTCTAAACATCAATAATTTTCTTGCCAACTTATATATGCCCGCATTTGACAATACAAAGGAATATAACTAAAATTTTATGGCTTAGGCATTGATCAGTTCATCAACCACTTAAAAACTTTGCTAGCTAGTTAATGCTGATGGAATGACCCCTTAGTGAGATTTTTTTATTGCTTATGGAATGTCTCTAGTACATACATGATGTAAAAAAACATGAATGGTCTTTTACAGTATTAAAAAATGATTATGTAAACATTCTTAAAGTTTCAAAAGTACATTTTTTAAAAAGGAACTATTATTCTTTTTTGTAGTTTGTCAAAGAATTTTTCATATATTACATTTTAAATGGGATAACTAACTCTTTTTGAAGGTTGATAACTATTTGTCCTATAATTGCTCCCCCTAGCCTCTTTATCTAATTGAAAATATGTGTCACCACCATTTTCAATTATACTCTCTACCAACTCTTTTTTCATGTAAATCATATTTAAATTTTTTGTACATATTCATGAAATTGACCAATTTTTGAAATTTTCCCTCTCATACCCCCTTTCATACAGAACAAATTTCTCTATCACTTATGATTGATATTCCTTATTTTCATTTATCAAACAGTGTTAAATTAAATTATTACGTCTTTTATTCCTAACACGTTCTTATATCTTATAATCTTTTTATATCTTTTTATTTATTTGAAAATATTTTATTTTATTTTATTTGTTATCTGGTCTATAATAAAAAATTCATAAATATAATATATAATCCATTATCTTTTTAATGCTTATGGAATGACCGCTTAGTGAGATTTTTTTATTACTTATGGAATGCCTCTAGTACATACATGATGTAAAAGAGTAAACCACCACTTTAGTCCCTGAAAGTGTGGTCAATTGTCAATTTAGTCCCTGAGAGTGTTAAACGTCGGTCAATTTAGTCCTTATGTTTCACATTTTGTTAACTAACGCACAGTAAAAGCTTTGCTAGCAAGTTAATGTAAAAAGCTTTGCTAGCAAGTTAATGCTTATGGAGTGACCTCTTAGTGAGATTTTTTATTGCTTATGGAATGTCTCTAGTACATACATGATGTAAAAAGAACATGAATGACCTTATAGAGTATTCTTTCTAGTGCTTCAAGAATGCCTCTATATAGGATAAATTTCGTATTGTGTTTTTATTTATGTTATAAACCTTTCCTTTTTAATATTGAATTTGTTAAAATGGGTATTAGATAATATTGATTTTTTACATAAAAATTAACTATAATTAAATAATTATTATAATTACTATCAATAAAATTATAATTTAGTTTTTAAAGTGATTGAGAATGTTTTAAATTTCTTATTTTTTCAAAAAAAAAATTATTGGACATGCTTTTAGTTATTATTATTATTATTATTTATATTTGTTATTATCATAATTTTTATTTTTATAGTGATATTTACTTTAATATAATTACTATAGTTAATTAATGGTGATGCATAAAATTAATCATTTAAAATATTAAAGATATATACTTTCTATTTTTAGAAGTTTTGCTTAAAGGAATTTACTATTGTGCCCTCACTTTAGATTTCATTTGCCACTTTCACTACTTATCTTTTATATATATATATATATATATAAAGATAAAGATAAAGATAAAGATAAAGGTATTAATTAATTAAATATATAGTAAACATTTTTTATAATTCATTCATATTGTGTAATTACTATTACTAAATATTAAATATTACTATTATTGTTACTAAATATTTTATTATAATTCATTCATATTGTAAAATATTTACATTTTATGAGAATATTGTTGTTTTGTTTGCAAGTATTGATTTTATCATTTTTAATGTTTGAATTTCATATATAATTAATTACTTTAATTCAAAAATAAAATTGAATTTCATTTATCATTTAAAAATGAAACTAATATCGTTTTCATTTTTTATCATATTAAACATGAAATTTTAATACACAGAATTATTTAAGGCATGGATTTTAATTTGTCAAACAATTTATCAGGTGCTTATACATAGCTATATGTGCAAATGAAAACGAGTTAGGTCAAATCAAGTTATATTTTTCCCTAAATGGGTTTGACGTATTATTTAAATTTAATGTCATATTTTAATTAACAATAAATATACGGTTTTAAATCATTATAATAAAAATTCAATACAATAATATTTCCTCATCTTTCGGTTCTATAGTCTTGAGTTTTTTTTTTTATTTGAACCATAAGTATCCTCCCCTGGAGGCAATTCTGTTCGAGCAGAAAACATTTACATCATAGTGAGACCGGCTCTCCCAGCACGAATTTTTTCCATCCGTAAAACTCGATCTCGATCTATAATCTTGAGTTTGAATACCCAAAATTCTTATTATCATTTTTTTTTTAAAATTAAGGCATTTGACCAATGGATAGTGTGAATCATGCACCACGTGGTCAAGAATATAAAAATATAATCATTTAAATTTTTAATTATTAGATTCAACATTCATTTTATTATTGGTTGATATTAAATCGATTACTTTTATAAAATATTGATTAAAAATAATAAAAACCCAAATCGATAGTATTATGTAATGTAGAAGACTAGAAGTTTCCCCTTTCAACTTTAAATTGATAGATTCTCAATGAAATAAATTGTGTAAATCCATATTTTCCCTTAAATAAAACTCAATTCATATAAGGATTACTTAAGAAAAAATAAAATTATTTATTCACCTTTTAGTACCCGATAAAATATAGGTGGGCTAGTTGGACCAAATTTTGTTTGGTCCACCCTAGTAATAGTATCGTTTGATAGCAGGAAGGTTACAGATCTAAAATTGAGCAAGATCAACCGGTTAGAAGTGAATTTTAGCAATTAAATGCGGCTGGGATAACATCAAATATGCGCAAGAAAATGTAAGAAAATGAAAGAAAAAGTGAGAAAATGGAAGAGATTAGAGGTGGTGTAGGCGCCACTGAGGAAGACAACCCTTTCAACAGATAAGCCAACAATGTAGATTTGCCTCCAGCTCGTGGAACCGGATAAGAATCACAATGGTTTAAGCAAGAACCATCAAGTCTTTCAACCTCACAAGGGAGAATACAAGCATAAGCTCTATATCAAAATGAAGATTAAAGTGTACAATTGTGGGGAGCCTCCCTTATATAGAGAGTGGGGTGGCCAACCAAAGAAATGGAAAAATAAAGATGACTAAAAACCTCCTAACATGGGTGTTGAACCTATGACTCCTACCCCAACTAGCCTAGCAACCTCCTAGCCAATAAAACCACTCATATTAGCGCCCCTATGTAGGAAAATAAGGGGAAATACAAAATAAAAAAAGAAAATACGAGAGTCCTAATTAAGGGTGGTACATAAGACTAGGGTCATATCCTGGGTCATGGGTGTCCTCCTGTAGGGTAGTTCCCTTCTATAAGGTAGTGCCCCTAAATTTGTAGAACAATAATTTCTTCAACTCTTCCTTGCTTGAAGATGGGTTTTATTCCATAGTATTGGTCTCGCAAGCCCAAACAGTCTTGTTCTCTTCTAGCAGCATGCCATCATTCCCTCGAAAAGATAAGGGCCTAAAATAAACCAAATAGGATGAGGTGAGTAGATGAGAAGTAAGAAGAAAGAATGGATGAAAATTGCATAGGAAATAAGGAGTGACTTCCCTTAATGTCGAGGAGTTCAAGATGTCCTTTCTCAGCAAGGTGTCCTCGGTGCTGTGAAGGGTGAGCCCCCAAGCTCTTGCACTCCTTAAAGATCAAGGTGCTAAACCCTGGGTCAAAGACTATCCTCTTGAAGCATTTCCATGCAAGCGAAAGAATAAGGTGGTCACAAAGAAGACATAGGAATAAATTGTCACAAAAATGCCAAGAAAGTGTCCAAGGTGTGCAATCATCAAAATATTTCATACTATGAGGCATATATGTCTTAAATTTGCTCATTATATGCTTATCATGCCCAAAGATAATATTTTATGCACGTTGTTCATGATTATGATAAGCATATTGCATATGATCATGCCATGAAGTAGTCATGTAAGTTATTTCAAGAGACATATATATACTAATGCACTTATTCAAGTATATAGAAGATGACACCTTTCGCATATTATCATATGGGTTCATGTAAGGTGAAACATTAAAAGAATCATATTGAGCAAGCATACTATGAGGAATATCAACATATGATGTCAAACAAGTTTTCCTACATGTGATAGTTTCATCCAAAGTTTTATTCTTTTCACTAACTAGTTCAAGAGCATAATACACATCTTTATATGAAACAATTATTTTAGGTCCAAAATGTGTATGTACATTATAGATACAAACCAAAGGTACATGCATATTTAATCCAACTTTGTTATCATTCCTATCATGCAATCTAAATTGACCAAAGGAATTGACTAAACATGCATCTTTAGTAAGATTCGTGGTACTCTTAAACTTAGTTGGTTTTTCTAAGCATGCAATAGGTTTTAAAGCATTATCAACATTATTTATTTCTTTCAAACATGTAATGCTTTGAGGCATATAATTGTGCATAGAAAGAGGCATTTCATGCATAAAAAAAGTTAGTTTATGAAACTCCCTTTCAACAGCTCGATTCTTTTCACTTGCACCATTAAGTTTAATTGCCAACAACCTATCCAAGTTTTCATTAAAAGGGTTAGCATTCAATTGTTTACAAGATAAGATAGGCTGTCTTCCCAAATGCATCCTTTCTATTTTATTTTCTCCCAAAATTATCTTAGCTTCTTCTTCCTTTTCCTTTATTTGTTTTTCTTTTTCTAACTTGATTTTCTTTAAGGCATCTTCCTCTAATTTGGCTTGTTCTAATCTTTTTTGTTGGATGGATTCCCTAAGAGATTCTTGGTCTTCTCTAGCCTCCCTGGGGGTCATAGGTTCTAAGATGAATTTCTTACCATTATGAAGGGATTTGATGATGTTGTTAAACCCATTATGTCTATCCGCCAAGGTCTTCCTAAGAGGATATAGGTATAACCTAAGGGTGCTACATCAAAAGTTACCTCATCCCTATACTTTCCTATGGAAAACTTTATGCTCACTTGCCTATCAACCACTAGCTCTTCCTCTTCACTCACCCATTGAAGTGTGTAAGGTTGTGGGTGTTTGGTAGTGGGTAGGTTGAGTTTATCTACTAACCTTTGGCTAGCTAGATTACAACTACTCCATCCATCTACAACTATAGCACAAACCTTATACCCTTAACTAGGCATCTAGTGTGAAAGAGGTTCTTTCTTTGAGTATCTTCTTCTTCTAAGGGAATTTTTATGTCTTTCCTCATCATTAAGTTTTCCCTTACCCCTAACCTCCTTCCTTCCATTATGCCTAAATGGATTTTAAGTTCAAAAAGCTTTTAGGACCTTTCCATTACATTAAAAAGTGTATTGACTCGTGTTTGTCAATTTTTTATGGCTTTTTCTATAATGTGTTCACTCTAGCCTCTTCTACTCGGTCATGATTGATTTTAGTTCTTGCAAAGACCAAAGTTATTTCCCTACCAAGTTGGACGAGATTGAGAATGAACAACACTATGGTTATCTAAGATTGCTTAAAGGAAAACTTCTAAAAGACAAAACTAAGAATAGAATTTGACAAACAAGAAAAGCTAGCTAGAAGAAGGCTTATACACAAGAATAGAGGTCAAACAGGAAAAATAAAACACACAGAAATTGCAAAGAGAATATTTTTTTTTTGGTTTTAGTTTGAAAAAGTTGTCAAAACAGTTATTTTTGTGAAAACAACAGCTTTACAACTCAAAGAAACTGAATACAATGAAATAAAAAGGGAAATTACAACAAATTGACAACTGTATTGTTGGGCTATCATTTTACTATTTTTCTTTTTGTTATTTTGGTATTTTCAATTTTTTTTTTACTTTTTCTCCTTTCTTTGACTTTTGCACCCTTTTTGCACCTCTTTTTGTATTTTTGGCTATATATTTTGTAATTCTTTTTGTTTTTTTTCTTTTTCTTTGCCTATTGCCCCAACAGAAAATTATAGAAATTTGTACAAAATTACAAAAAAATAGAAATCTACCTAAAATAAAATTTGCAAGATTTTTGCCTAAAAATTGGACCAAAACGGTACCAGAAAACTGAAAGAATTGTCTGTTTTCTAAAAACTGTTTTTCAAAATGGTATGTCAACTTTATTCAAATTTTGACCAAAAAAATTGCTTAGCAGTTCCTTATTGATTACACTCACAAAATGCCGTTTCTAACGTGTTGGATTCAATTTTAAGATTGGAATTAATTTTTGAAGGAAATTCAATAATTGGGATTTGTTGAACTTCTTCTAAACTTATAAACAAAAAACCAGTCTATTTGTGAGCGTTTTGCGTAATCAAACAGGAAATTCCCAAGGTCGGAATAGCAAACAATTCAAATTTGCAATCAGAATGCCAAGAAGACAAACAAAACAGGAGTAAAAAATTGAACAAAACAAGTGCCCAAAAATAACGCAAAATGGCAAAATTAAGAGGAAAATTGCGCAAAATTAAAGAGCAAGAATGTAAAAGGGAGAACTAAAATTAAAAGGATGAGATAAACAAAAAGTAAATGATAGAATGTAAATGACAGAAAGTAGAGGGGATGATAGAAATTAAAAGAATGGGAGAAGCGAAAATTAAATAACTGAAAATTAAAAGTGGAAAGTAAAGAGATGAATATGGATGAACAATTATATAGGGGGAATGACAATTAACAAGGTGGATTGGGGAAAATGTAGGTGAACGATCTTTGAAAAATGGAAGCAACAATGCTTCCACTTACCACAATCCACCACAAACAAACAGTTAGTTTGCAAGAATCACTTAAGAACAATTATGAGCAATATAGAATAGGCATTTTATCAAACACCTAAGGGGTGGATGATTCGAATACCCAACAGCCCCATACTAACACAATTCACACAAAGATCAAACAATTCAAGCAAGCTGTAGGTAGCAGAAAGGCACCTCGGGTCTGAGAACAGTTCAGAGTCGAAAATACAAATGAAATGGGAGATGAAATTACACAAGTTTGGCAAAAAATTCTACACCAAAAACAGCCATGATGCAACGCCAAGATGACCTCCAAACAGCCCCAAAAGTGCTCAATCCAACAAAGCTCTGATGACCAATTGATAGCAGGAAGGTTACGAATCTAAAATTGAGCAAAATCAACCGGTTAGAAGTGAATTTTAGCAATTAAATGAGGCTGGAACAACAACTAATATGCGCAAGAAAATGTAAGAAAATGAGAGAAAACGTGAGAAAATGGAAGAGATTAGAGGTGGTGTAGGCGCCATACACTGAGGAAGACAACCCCTTCAACAGATAAGCCAGCAATTAATGTAGATTCGCCACCAGCTCGTGGAATCGAATAAGAATTACAATGGTTTAAGCAAAAATCATAAAGCGTCTCAGCCTCACAAGAGAGAATACAAGCATAAGCTCTATATCAAAATGAAGATTAAAGTGTACAATTGTAGGGAGCCTCCCTTAGTGGGGCGACCAACCAAAGAAATGCAGAAATAAAGATAACTAGAAACCGGCTAACTACATTATTTTTTTCCACAATTTTATCTTTCAATAACTCTTACTCACAATTAACTATTATTTTAATAACGTTCTTAATTGTCATTTTACAAATTTCAACTAATTTTATAAACACTTTTGATAGCACTCTACTAGAAGCTTGGACCTGCAAGACCTACACTGGAGGATATGCACCAACTTCAAGCCGGAGCTTCAATCAAGGAAGAGTTGGAGAAATTAGCGTCCTACAAATAAAGGTCACTACCCTACAAAATAAGGGTCACTACCCTACAGAAGGACACCTTGACCCTGGATAGGACCCTTGTCCTATGAACTACCCTTAATTAGAACTTTCTTGTATTTTCTTTTTATTTTGTATTTTTCCCATTTATTTCCTTAAGATGGGCGCTATTTTAGTGGTTTTATTGGTTGGGAGGTTGCTAGGCTAGTTGGGGTAGGAGTCATGGGTTCAACACCCCACTTAGGAGGTTTTTGGTCATCTTTTTTTTCCCTTTTCTTTGGGTGGCCGCCCCTTACTCTATAAATAGAGAGGCTCCCCCTTTGTATCATCATTCTTGATTTTTAGTAAAGGTATTATGCCCAAATTTCTCCTCCATTGGTGAGTTGAGTGAGGCTTGGTGGTTGTTGCTCAAACCATACCGAGACTTATCTAATTCTCCTGAATTAGTGGCGTCTGGCATTGGACTTATCTGCTGTGGGTGGATTCCTGCTTCAGTGGCGCCCCTACCATTTCTTCCTCTCCACTTTTTCTTTCATTTTCTCTCATTTTCTATCATTTTCTTGCGCATTATAGCTGCTGTTCCAGCCACTATAATTCGCAATTCAAGTGAATTTTATTGATTCTAATCGGTTGGTTTTGCTCAATTCTAGATCCTACACCCATCCGGCTATTAATTGGTCATCAAAGCTTGTTGAATTTGAGCAAATTTGGAGCAAAATTGGGGCTGTTTGGCGTGGGTTTGCTGCACCTATTTAGTGCAGAATTTTCATCATTTTAGTGTAATTCCATCCCTCTTTTCAATTGTAATTTGGACTTGGACTGTTTCCCGGGTCCGAGGTGCCTTTCTGCTGCTATCAACACTTGTCTGTCTTGATTGAATTGCTTGATTTCTTGCTAGTTTGGGGGCTGTTTTGGGCCGCTAATTCCCACCCCCTAGGTGTTTGTTTAAATGCCTCTTAATTGCTCATACTTGTTCTTGAGTGATTTCTACAATTAATTAATATAAACTGCTTGTTTATTGGTGAAGTGTGGTAAGAGAAGGCATTGTTGTCTTCATTTTTCCAAAGATCGTTCACCTACATTTCTCCCCTTCACCATTAATTGTTCATCCCCCATATTCATCTCTTTACTTTCCGCCTTTAATTTTCCGCCATTTAATTTCCGCTTCTCCCCATCCTTTTAATTTCTGCTCTCCCCTTTACTTTCTGCCATTTACATTTCTGCTCTCCCCATCCTTTTAATTTCCGCTTCCCCCTTTACTTTCAGTCATTTACTTTTAGTCCTCTCCATCCTTTTAATTTCCGCTTCCCCCTTACATTTCTGCTCTCCCCATCCTTTTACTTTCTGCCACCCCCTTCTACTTTATGCCATTTACATTTCTGTCCTCCCCATCCTTTTAATTTCAGTTTCCCCCTTTAATTTCTTGCCACTTAATTTTGCGCAATTTTCCTCTTTATTTTTTGCCATTTTATGCGCATTTTTGGGCTCTTGTGTTGTTCAATTTCCTACTCTTGTTATGTCTGTTTGATTGGCATTCTGATTGCAAATTTGGATTGACTGCTATCTCTACCTTGGACTTTCCCTGTTTGATTGTGCAAAACGCTCACCTATAGGATCTTTTTTGGTTCATAGTATTGGAAGAAGATCAACAAATTCTAATTGTTGATTTTCCTTCAAATTTTAATTCCAATCTTAAAATTGAACCAAGCGTGTTTCTGTGATCATACCGGTTTTGTATAATCAACAAGGAAGTGTTAAGCAATTTTTTTGGCCATTTTTGAAATCAAGTTGCCATCACATTTTTACAGTTTTTAGAAATCAGTTTATTCATTATTTTTGCTTTTCTGGGCCACTTGGACCAGTTTACTGTCAAAAAATTCCAAAAATATTACAGTAGGTACAGTTAATTTTCTTTTCATTGTGTACAAATTTCTGTAATTTTCTGTTGGGGAAAAAGACAAAAAAAGAAAGAAAAGGCAAGAAAAATACAAAAAGTACGTACGTGCCAAAAATAAAAAAGAGGTGTAAAAAGCAAAAAAAGGGTGCACAAAGAGGAAAAAGTCAAAAGACACCCAAAAAGAGTAAAAAAAATCAAAAAAATTCAGAAAAAATAGAAAAAC
The DNA here is from genome assembly GCA_026901365.1 of Sesbania bispinosa. Classification (NCBI taxonomy): domain Eukaryota; kingdom Viridiplantae; phylum Streptophyta; class Magnoliopsida; order Fabales; family Fabaceae; genus Sesbania; species Sesbania bispinosa. The sequence goes on from QLOH01000137.1 coordinate 1,362,040, forward strand.
AAAATCAAAGAAGTATCCCAACAATACAGTGACATTTTACTGTAATTTTCTGTTTCATTTTTCTGTATACTGTAATTGAGTTATATTTGCTGTTTTTCTTAAAAACGATAATTTTTGCAACTCTTTTTCAAAAATCACCAAAAAACAATTCTCTTTGCAATTTCTTCCGTCTTGTCTTGTTTGCTGTCTGCTCTTGTGTATAAGCTTGTTTGAGTGCCAGCTTTTCTTGTTTGTCATATCAATTCCTTTGTTTTGTCTTAGGATTTTTCCAATCTTCTTCCAGTAGGTATTTTTCTTTGTTAGTGCGCTTCTATTTTGGGTAAGGGTTAAGACTTAGACTCACGTTGGTCTTTGCAACTTCTAATCAACCTCCAACCGAGTAGAAGAGGCAAGAGAGTTTTCATTATAGAAAAAGCCCAAAAAGAGTGACATGCACGAGTGAATACATTCCATTGAGTGTAAACACTTAGTGAGTGGACAGGTCCTTAAAAGCTTTAAGATAAAACCAATCTAGGAGAATGGAAGGAAGGAGGCAAGGGGAAAGGGCAACCTTGTTGTTTAGGAAAGCCTTAGAAACACCCTTGGGTGAAGAAGAGAGCCAAAGAGAGAACCTATTCCACACTAGGTGCCAAATTGAAGATAAGATATGCTTAGTGATCATAGATGGAGGAAGTAGTAGCAACTTAGCTAGACTTAGGTTAGTTAACAAGCTAAACTTACCTACTACCCCACATCCAGAACCTTATACGCTTCAATGGGTGAGTGATGAGGAAGAATTTATGGTGGATAGGCAAGTGAGCTTAAGGTTCAAAGTTGGGGATTACCAAGATGAAATGACCTTTGATGTCATACCCTTAGAAGCCTCTCACATCCTTTTAGTAAGACCATGGCAATATGAGAGAAGGGTGAAACATGATGGGTATTCCAACACCTATAGGTTCCGCCACCAGGGGGTTAAATTCACCTTAATGCCTATGACCTCTAGTGAAATAAAAGAAGATCAAACCACACTTAAGAGGTTAATAGAAAAAGAGAAAAAAGAACAATTAGAAAAAGAGAAAGAAGAGACACTTAAAAGAGAAAGTGAGGAAGAATTAAGAATGCAAGAAGAGAAAGCATGTTTATCTTGTGATTATTTGAATGCTAACTCTTCTAGTGAAAGCATGAATAGGTTGATGGCAAACATTCCTAGTATTGCAAAAAGGACAACTCAAGCAGTTGAAAGGGAGTTTCCTAAACTAACTTTCTTTATGCATGAAATGCCTTCTTCTATGCACAATTATATGCCTCAAAGCATTACATGTTTGAAAGAAATAAACAATGTTGATGATGCTTTGAAATCTATTGCATGTTTAGAAAAGCCAACTAAGTTTAAGAGTACCATGAAATTTACTAGAGATGCATGTTTAGTCAATTTCTTTGATCAAATTAGATTGCATGATAGGAATAATAAAAAAGTTGGATTGAATATGAATGCACCTTTAGTTTGTGTTTATAAGTTGAATACACATTTTGGACCTCAAATAATTGTTTCATATAAAGATGTGTATTATGCTCTTAAACTAGTTTGTAAAAAGGATAAAAATTTGGATGAAGCTATCACATATGAGAAAACTTGTTTGACGTCCATCTTACATGATGATATGCTTCATAATGTGCTTGCTCAAAGTGATTCTTTTAATGTTTCACCTTACATAAATACATATGATAATATGCGAAAGGTGTCATATTACTTGAGTGAGTACATTAGAATGGATATGCCTGGTGAACAAACTTGCATGAATACCTCATGGCATGAACATATACACTACCCTTTTGACAATCATACTCAAGATGTATGTGTTATGTTCAATAAAAATGTTGGGATGTTATTGAAAAATATTAAGACATTTATGCCACATAGTTTCACTTGTGCATTTATTTGGGAACACAGTGTAGAATATTTTGATGAATATCGCACATTGAAACATATTTTGTACTTGTGTGGAGTTTATTTCCTAAGCCTTCTCCATGACCAATTACTTATCTTACTTGCAAGGGAGGGCTTCAAAAGATTAGTCTTTGATCCAGGATCTAAATCCACAGAGTACGTGGACAAGATGGTTCACTCTCATTAAGGGAGTTTTCTAACCCTTATCTCAAATACCTCTTGTTCATCTCCTATGTTTTTCTGTTGCTAATCTTTATGATCCCCAAGTATTTTTGTATGAGCCTTCACTTTGCTTGCTTTGGAATAATACTTATGGGTCTTCTTCTTGTTGTCTAGGCTCAAGGAAGATGTTCAACTTTTGGATCTCTGACTCTACTCTCCAAAGGCTAAGGGAGGTATCTTCTTACTTCCTGAATTTTGTCATCCATCTCCTTCTTCTGCCCAGTTCATTATTCTTATGTCTTCTTTCTGAATTTTCAGATTTGAGGTCAAATCCTTTTCAAGGGGGAGGGAATGATAGCACTCTACTAGAAGCTTGGACCTGCAAGACCTACACTGGAGGATATGCACCAACTTCAAGCCGGAGCTTCAAGCAAGGAAGAGTTGGAGAAATTAGTGTCCTACAAATAAATGTCACTACCCTACAAAATAAGGGTCACTACCCTACAGAAGGACACCTTGACCCTGGATAGGACCCTTGTCCTATGAACTACCCTTAATTAGGACTCTCTTGTATTTTCTTTTTATTTTGTATTTTTCCCATTTATTTCCTTAAGATGGGCGCTATTTTAGTGGTTTTATTGGTTGGGAGGTTGCTAGGCTAGTTGGGGTAGGAGTCATGGGTTCAACACCCCACTTAGGAGGTTTTTAGTCATCTTTTCTTCCCTTTTCTTTGGGTGGCCGCCCCTCACTCTATAAATAGAGAGGCTCCCCCTTTGTATCATCATTCTTGATTTTTAGTAAAGGAATTATGCCCAAATTTCTCCTCTATTGGTGAGTTGAGTGAGGCTTATTGGTTGTTGCTCAAACCATACTGAGACTTATCTAATTCTCCTGAATTAGTGGCGTCTGGCATTGGACTTATCTGCTGTGGGTGGATTCCTGCTTTAGTGGCGTCCCTACCATTTCTTCCTCTCCACTTTTTCTTTCATTTTCTATCATTTTCTATCATTTTCTTGCGCATTATAGCTGCTGTTCCAGCCACTATAATTCGCAATTCAAGTGCATTTTATTGATTCTAATCGGTTGGTTTTGCTCAATTCTAGATCCTACACCCATCCGGCTATCAACTTTCAATGAAATTAACTAACTTATCAATTTTCATCTATCTTTCAACTTTTATTTACCTTTTCAACTTTCTTGTTTTGGCTGCACAGTGATTATGAGACCTTTATCTCAGCTGATGACCTTAGAATCAATTTGTGGAATCTTGAAGTCAGTGATCAGTGTTTCAATATTATTGACATGAAGCCGTCAAACATGGAGGATCTCACTGGTAACTTTGTTCACCCTTTACCCCTTGAATATTATAATTGTTGTGTACTCTGTTCATATTTAAACCACTATGCTCCTGCACACTATGCATCCTAATTTAGTCCAATTATTCCAACCAAATACAATTGATTATTTTAGGTTCTGTAAAAGAAACAAATTGAGGATGTCCCATCCTAGGAAACAAGGTTGTCTGTTGTAATTAGTTTATTCCTAATCTTGAATTTCCTCTTGCTCTTCCCGTATCTACTGTGGGAACCTAGAATGCGGTAAAATGGTGTTTATCTTTAGAATTCGTAATTCACCTAGGTTTTATTAAACCCTTGACAAGTGACAACCAACTGACCAAGTTCCTGACCAAATGGATCCAACAGAGGTGGGCATACTTAGTCTTTCAAGTGTAAATTGATTTCAAAAGGGTAAGGAAATGCCATTTGCTAAATGGGTATGAAAATGCATGTAATCCAACTTAATACCATGAAATTATTGGATAAAAAACTCTACCAATGATAGATCCTTGTTGTTTTTTCAATCTACACTTATTACATTCTAAATCACTTGTACTCTTTCAAGTTATTGCTCTTGTCTCTAATTTTTGTTATAATTATTAGCATTGTTATATATTGTTTAGGCTCCAGCTACTATACCTTAATGCCTTCTAGCTTGTGTCATCTTCAGTAAGTATGTGTTTATTTCATAACTCGTAACTAAATATAGATGTTCACTAAGTAACAAGGACATCTTTCCCTTCTCTGTACTTTTGTCTACCAAAGCAACAATGACTGTTTGCTGCAATTCTTCATTTCCACCTTATTAGAATATTAGTTAATTCTATTAATCTGTATCAGCTTTTAGCTTTGTATCAGTTAGCAGTTTGTTTTAGCTTTCTGTTTTAGTTTATGGTTTGTTTTCTATTTTTAGTTAATCTGTTTTAGCAGTTAATTGGTTTGTTTGTTGTAGCCTTTTAGGTGTTATATATATCTTTGTATCAATCTCTCTTTCAATACACAGAAGCATATTCAAAAAACTATAGTTCATATTTTCTTCTTTTTTCTCGATTTCTTTTCCGTTTTATGGTATCAAGAGCTCCCATCCAGAGAGCTCTCTGCTGCGCCTACTCAACATGGCAGAAGAAGTCAGAAAGGAAGAAGAAACATCACAATCATCAAAGGAGATGAATCACAGAATCCTTACTACCTGCATGTTGGTGAAAATCCAGGAGCCATCATCTCCAGTCCCTCTCTTGATGGCAACAATTATCATGCTTGGAGCAGGGCGATGATGAGAGCTCTTCTCTCCAAGAACAAGTTCTAGTTTGTAGATGGAACCATCAAAGAACCAATTCTCACTGATCCCCTGCGCAATTCTTGGGTAAGATGTAATACCACTGTCATTTCTTGGATAACTAGGACCCTAATCCAAGATTTTTATGCTATGGTCTGCACTCAGTTTAATAAAAGTATTAAAGTCATTAGAAGTGATAATGGATTAGAATTTGCCCTGACAGAATTTTATAACACAAATGGAATTTTACATCAAACTTCATGCATTGAAACACCACAACAAAATGCTATTGTTGAAAGAAAGCACAGGCATATTCTAAATGTTGCCAGGTCCTTACTTTTCCATTCTTATCTACCTAAAATCTACTGGACATATGCCATTAATCATGTTGTTCATCTCATAAATAAGATGCCGAACAAAGTTTTAAAAGGAAAATCCCCTTTTGAAATCATGAATAATAAGCCACCAACATATTTAGAATTGAGAGTCTTTGGCTGCCTCTGCTTTGCTTCTACCCTTGTTCACAATAGAAATAAGCTTGATCCTAGGGCAAGGAAATGTGTGTTTTTAGGAGTTAAGCCAGGAATCAAAGGATATGTTGTTCTTGACTTATGCACTAGAGAGATTTTCACATCCAGGAATGTTGTGTTTTATGAGCATGTTTTTCGCTATCTGTCTATTAACAATGACAAAGAAAATCAAAGTACTCAAGATACCCTTGAAAATGTTGATTTTCTCACTTATGATGATAACAATCCTTCTAACAGACTTATCCCTGACAGTTCCAACACTACTGAAACAACAACTGATCCTACACATGCTATACCAGATTCTGCCTCTCATCCACAATCCTCTTCAGCACCAGCTGCTTTACCTGCAGAATCTGATTCTTTGCCTCAAGATTCTTCTACTCAAATTCAACTTAGAAGGTCCACTAGAGAAAAGCATCTCCCAACTTATCTCACTGACTACCATTGCAATCTACTAGCTCAACACCATTCTACTACTTCACCCACTGTTAGATACCCTTTATCTTCTACTTTATCTCCTGATTATCTTCATTTCACTCTCTCTATCACTACTAATACTGAACCCAAAAATTATGCTCAAGCTGTTAAATCCCCCCATTGGGTGAAAGCTATGCAGAATGAATTACATGCTTTGCAATCTAATCATACTTGGACTCTTGCTGAACTTCCACATGGTAAAACAACTATTGGATCAAAATGGGTATATAAGATAAAATATAATTCTGATGGTTCCTTAGAAAGATACAAAGCCAGACTTGTGGCAAAAGGGTATAATCAAATTGAAGGATTAGATTTTTTTGATACTTTTGCTCCAGTTGCAAAATTGACAACTGTTAGACTTTTACTTGCTGTTGCTTCTAGTCAAAACTGGTTTCTTCACCACTTAGACATTAATAATGCCTTTTTGCATGGAGATTTGATGGAGGAAGTCTATATGCAACCTCCACAGGGCCTTATCTGTCCTAAACCCAACCTTGTTTGTAAACTTCATAAGTCTATTTATGGTCTTAAACAAGATGGTAGGCAATGGTTTGCTAAACTTTCTGGTTTTCTCTTAACTCTTGGTTACAAACAATCTGCTCATGACCATTCCCTTTTTCTTAAACATTCTCAGTCTAAACTAACTGTCCTTTTAGTCTATGTTGATGATATTATCCTAGCAGGTACTAATCAAGATGAAATTGCCTCGGTCAAGCAACACCTCCACCATCATTTTCAAATCAAGGACTTGGGTCATTTAAGATATTTTCTTGGCTTGGAAATTGCCAGATCCCATCTTGGGATAACTCTATCTCAAAGAAAATATACACTAGATTTGCTTTCTGATTTTGGTTTTCTCGCAGGTAAACCTGCCCCTACACCAATGGTTCGATCTTGTCAACTCTATCAGGAAGACAATGCTCCTTACCATGATGCTGCTAACTATAGAAGATTGGTTGGCAGACTCTTATATCTCATAACCACCAGACCAGACATTTCCTATGCTGTTCAACAACTTAGCCAATTCATGACTTGCCCAACTGTTCTACACTATAAAGCTGCCACTCGTGTCTTGAGATACCTTAAGGGTTCTCCTGGTCAAGGAATTTTCTACCCTTGCACCTCCAGTCTTCAACTAAAGGGATTCAGTGACTCTGATTGGGGAAGCTGTCGCGACACCAGAAAGTCCATCACTGGTTATTGCATTTATTTGGGAGATTCCCTAATTAGTTGGAAATCAAAGAAACAAAATATTGTTTCCAGGTCTTCTTCTGAAGCTGAATACCGTGCCTTAGCCATGACTGTTTGTGAGCTACAATGGCTCACATATTTGTTACAAGATCTCTGCCTTCCCTTTGTTACTCCTGCTTTGCTCTATTGTGACAGTGAATCCGCGCGCCACATTGCAGCCAATGCTGTCTTCTATGAAAGGACTAAGCATTTGGAAATTGATTGTCACCTTGTTAGGGAAAAATTACAGGCTAAATTGTTTCATCTTCTTCCCATCTCTAGCAAAGAACAACATGCTGACCTTTTTACCAAGGCTTTGGATCCAACTCCTTTTCTGCATCTTTTGTCCAAGCTGGGAGTTCTTAACATTTACTCTCCAGCTTGAGGGGGGGTATTAGAGTATTAGTTAATTCTATTAATCTGTATCAACTTTTAGCTTTGTATCAGTTAGCAGTTTGTTTTAGCTTTCTGTTTTAGTTTGTGGTTTGTTTTCTGTTTTTAGTTAATCTGTTTTAGCAGTTAATTGGTTTGTTTGTTGTAGCCTTTTAGGTGTTATATATATCTTTGTATCAATCTCTCTTTCAATACACAGAAGCATATTTAGAAAACTATAGTTCATATTCTCTTCTCTTTTCTCTATTTCTTTTCCGTTTTACACCTTTCTAGTTTTTCGCCAATGCTGAATTACAATTTTGGTTCTCTTTTTTTATTATCATTTTTGGAGGGTCTCTTGTTCTCCCCTGGTTGTACTTCCTTCATCTAATGATGAATTGCATGTCATTTTATTTCCGTCTGTCTCTTTTTGTTCTTTTAACTAATTTGTCCTGTTTCTATCAGAGGTCATAACATCAACTGAATTCCATCCATTACATTGTAACCTACTGGCATATAGCAGCTCACGAGGTTTTATTCATCTATCTGATTTGCGACATGCAACAATATCTGACATACTTCTAGAATGTGAGATGCAACTCAATTCCCTGAGTTCAGGCATGGTTCAGTTTATTGGGTTTTACTGTTTGCTCAACTATGCCTTTATCCTGATACTTCTCATTCAGCTTGATTATACAGATTTCAGCATGGAGAGTCCTATGGATCGAAGTCATTTTTTACAGAAATCACTGCATCCATCTCAGACATAAAGTTTTTGAATGATGGTCAGTATCTTATAAGTCGCGATTACATGAATATAAAGGTTTTCCTAATACTGCAGTCATGTAAATTATATTTCAAAATGATATTCCAGAACATATATTGTAGTGTAGTTTCTCTTGCTCTCTATCCTCGACCTTCAAATGTTCTTTGGTTAAAGACCACTTTTGAAGTATGGAAAATTAGAGCACTTTCCTTTTGAATATTGTTTTCTAACTGTTCTTTGAGCATGTGTGTGTAGTAAGCATATATCATACCAACTACTGAATGTCATCTCCATGTCTATTACATGTGCCACATATTATTTTAAGAGAAATGTTGTTTGTAAAACAACATGATGTACAACAATGAGAGTGTAGAGATAAAGGAGAGAAAATAGAGAGAAATATGAGATGTGATGGATGATGTGATGGAGAGATATAAAGAGAAAAAGTATGTTGTATAAGTTGTTATATGGTTTTTGGTGTATGAATAAATTATCTCTTATTTTAATTATATGGTCTAAAATTGGCTTGTTTATGTTAAGTTTTTCCATTGACTGCAACAGACAAACAAATAAGACCATCATTTTTTAGTTACAAAATTCTTAAAAATGCTAAATTGCAAAATACACAACTGTATAAGATGCCTTGATTTCTTATAGCATTAGAATTATGCCTCTTTTTTGTTACTTTAGATATTTATATGATTTCATTTCTTGTTTTAGCTTTGGGACATGCGTATGGAGTCTTCTCCGGTCACAATATTTAAAATTCATGAGCATCTGCGTCCCAAGGTATGTGTTATCTATGGTAAGTAAGATGGCAAGTGTGCTAAGATGATTTTATTTTTGTTAAAGAAGTTTGTATTTTAAATATTGAATTCTACTTTATAAAAAAGTAAAGATAAGAGGAGTTTCTGCATTTTAGTGTGTGTTTGGTTTGACTTTTAAACATGCTAAACTCAAGTTTGGATTTCTTAACACAACGGTTTCTAGCGTTAGAAACTTGAGTTTACCTCGTTTTAACGTTAAACCAAACATGTTCTTAATTTTTGCATATAGGGATTCCAATCTGGATAAAGTAGCCAAAGACATTTGAGACATTCTGTATCCTCGTTCTTTCAATAGCCAACCCTCAGCCGAGAATGAGGGACTAGATTCTTTAAACTTTAGGCCTCGGTATTATAGAATACCAGCACAATTATTAAATAGAATGGATTTGTGACATCTTGTATGCCCTTCCCATTTATTGTCTCTTCCGGAAACAATTTTTCCTAGGGGGAAATAGGCTTTTGTTGTTGTCCCTTGGTATAATATATAGTCATAGGAAAATTCTTAGTGATTCCACCATATGTCTGCACATTAGTTTTAAGTTTTTAACCCTGTATCCCTATATACATATCTTTGATTACTTCAATGTTAGATACAAACTATTTTCTTCTCCACAGCCTTCCACATGACCCCTATTGGCACCTTATGTAGGCCTTTTACACATCAATTAAAAACCATTTGTAGATATTTGTGCTTCCTCCTGTTCCTTTCCATCAATCATCAGAAAATCTTATGTTCTGGAGTATTATTATACCCCAGACCGGCATCATGGATAATGGGTCGGTATCGACCGACATACCACGCAGACATTGGATAAAGATCCAACATACTAAATCCATACACGTGATATCATTACCTGAGGAACACCTGTTTGAAGAATCTAACGCATTGTATCACATATACCTCAGACGATCACTGAAGTATTACTGACATTAGCATTCCGTCATTGTTTCTCGGCATTGTGGTACACGACACTGGTATCTGTTAGAGCGCGTGTGTACGCTCTCGGAAGGGCGCCTGCCCCCACAAATTGCGGATTCCGTTATAACCAATAACGGAATTTCCCACCCAAATTCGTCTATAAATACCAAGGAACTTCACCATTTCAGGTACACATTCTTCATTCCATTACTATTACTCTACTGGAATCGATCCTGACTTGAGCGTCGGAGTCCCTGCAGGTACGCCACCACCGGTCGTCCGCTGTAGCCGCAACCGTTCCGTTCGTACAGTTACTTGGATCCACCATCGATGCTCACCTTGAAGTCTCTGGAAGATCATTGGCGCCGTCTGTGGGGACGAAGACTTTAACAAGACTATCGTTCTTGGATCTTCCGGTTCTTCTTTGAGATTCTTGAATCCTTCTTGCTCCTTTTACGAAGTTCACGTTCAAGTTCAACAATGGTGGGAACCAGAAGCAATTCTTCTGCCGCAAGAGGAGACGCAACCGCTCCGCTTGTAACTTCTGGCACCGTGCCTGCTATCATTTCAACAACAAGGGGAGTCGCCTCAGCCTTCGCAGGCATCCCTCTGCCGCATCCAACCTGCACTGGCACCGCTTGGAAATCTTGGTTCACCATCGTCTCCACAAGACCAACCGTCACGTGGAGAGCTGTTTGAGTTTATCCGTCCTCAAGGCGAGTTGCTAGAGCAATACGCCCACTGTCTAGAGAAAGTCGAGACAGAGTATCAATTGGAGAATATTCACCGTCATCTCATGTGTGAAGAAGCAGCCTCAGAACGCTGGCCTTCGCCTCTTCGTGCTACCGGAGCATCACCTCATCCGGAACACCATGCCTCCCCTCAACGAAATCAACGGATTCCGTCATCTCGTCCAACGCCACATTCACCACAACTGTCACTGCAATCAGTGCACTCCAACTCTCGTCCGCGTGAAAGGACGGTTCCGGCCATCGTCAAATCACGACATGCCACTGATGATGAAGTCATACATGTGGTCCTCCCTTTTTCAGAGTGGATTATGTTGTTTCCTGTTGAGAAACGCTTTGAGAAGATTCCGGTCCCCGAGCTCTATGACGGAATGGGCGATCCGTTGGAACATTTGGACATCTACGAGTCCGCCATGTCAATCCAGAACGCGTCAGGCCCCATCATGTGCAGGGTTTTTCCGTTATCCCTGAAGAAAACCGCCCTCAAGTGGTCCCAGACTCTTCCCCCGAGATCTATAAACACCTGGGCCGACTTGAGGGCCAAATTCATCACCAGTTTCACAACCAGTAAGGTTCAGCCCAAGACAGAAGCGTCGTTGAAGAAGATCAGGCAAGGACCCTTGGAATCTCTGCGTGATTATATCAGCAGATTCACTAAGGAGGCACTGTTGGTACAAGGACTTCAACCTGGAGTCCAATTGATGTGTGCCAAAGATGGCCTTATTCCACACTCTCCGCTTTGGATTGACCTGTCCAAAAGGAAGCCTACCAGCATGGAGGAGTTAGTACATAAGCCTTGAGGATGAGGAGCTTGCCCTTAAGGTGAAGGACACAAACCCCGGCCAGGCTCAGAAGGACCAGGGGCAGAAAAACAAGAGCACCCGACAAGATAACAAGGGCAACAAAGAGCCCCTGGGCCGTTATACATCTTACACACCCCTGAACCAACCCAGGGGAAAGATTCTGAACGAGATACGCAACGTTGAGATATATGAGGCCGAGATGCGTAGACCACGGCCCCGGAAAGCTGGACCTGGCACGGACAAATCAAAGTCCTGTAGATTCCACAAGTCTTAGGGGCATGACACAGACCAGTGTCTCAACTTGAAGGATTCCATTGAAGAGTTGATCCGGTGTGGTAAGCTGGATAGATTCAAAAAGGATCTTGGAGGTTCATCTCGGCGCCCAGAATGTGAAGGTCGGAGAGACGATTACAGGCGTGAGGAGCACCGACGTGACTCTAGCCGGCATGAACGCAGTAGATCCAGAACAAGGTCGCCCTGGCGTGAGAGATCCAGCTCCAGGAAGCCATCACGGGAACATTCTCCGCCTTCTAGCTCCCGGAAAGATCGTCGGGAGTGACCCACCTCATGACGCCAAAGGACACCACCTCGAGAAGAGCCCTCGTCACCCTTGCATCCCGTCATTTATGTCATCGCGAGCAGATTTGCCGGGGGAGGAGAGTCCGGGCATGCCAGGAGGAGGCATCTGAAGGAGGTGATGTCGATGTCATCATCATCGCGACCCGAGCATGGAGGTCAAAGGCGGAGACTTCCTCCACTCACTTTTTCAAATGACGATTATGGCCCAGTCGTACCGGGCCATGATGATCCCCTTCTCATCACGGTGTTTATGGTGAATCATGAGGTCAGGAGGGTGTTCATTAACCAAGGGAGTTCTACTGACGTCCTTTTCCACAAAACATTCCACCTTCTACACATTCCGGAATCAGATCTGCTGCCTTACAAGGGCGCCGACTTGACCGGCTTCACAGGGGACAAGGTCCAGCCTGACGGGTTTGTAGAACTTTTAGTTACCTTTGGCCAACCGCCACTCTCCAAAACTACCAAAGTGTGTTTCCTCATGGTTGACTGTCCCACCACGTATAACGCTATACTAGGCAGGCCGACCCTGAACTCTATTGGGGCGATAATTTCCACTAACCATCTGATGATGAAGTTATGGAGCGACGAAGGCGAGGTCATCAGCATTCGTGGTGATCAAGTCATGGCCCGTTCCTATTATAAGGAGTCATTGAAAATCACAAAGCCAAAGAAAGCACCAGCCTCAGAATCAAAGGGAAAGGAGCCACAATCAGCGGATGTTATGCTAGCGGACCTGGATGTCCGAGAAGACTTCACGGAGACCAGGCCCATCCCAGAAGGAAACTTCAGGCCTTTTCAGATTGGTTCCACCCCGGACCAAGTCGTCCAAGTCGGTTGTGGTTTATCCCTAGAAGACGATGAAGCCCTCTACGCACTAATTCGCCAAAATGCGGATCTATTCGCTTGGACTGCTATCGACATGCCTGGACTTGATCCCGACATCATTTGTCACCACCTTTTAGTGGATCCAAGGTTGAAACCCGTTGAGCAGAGGCTCCGGAAGATGTCGGTCGATAGAGCCGAAGCGGCAAAGCAGCAGGTCTTGGTGCTAGCAGACACCGGCTTTATCAGAGAAGTAAAATACACTACCTGGTTGTCCAATGTAGTTTTAGTGAAAAAGCCTAATGGCTAATGGCGGATGTGTGTAGATTATACCAATTTAAATAAAGCATGTCCAAAAGATTCTTACCCGCTGCCTAACATTGATCGTTTGGTCGACCAGTCTTCTGGCTATCGCCTTTTATCTTTTATAGACGCGTATTCCGGTTATAACCAAATATCGATGTATCCACCCGACCAGGAGAAAACTGCATTTATGACTGAGGGGGCAAATTACTGTTACCGTATGATGCCGTTCGGGCTGAAGAATGTCGGCACTACTTATCAGAAGATGATGAACACGGTGTTCCGACACCATATCGAGAGAGTTATTGAAGTTTACGTGGATGACATGATCGCAAAGAGTACCTCAGACGCCGACCACACTCGTGACCTCGGCGAAGTCTTCAACCAACTCAAACGTTATAACATGCGTCTTAATCCGAAGAAATGCACCTTTGGAGTCCGTGCTGGAAAGTTCCTCGGTTTCATGCTTACAGAACGTGGCGTGGAAGCTAACCCGGATAAATGTCGGGCTGTCCTGGACATGAAGAGTCCAATGTTAGTAAAGGAGGTTCAACAGTTAACAAGAAGGATCGCCGCCCTGACCAAAGTTATTTTGAGATTTGCATCCCGAGAACTCTCCTTCTTCCGCCTTCTGAAGAAAGGAAAATCATTTGTGTGGGACGAGGAATGCGAAGAGGCTTTTCAACAGATCAAAACCATATTGGCATCACCTCCTGTTCTAACAAGGCCTACGCTAGGAGAAACTTTATACTTGTATTTATCAGTTGCAGACGAAGCAATTGTCGCCGTCTTGATACGAGAAGCTGAAGGTACTCAATTCCTCGTGTTCTTTGTCAGCAAATCTCTACAGGGCCCAGAGCTAAGGTATCCCAAGGTAGTGAAGATTGCGCTGTCTCTGATAACGGCTACCCGCCGACTTCATCAATATTTCCAAGTTCACCAAATCGTGGTGCGGACCAACTAACCCATCAGACAGGTCTTACATCGGCCAGACCTAGCCGGACGAATGGTTACCTGGGCCGTGGAATTATCCGAGTTCAGGATATCATATGAACCCCAACAAGCAATCAAGGCTCAGGCTCTTTCGGACTTCATAGCGGAATTGACCCCGACACAACCCATTTCGGATGAATGGTGGGAGCTCCATGTTGATGGTTCCTCGAATCCAAAGGGAGGTGGAGCTGGAATACTCCTGAAGAGCCCACAAGGGGTCATACTGGAACATTCTCTGAGTTTTTTATTTCCGACATCCAACAATCAGGCCGAATATGAGGCCGTCATTGCAGGACTACAGATGGCATCTGACGTTGGAGCAAGTCATGTTCGAGTCATTAGTGATTCCCAGTTGGTGGTTTCTCAAGTGAAGGGTGACTACCAGGTCAGAGACCCTTTGTTCCTAAAGTAATTGCAAAATGTTAAGAGTTTATGCTGCAGCTTTTCCGAAGTTGAAATTAACCACATCCCAAGAGAGAGAAACACTAGAGCTGACATACTCTCAAAGTTGGCAAGTACGAGATCGTCCAAGAATAATAAGTCCGTGATCCAAGAGGTCATACCAGCCCCCACCGTGGTGATGTCAATTGACTCCGAGGAGTGTTGGTATACAGGCATAAAAAAATACCTTCAAGACGGTTCCCTACCCAACGACCTCGAGGAAGCAAGACGGATTCAAAGGCAGGCAACACGCTACTGTTTTGTTGACGGGAATCTCTACAGGAGAGGGTTAACACAACCTTTGATGAAGTGTATCTCGGGTGACCTCGTCAGTTATGTCATGGCAGAAGTTCACGAAGGTGTTTGCGGTCACTACCCCGGAGGGCACTCATTAGCTCGGAAAATACTTAGAGCCGGGTACTATTGGCCGACCATGGAAGCTTATTGCACCGGCTATATGAAGAAATGTCTGTCCTGCCAGAAACATGCCGACATATATCGAGCACCAGCCGGGGCCTTATGGTTAATGTCGGCGCCATGGCCTTTCTCCTGGTGGGCAGTTGACATTCTCGGGTCATTTCCCATAGCCCCGGGACAACTTAAATACCTTGCAGTTGCCGTAGATTACTTTACCAAGTGGATTGAGGATCATCCGCTGGCAAAGATCATGACAAAGAACCTTTCAAAGTTCATCTATCGTTTTGTCATTTGCAGGTTTGGTATACCCAACACCATGGTGATGGACAACGAAACCCAGTTCACAGACAAAGGATTCCGGGAACTTATGGCAGATTTCCACATTAACCACAAGTTTTCCTCCGTGGAGCATCCCCAGATTAATGGTCATGCAGAAACCGCTAACAAAGTGATACTTAAAGGCCTGAAGAAGCGCCTAGACACAGCCAAGGGGCTTTGGGCGGAACAGCTCCCCAACGCACTCTAGGCTTACCACACAACGCCGTATACCACCACCAGGGAGACTCCCTTCCGCTTGGCATATGGTGTTGGCGTCGTCATACCGGTCGAAGTCAGAAAACAAAGCCTCAGACTTCATGCCTATGATCCGGGGATTAATGATGGAAGGATGAGAAAAGAGTTGGACCTAATCGAGGAAATCCGGGAAAGGGCCTCGATCCGTGAAGCCGCCATCAAATTACAGTCTGCACGACGACATGACAAAACCGTAGTGTCATGGAAGTTTGACGTCGGAGACCTCGTATTACGGAGGGGAGACGTTAACAATAAAAATGCGGCTCAAGGAAGGCTGGCGGAAAATTGGGAAGGACCCTACCGGGTAACGAGCAAGACGGGCATGAGAGCATATCGACTCAAAACGCTACCCGGGGAAGTCATACCCCGGACATGGATGCGGATAAACTCCGCAGGTATTTTAGTTAATTTGATATTTAATCATCCTTCCCTGATGTAATGTATCCTTTAGTTAATAAAATTGCTTGAGTCAACTTGATTTGTCCTGCCGGTAATAATTATCTCGAGCTTTGTCCCTTGAGCATATCGGGCTTAGTCCCTAGACACCTCGGGCATAGTCCCTCGACGATCTTGGATTCATTCCTTGAGTTATCTCGGGCTTTGTCCCTTAAGCATATCGGGCTTAGTCCCTCGACACCTCGGGCTTAGTCCCTCGACGATCTCAGATTCATTCCTTGAGTTATCTTGGGCTTTGTCCCTTGAGCATATCGGGCTTAGTCCCTCGACACCTCGGGCTTAGTCCCTCGACGATCTCGGATTCATTGCTTGAATTATCTTGGGCTTTGTCCCTTGAGCATATCGGGCTTAGTCCCTCGACACCTCGAGCATAGTCCCTCGACGATCCTGGATTCATTCCTTGAGCATATCGGGTTTAGTCCCTCGACACATCGAGCATAGTTCCTCGACTGACTCAAACCAACAAATATCAAGGTAAAGAAAACTAAAGCGCGATTGAGATACAACCTCAGATTGTCAACACAAAAGTGAAAACCAATAAAGCCCCGGAAGGGCTCATCGCGTGTTAGATAAGTCAGTGCCAATGAAGAAAATTTGGCGAATACCAGAGACAAAGTAAAAGACAAGTGTTTGAAATAAAGTCAAACCTTACTACAAACATCCAACGTGTGTTCAAAATAACGGGACAAGCCAGAAACGAAAAATGGGAGAAGATTACAAGCATAACCGGCATTCTGGCCCATTCTCACTATGTGCCGCCCTCGGATCCAGAAGACGGAATACCTTCAACAGAAACCTGCTGCACATTCTCGGAAGCCTCGCTGTCGTCCTTCTCCTCTTCATCTTTGTCATCATGAATTTTCGGTGATGTTGGCTCTATGTCTCTAGGAACTCCCTCCACGTTACCAGTCGGAAACACATCATACCATTTGCCATCTTCCACTGTGCAAAGCATGGACATTCCCCAGGTATTCAGCTGCACCTCGGGATTTAAATATTTCATCTTCTTGATCGCAACGTAGAAATAGATCGCGGAGGCGTCGATCCATAGCTTTTCAGTGTCTTCCTTCTCCGCCTTCTCCTCCTTAACCTGAGCTTCCAGCTCCTTCACCTTATCCTGCAAATTGGCAATTTCATTCTGTGCAAGTTGGACCACCTTGGCCTCTTCCTTAGCCACCTTGGCCTCATCAGCAGCCGCCTTTGCCAGCGCCTCGACATCCCTTTTGGTAGTGGTAAGGGTCTTGACCTGTTTGGTGAGGACGGAGTTGCTTTCTTGAAGTTTTTCTCTTTCCATGGTTAGCAACTTCACATCGGCCAAAGCCTTCTGCATCAGTAGCTCATCTGATTCCAACTTAGTAGTCACCCTCTCCAACTCCTGCTTCATTGGGAGAAAGGCGGCAAGATCCCTGGTAACATCCAGGAAGTACTGGGACATCATGGCAAACCTCAGGCCCCAGTTGGTAGAGAGATTCAGAAATTCCTTTAACTTAGCCTCCGTCTTCCCGTTGAATAGTGATTGGGCTTGGACAGCCAAGTATTTTCGCACTTCCTCTGCGTTCATGTTGGAATCGGAGCTCTGACAACGGGAGACTGAGGAAGGCGGAATTCTTCCGTTGTCGCCTTTCCCTTATCACCCGGTGGAGGAAGCGTTGAGGAGGAACCCTTTAAAAGTACTCCCGTTGGCTACTTCACCATGGAAGGAATGACCGGGGTTGCTTGAGGTACCGACATGCTCACCCTATGGCGTTTAGTCTTTTGTTTCTCCTCCCCCTGGGCGCCTTCCACCGCGGCGGTCCCCTCCTCTTTTCTTTTCGCCTCCAGGGCCCGTTTCTTCATCAATTTCTCCGCCAATTTGGCTTGTTGTTTCCCCGCCATGTTCTCTGCAAGAAAGATAAACCAGTTAGCAAAATGAATTATTTATACTTATGATGAACAATAAGATAAAACATTACCCAAGGACTGTTGGGTTGCAGACCCGCCTTCGGCAATCACGGACTAGCTGTCTAGCGTACCGAAATCCTTAACAAACTTCTTGATGGCATCCACCATGTCCCTTTCCTCTTGAGACTATTCTTTGTAATCCACTGTGTAGTCCCTCGAGGATCGTTGAAAATGGTCGGTGTTCCAGTATGGATTAATAATTGTCCGGCCATCTTCGGTGAGGTTATTCCGCCTTCCCTCACCTTTGGGCACCACAAAGACGAATTTGTCTTTGAAATTCTTGTAAGTGTCCATGAAGGTCTCAAAGGTTTTACCCCCGAAATCGGCACGAAGGGCCAACCAAGAATACCGGCTTGGGCCATCCTTCACCACCAGTGATCGGAAGAAGTAGAAAAATATGTCAGAGTTGAGTTCGAGGTTCAGCCCATTGCATAGGATCATGAAACTTCGGATGAAGGCCCAACCATTGGGGTGCAACTGCGAAGGGGAAACCTCCAAATGGTGCAAAATCTCCTGCTCGAACCAGTGAAACGGGAGCCAAAAACTAAGGTCATCAAAAACCGTCTTGTACATTAGAATGAACAAATTCTCCCCCAAATCACCTTGAGAACAGATCCTGTCATCCCCGTCGGGCACCGCTATGTCTCATTCCTTTTCTTTTCCCGTTTCCACCCATCTAACCTCACAAAACCCTAACTTGATAGACTATATGGAACTAAACATGCTTGAAGTTCCAAGTGTTTCTGTGTCCACCTAAGTCATCGACGCTAACGCCGGAGGGATGGGGTAGTTGGTAGCCGGCGAGGTGTGGATTTTCCGCTTTCCCATCTCGTACCTGCCTAAAAGTCTAGGAGATAAGTCAGTTTTTGGAGATGATGAATCGACCCCGGGATGTACGGGGCCAATCCCGGAGGATCCAGTGGAAAGCACCTCGGGATACCCCCATTTCTGAAGGATGCGAGCAGTTTCTTAAACTAGCTCACGTTGTGAACTTCTAAGGCCAATCGCCTCAGGAAGACGCCTTCGCCTCCTGACTAGATCCGGGATGCTCGGATCCTTAAGCTCTTCTGTGACAACGATGCATCACTGTCTATTTTCGACGGCAAGTGCCCTAACCCTAGCCCTCGTTAACACCATCTACCGGAAACTAAAAGCAGCTAAATGGGGGCGAGATTGTACCTTGAAGGATTCTTGAAGAGACTTCCTTGAACTGTTCGTAAAAATTTGCAACACTAAAGTTCATGCAACGTATCGAACACGAAGGTAGGAAGCAACAACAACTCGATGCTTGTGAAAGTGATGAAGACAAAGAGGTCGCGGTAACTATGGAGGCAATGGGGGAACCACAGGTACAAAGTTAAGTTTGGAGAGGAAGACAGAGACAAATGGACGCAAGGAAGTGGAAGAGGGAAAGTGGAAACGGTTCCCAGCTTTGTTCTATATATATTTTGAACCAACGGTCCATATCGAGCCAGCTAATAAGGCCCATGGACCCAAAATCACTAGATTTGGACATGTGTCGCAACAGTTGAAAAGAAATTTATTTCATTTATTTTAAAAAATGGTAACCGTCATTCAGGAAAACCAAACATTGCAACCTCGGAAATCATCACAGATTTCAAGCGGAAAGTTTTGATCTCGAAGCACACTCATGAATCAACCAGGACATTTCCTCGCCGATGCCGGACAAGCAAAGTCGATCACTCCATGACGGACTAACCGACTTGGGGGCAACTATTCTGGAGTATTATTATACCCCGGACTGGCATCATGGACAATGGATCGGTATCGACCGACATACCACGCAGACATTGGATAAAGATCTGACATACTAAAGACATACCCGTGATATCATCACCCGAGGAACACCTGTTTGAGGAATCCGACGCATTGTATCACATATACCTCAGACGATCACTGAAGTATTACTGAAATTAACATTCCATCATTGTGTCTTGGCATTGTGGTACACGACACTGGTATCTGTTACAGTGCGTGTGTACGCTCTTGGAAGGGCGCGTGCCCCCACGAATTGCGGGATCCGTTATAACCAATAACGGAATCCCCCCCCCCAAATTCGTCTATAAATACCACGGAACTTCACCATTTCAGGTACACATTTTTCATTCCATTACTATTACTTTGTTGGAATTGATCCTGACTTGAGCGTCTGAGTCCCTGCAGGTACACCATCACCAGTCATCCGCCGTAGCTGCAACCGTTCCGTTCGTACAGTTACTTGGATCCACCATTGTTGCTCGCCCTGGAAAATCATCTTACTTTCGAAGCTGACCTGCAACCTAGATAGCATAAAACTGAACTGGTTCTCTATAATAAGTCTCTTGTCTGAATCTCCATTAAGTTACACTTTCCTATAGTCTTATAGTATGGCTCATTAACTTAATCCTTCTTTAGTTAATATAATTCTATAGACCACCCTAGTTCTTATCAAAAGGAATCAAGATTTTATATTACAAGTTTCATGATATAATTTTCTCCACCATCTTGATTGACATTTCTTGTTTTCCATTATGAAGTTTTCTGAAGATCCTATATTTTTCTTTCCTGTGGTGCTCCAAAAAAATTGATAAAATCTGTTCCTTCCCATGGTTAACAGCTCCCGGCTCCCCTTGTTTTATGCAGTTGCCAGAGTTATATAATAATGACTGCATATTTGATAAATTTGAATGCTGCACTAGTGGTGATGGACTTCATTTTGCAACTGGTTCTTACAGGTTTGTCCTTTTGAAACTAATTGTAAATATATCTTATGGGTTATATACTTATATTATTGTGGATCAGTTGTCTGTGTTTGGTACTTTGGCTTGACATATTTATTTGTAAACCATAATTACTAAATAGTGCCTATTTTGTCTTAGCAACATCTTGCGGATATTCTCTCCTGGTACTGAAAAGGAGGAATGGGTCAAAGTAGAAATTAGTGGAAATTCTGACAGGTAAATCCCAAAGATTTTATACTACCTCCGTTCCTATTTATAAGAACCTTTTTGAGAGGTGCTCTTGGTCCTTTTTATAAGAACCTTTTCAAGTTGTCCCTTGCATTAATTATTTCTTGACAATAATACCCATTAGTGGAGATAGGTGAATAATTAATTAAGAGAGAGATAGTGACACAATGAAGTAATTAAGTGGAAAGAGAAAGATAATGAATCTCAATAAATTCAAGGGTAATTTTGTAAAGATAGTACACATTCATGACAAATTTATTGTGATAAACTAAATTAACCAACTTCCTTAATTTCCGTGAAGTGGTTAAAATGTTCTTATAATTAGGAACGGAGCTAGTATAAACTTAGATAACCCTCCACATGAAAAGTAAAAAGAAAAAGAATAAAAAAAGAGTTGTGCTATTTAGTACATGAGTAACTGTACAAACTAGTGAGAAGACAGAGAAAACAAAGAATCATGAGAGAGAAGTTTTATTAATTTTCAGCACCATTGGCATTTGCCTACAATTGCGCCATAATGACTGCAATTGCTTCTGTATATTTTTATTTTAATTTTGAGAAGTTGCGGAGTGTAGCCGTTATTCAATTTTAAAACAATAAATGTTTATAAAAAAATAAAATCATATTATTTTTTAAATATATTAGTTACTCATAAAATTATATTAGTAAATACCACATTTATTATTTTTCAACTCTCCTAAATCATTTCTACCAACTCTCATCATCGTCCAAATACCCACCCATTTATACCACATTTATTTTTTTTTCTCATTTCCAAAAGAAACTGCACCAAGTACCAACACACCACACACAACACTCAGACTCTAGAAACCCTCATCCACACACACAAACTCTACTCTCTTCTCTCACCATTCAGAATACTCTCATTCACGCCCCCTCATCTTCCCTTTCACTCCTAATACCTGTCTTCCTCATTCACGCCCCCTAGTTCTTCTCCACATAACTTTGGTTCTCTGTATTTCTCTCCTCCTTCTTCCTTCACTCTGTTTTGAGGTGTGACTGTAGCCACGTTGGAAGGAGGTGCAGATTCCGATGCGGTGATCGCGACCACGGTGGTGGCTTTGGGGATGTCTTTCTTTCTTTTCTTTTTTGCATCAACCGTCTCTCATCTCTATCCCCAATTTCTACTCTTTTTTTTTTATTTCTTTGCTTTTGATTGCTTTTGGGTTATACAGGAAAAAAATGTGCTTGCTTTAGGCGGTGGGTAGAAGACTTCATCGCCTCCAGCTCCGATCTGGTCATGCATGTTGAGAAGGTGGTTAAAGGCACTCTGATTTGCTATTTTTCAGTGGATTTTTTTGGCTATTTTGACCGATCTGTGCTACTAGGCATTACAAAATAATTTCTTATATTTTTTTGTAATTTTTTTGATTTTTTGTACAGTTTATGTAATTTTATTTGAGTGTTCCTTGTAATTTTTTTTTCAGTATTTCTTGTAAATAAATTCTATTCTTTCAATTTTTTGCAAATATTATTGGTTCAATCCTTTTCTGGATTTTCTGGAGATCAATATTTGCTAGAAGGGTTTCTTGGAGATGGAAGGGTTGGAGATGGAAGGGCAACGATGGTAAAAAAAAGTCTCACTCATCCTCTCTCATCTTTGTCAGTCTCCCTTCGCATCATTCCGGATTTTCTCCTCTATTTTGGGGAGAAATTGCAGGTAAGGAGACCCATGTCTGACTATTTCTTTTCTCGTACGTTTCTACTCTACCAAACTGAAAAACCCATTTCCCTTCCCCCTATTTCTCTTCCCTCCCCCTATTTTCTTCTCTACCAAACAGAGTGTTAATGCCCAATGGTCGTATCTGGCACTGACAACGGATACATGGGGAATGGTTCTCTTGATAAGTATCTATTCTAGGAAAACAAGACCTTGGGATTTGAAAAGCTTCATGAGATAGCAGTTGGGACAGCCAGAGGCATTGCTTACTTGCATGAAGAGTTTCAACAAAGAATAATCCACTATGACATTAAACCAGGAAATATTCTCTTGGACAGCAACTTGTGTCCTAAAGTTGCTGATTTTGGTTTGGCCAAGCTTTGCAACAGGGAAAATACTCATATAACTATGACTGGAGGCAGGGGAACTCCTGGTTATGCTGCACTTGAACTTTGGATGCCATTTCTTGTAACTTTCAAGTGTGATGTTTATAGATTTGGTATACTGTTGTTTGAAATCATAGGTAGGAGAAGAAACCATGATATTAACCTTTCAGAAAGCCAAGAGTGGTTTCCAAGGTTGGTTTGGAATAGATTTGATGTTGAGCAGGTGGGGGAATTGATAATAACTTGTGGGATAGAGGAACAATATGAGGAGATAGCAGAGAGAATGGTTAAGGTAGCTCTGTCATGTGTTCATTATAAACCAAAATCAAGACCTGAGATGAGTGTTGTGGTGAAAATGCTGGAAGGTTCAGTAGAAATTCCCAAGCCTATGAACCCTTTTTAGCACATCATGGATAAGACTTTCGCTGCTCTTCCATTCCAACCATCACATATCAATACTGATACAACTATAGGTTCTGGCTCCAACCTTGAACGTGCTACTCCTATTATGAGGGAGTACGAGATTGAATTAGCTAGTACTGCATAAAATTTATACAATGAATCATGAGATCCAGTCATGCATGTGTCTACTAAGTTAATTGCATCCTTGTATTTTCAATAAGTCACGTAGTTTTTTTTTTTTTAGTTTCAAAGCTAGCTTAATTAGGTCATGTCTAGAAAATTAGAATTATCTAGAAAGCTTGTTAATATGTAACCTTTTGTATATGAGCGACTCAAGAAAATCCAAATGAAGTAATTTAGGGTCTGTTTGGTTTGCATTTTTATTTCCTGTTTTCTGTTTTCTGGAATTTTACAAAGGAAAAAATGGAAATGTTGGAAACAAAAAATCATCGTTTCCAGCATTTCCAGTTTTTCCTTTGTAAAATTTCAGAAAACAGGAAACAAAATGAAAACAGAAAATGGAAACAAGAAATGAAAATGCAAACCAAACTGACCCTTAGTTTTGTTTTCCTTACATTTTTTCATGATTGTTGTTTATCTTCACATTTTGGTAATGTGTGACCAGTATGTTTAATTTATATAAAATCCGCATTTGAAACATGAATCCTAACCAACACTATTCCAATAGTGTTAGGTTGAATCCACGTTTCAAAAGCGATTTTGATGTAACCTAAACATAGTTCATATTTTCTCGGATCAAATGTCCTCCTTTTGTATTTGTAATCGAACAATAATAATTAAATATGTATTTAATATTATATAATATTTTTTAACAATAAAATAATTAAAAATTATAAAAAATCAATACATAAAATTATAAATTAATACAAAAGACCTTATTATATTTGTTATAAAATAAAAAATAATTATGATTGACTAATATACTTATGTGTAGTCCTTGAAAATTCATCTTTATTTATCTAAAAATATTTTATATTAAATTAAAATTTTAAAATTTTAAAATATTGTGAAATTTGGAAATTGACCCGTTAAAAAATGGTTTTCTTGGTACCATTTTAATCTTCGCCATTTTCATGGATTTGACCAATTTTCCATCGATTTTTTTTGGTTAAATGGACCAAACATCAAAATATTTGAACCATTTAATCCAATGACATGCTTGATTACTTGTATTCGTGTGTAATTTTCTCATGCCGTTTTCCGGTTGAAGGTGTTGAATCTCCTTGCAATCCACGGTGGACCCACGGCGGGACAGGGTGTACCTGCAGGGGCTCCGATGCTCAAGTCAGTGGGAAATTCAACAGAGAATGAAGATAATAGAATGAGTGTGTACCTCAAATGGGCCTCCCGCAGTGTATTTATGATGAAATCTGGCGGGAAAATCTGTTATCAGTTGTAACTGATTCCGACAAGTGTTATGATGCGCTTAAGTGAGATGAAGGTGCACACACTGTGAATATGTCGGCTTGAATGGGTCGAGGTCCAAAATCCTCCAGAACAAATGCCCCCCAAGTTGGGTGCTTTGATATAAAGTATCCAACTTGAAATAGTTCAGAGTCATTCAACTGGCACAATACTTTCTGTAATCAGTCGGGATAGTCCCGTAATCGGAATCGATTCGCACTTTATATTAACGGAGATCAGAACAGATGCCCCCAAGTTGGTATTAAGTTGATACAGGTTGTCAAGCGTTGGAGTCAATTTTATTCGGGGCGCACATATTGACGTACCTTTCAAGGAACTAAGTCCAAGATTATGATAAGCAACCTATGATCTCAAGGAACTGGGTCCGAGGTGAGGAGCATAGTCTGAAGTAAATAGAGAAACAAATATGATAATAATCAAGGGACTGGGCCCGATATAATAATCAAGGGATTGTGCCCGATATAAGTCGAGGAACTACGTCCGACATGGTCGAGGGACTAAGCCCGAAATGCTCAAGGGACTAAGCCTGAAACACTTAAGGGACTAAGCCCGAAATGCTCATGGGACAAGCCTGAGATAGTCGAGGGAGTAAGCCCGAAATACTCAAGGGACTAAGCCCGAGATAGTCGAGGGACAAGCCCTAGATGGTCGAGGGACTATGCCCGAAATACTCAAGGGACAAGCCCGAGATCGTCGAGGGACTAAGCCCGAAATATTCAAGGGACTAAGTCCGAGTTAGTCGAGGGACTAAGCCCGAAATGCTCAAGGGAAAAGCTCGAGATGGTCGAGATACTGCGCTCGAAATACTCAAGGGAGCGGCTCGAGATGGTCGAGGGACTGCGCCCGAAATACTCAAGGGACTAAGCCCGAGATAGTCGAGGGACTGCGCCCGAGATAGTCGAGGGACTAAATCCGAGATGGCTCAAGGAACTAAGTCCGAGATGCAAGAAGCGTAGTCTGACTTCCGAGGTGTGAAGACCTTATGCATCCGAGATGTAAGCAATTGGAAATGTTCGATTCGAATAAATTATAGTACGTGCTGGAGACAAAAGACAAGATTTATAGTTTGAATAGCCTAACCGAGCAAGTCTGAGCAATGTTCAAAACAATTAGTATGTGATCCGAGAAATTTATAATACTAGTTGGATATTAGATACGATAATTCGTGTAGCCCGTAAAACGAGGAGCCCGGAAAAGGATCAAGTTGAATCTAACTTGCACGCAAAGAAATTGAGGAAGCTAAACGGGGTACCTGATCTTTGCCTCCAATAAAAAAACGCCCAGAATAAGTGCTCCTTGTTCTGGGCTCAAATATTTACTTGGCACCTTCTACCTGAAGGTTGTAGTGGCCACCCATTTGTTTGCAGCAATTGTCGAGATTTCAAGAACCGATCCCTGTAGCTGGCGTGAAGATAAGCCGCGAGCAATTGAAAGGCGTAATAACAGATTCTTATCAGAGTCAGTTTTTGCGACGTCAGCTGGCGTCCTTCATTGATAAAATATACTGAGTTAATAGATGCCATGTTCTGGGAGCCAGAGTATGACGGTGTAAGTGATGGTAATGACTCTGAATATGATGTGAATGAGGATAATTCTAGTGCAGCTGAGCAAGGAAGTGTTAGTGCTATCTCTTCCCGTGATCTAGAATAAAGTGAAGATGACTCTAGTGGCCTTCTAAGATCGATAAGGAAAAAACATAATGTTGGAGAAAGATTAATTACGGAATTAACCATGGAATTAATTCACCATGAGGGGTCCAGCTTTGGACGCTGACACGTAAGCACGCGAGGCTCGTTATCATCATCTCGGACTAGGCCATCCTTGGATGAGAAATCATAATTCTCTTCTCCGAATCCGCACATCACAACTCTCCCAATTTTGATTTTGAATACTCGTCGCATGATGTAATCCAAAGGCATGGCTGAACAATGACTAGTCAGCATATACTTGCAATTCATTTTGCAAACTCAGAGCATACTTGATCAATCCAAGCATAGTCGGACTTCGACAACTAATATATTAGAAAGCATCAATCATCGTTATGATAAATGCCAATGATCATTGGTTATTTCACTTGATCACGAAACTCTATATATCTGAGGCACCTGATCACGAAACTCTATATATCTGAGACACCTTATGGCCGAGGTGGTTATTTATTTCATTTGATAACAGAACTATATATATCTGAGCGCGTTCTCGGAATTTTATTTCGGAATTTCATCTCGAAATTTCGATCAATTATTTATATATTAGAGGACTTGCACGGCTTATCTCGGAAAAGACGAGTTGAAGGTTTGCTCAGGAAGAATTACTATCATGGTCCCCGAAACTCGTCCTGCTACAAAAAGGCGCTCCAATATCATCCAACAAAATTCTTCCAAGTATAAATGTTGACAGTTTTTGACAATTCGCTGCCGGTTTCCATGATGCGCATGCACATCGGAATTATCTCAGTTGAAAGCAGGAAATCTATAACTTCTGTGTCATCAACCTTCACCAAGGCACCAAAAACCCCGAGACTGGTAAGCCTCAAAATGCCCAAATGGTCTTCTTCTGTTGGATATTTGAGTGGCGTTGAAGATCACACATAAGGGGTGACGTCCAAGAGCTCCAAATATCACATCACACCCTGTGCATACAAGGCAACAACAATTTCCCTCAAAGGCAGGCGATACTCAAAAAATACCCGTTGACTGTCAATGAACGAGTAGCTACTACTGTAGGGTAATGACAGGTCCAACGTACTGGGAATAATTATAGTAGCTACTATTGTAGGTTCCCAACAGGATGTTACTCATTGCTTGGGATTAGAAGGTAATGTAGCAGGATTCTGAACTTCTAATTTGCTTCCATCAGAATACTCAAATATATAAGGAACAGTAGGAATAGAGTAGATAAGCTTTGGTTCAGAGCTTGATAAGCTTTAAAGTCATGTTCGAATATCCTTGGAATTTCATTGTTTCCATCTCGGAATTCAATGAGAATCGAGAGCCGACTCAGGGTGAGGAGGAAGCCCTGCAAGTAAAACCGGAATAATACCATGTTTCCAGGCACATCAGATTTCAAGTCGGATCCCCCGCTTCTCGGACCATGACTATGGATTCAGAATTTTCCTCACTAATAAATAACAGGAAGAAGAAAGAAGCTTCGGTGCAGCTTTCAAGCCGAACGCCACTCGTTTCAAGAGTACAAACTTCAAGGTTCTGCGATCTCCGTTTTGACAGGTTGCGACCTCCGTGCGCAAATCAGCTCGTCGCCAGGGTATTGCAAGCAGCATGGTAAATTTTGTTATTGAATCTGCAAAATCTAATGGCGTACGGCACGTATATATGTGCATGTGGACAGAAATAATAAACCTGCCCAAGATCAACAATGAACGCCAGAGCGCGCCTCCATATTTTCCGGCGCCAATTAAATTTTCCGGCAAGTGTGTCCCCGGCGACGAGGATTGATTGAAGCGAAAGACTTGTTGCGTGAGGTTATGGCTTTCAGGCAGCAGATAGCGAGGAGAGGAAGACCACTAATTCAATCTTCTCCTCGGACCCCTCCGTATTTATTCTCTACCATGTACTTTGCTGGTTCGGTGTTCCACTATAAGAGCATCCACAATGGAGCAACGCTCTTTGGGTGCTTCTAATGGGACCCGCTTATACACATCACTCATTTTTACTCTTCTCAATACAAGCACCCCTAACACTTTATCTCTACAATGGAGCAACTCTCTTTGGTTGCTTCCAGTATTTCTATATTGTAACAGTAAAATCATAAAGTAATATTTTTTTATTACTTTTGAAAGGTTTTTCACGTTGCTTCAGCAAGCAATTAGAGCCAAGCAAGCAACTTTCAAACGATGCTTCCAACGCTATTTTTCAATGAAGCAACAATGCTTCCCTGGCCAGCGTTGTGGATGCTCTAATGAGAAGCAAGAACAATAGCTGTGACAGTGCCACCTCGGTGTAGCACTCGGTGCCGGTCTCGGAATAGTTCGTTATAGGACGAACTCAAATCAGGAGTGACGGTGACGGTCACACGCACCAACAGTGGCATTATCATGGCATCATCCGTTATAGGATGAACATGAACTTATTACTGTGAATTATGTTAAGCTTCAATCTGCCACACATCGTTGTAGGACGAGCACGAACTTACCCATCTCGGAGGAAACCACCACTTGGAGGTATCTCGGATGCTCATGGTGGAAGAGGTATTGCTCGACGTATGCAAATTCCCAACTCTGATGTGCATCATAAGGTAATAGCTTTGTTGAGTGACCCTGATTCCCATTAAAACTCGTTTCGGCTCCCTCAAGATCCAATAAACTTAGTGTGTGTTTGGTTTCCATCAAAATCACGTTTTAAACGTGGATCCAGGTTAACGCTATTGAGAGTAACTTTTGTCCGGATCCACATTTGAAAATTGGATTCAGTGTAAACCAAATACACTATTAGTGCAGCGACAAGAGCGGTGTGCTATAGCAAGATTAGAGTGCTTCAACTGGAGTTAGGTGACATATCGAGTCTATCAGAGGAGTGATGATGAAATTGAAGCCTCCAAAACAAGCATTATAGGTAATGACACGATGCATGATAAAGTCATCTTCTATCTGAGTCACATCTTTAAACCAGATTTATAAATCAAATTTATAAATTTGGGTAATTCCAATTCATCAAAGGCGTGCATCAAAAAAAGGGGGAACAATCTTGAAAGTTCATGCAGTAACCCTGCTCTAAAACCATGGGCTTGAGATTTTCTTTTAACAAAGAGAAAGTGCAAGTCGATCTCTGTTCATCTTCCGGGGTAACGTGCGTCCAAAACATCGATGCAGTCAACATAATCTTTCTCTGCTGCGGCGACACCAACACCATCGCCTGTGAACAGTGTGTAACCAACGCTGCCAGAGAGATAACATGCCGCTTCCCCAACCAAACGGAGGGCCGTAATTGTTGAGACAAACTCACTCCTAAAGGTTTTTAATGTGCCAAACCATTAAAGTTTAAATATAAGCTTAAAATGAATGAGATGTTTCTTGATATTACTAACTGTGTGCTCAAGCTTGTGGCAGAGATTTCTAGACTTTGTTTTGCAGATTATAGCCAAGTAATTGATGCTCAAAGAAGACCTTCGAGATAAAAAACACAAAAGTTAGAAATATGAAGTACTAAAGAGCAAGACTTGAAGCCTTAACAGTAAACAAGAAAGAGATCCAAGAACAACTTGAGACACTTTCTCAAGAACAGATGCAAAGTCAAGAGATCATCTCAAGAACAAGAAACAGATCCAGAAGTGCAACGTGAGTTTCATTGATTAAATCAGTAAAAGGATGAGACTTAAACTCTAAATTGAGCTAGAGATCAGCCCAAGTTGAGAAGAGACGTAAGATCAGCTTGAGACACTGTCTCATGGTCAGACGCAAGAGATGAGATCCAAGCAGAAGATGGAAGGGAAGAGATCCAGACTCAGTAGAGACTCAAGTACAGTCTAAGTGGTTAGGACATCAAGTCAAAATAAAGTAAAAGACCCAGTACACTATGCATTGACACAACGACGTTTGTACTTGTAAAGCAGCTGCTCTCATCTAGAAAGCAAGGACTGACACTACTCAAACAGCTTTCAACGGTCACAAACGGCTAGAAACGGATAACTAACATCTGAAATAAATATTGAGAGCTATAATGAAGTTAGTGAGAGAGACTACATTGATTATTGAACATGTACTACATCTCATCACATCTCAAGTGACATCTCAAGTGCACGTCTCAAGTAGTTCATATTCACACCTGATCTAAACTTGAGAATCTCATTAGTCTCTATCCCTCTCTCTTCTCTAATTGTAATATTATCATTTCATTTAGAAGAGAAAATTACTAGATAAAGCCTACTGCTAATCCATACACTGTATGTTTGTAAGCTAGACCCATCTCAACTTCATATTCTTGTAACCTGTCTCATCTAAGATAGGAGTGTGCCTAGTCTTAGAGTGAGCTGTGAGCGTCCTAAAGAGGCTGTAAGAATACTTGTGACTCAGCCAAGATAGGGAGTGCCTAGGCTTGGTGTGAGAGACGTCTTGAAGAGGCTTTAAGAATACTTGTAATTGACGGGTTGTCAATAGTGGAAATCTCACGTGTTGTGAGGACTGGACGTAGCCCAAAGGTGTGGGTGAACCAGGATAAGATCCCTGTGCCATCTATCTTCCTTATCTTTTCATCTTGCTTTACAATTAACTCATATCAAATCTGTTATCAACTAAGTAATTACTTTAAAATATAACTAAATTTGATTTGAGATTTTAAGATAACTTGAACATAATTAAAACAACTGAAATTGAAACTGTTTATACCCTGTCTTGATAGAGACCCCAAGTCAGCAGACTTGAGATCACGTCTCAACTTTCAATTTCAGTGTACAAATTTCAGGAACAAATTTTTAAAGAGTCTCTATTCAACCCCCCTTCTAGAGACATTCAGCCAACTTCAGTTGGTATTAGAGCTCAGCCTCTTTGGGGTTGAGCACACCTGCGTGTGAAGAGGAAAAGATCCATGGCTGGACCAAGTGCAAGCTTGTTTATTCGTGAAGGAGCATATACCAACAGACCACCTGCCTTTGATGGAACTGACTCCTACTACTGGAAAGACAGGATGAGACTGTTCATTGAATCTCAACATGCTGATCTATGGGAAATTATCAAGATGGGACCTTATATGCCCTATATCACAAATGAGCTTGGGGTCAGGTCAGCCAAGCCTAGAGAGACATGGACAGATGCTGAGAAAGCAAGATATATGCTGAATTCAAGAGCAAAATACTTACTCACCTGTGCCTTAAGCAGAAGTGAATATGACAAGGTGGTTGGATGTGCCACAGCTAAAGAAATATGGGATGCTCTTGAAGTAGAACATGAAGGGACAAATCAAGTAAAAGAAGCCAAAATCAAAAAACTGGTCAGACAGTATGATCTCTTCAAGATGAATGAAGATGAAGGCATTGAGGACATGGTGAGACGGTTCACTATCATTACAAATAACCTCAAGTCCTTAGGAAGAACCTACTCAAATCAAGACATGGTAAGAAAAATCTTGAGGAGCCTGCCCAAACCTTGGAGACCTAAAGTTACAGCTATCCAAGAAGCCAAGGATCTGAGCACTCTCAGATTGGATGAACTCCTTGGATCTTTGAAGGTTCATGAGTAGGAGCTGATGGAAGAGGACCTCATCATATGTCCCAAGACAATAGCCTTGAAGGCATCATCCAACAGCTCCAAAGGTAAAAAGTAAGCTCATCTCAACAAACTTCACTAAACTCATCTCATGACACAAAAACTGAAGAAGATGAAGGAGATGATGAAAGTGAGATGGATGATGAGCTAGCCTTCATCTCAAGAAAGATCAGACGCATGCGGAGAGCTAGAGGAAGTGGAAGAAGAAGCTTTCCCTCAAGAAGAGGAGAAATAAAGTTTGACAGAAAGGGACAATTCATCTGCTTTGAGTGTGGAAAACCTGGATATATCAAGTCTGAATGTCCATTATTCAAAAAGGAGATGAAAAAGAATCCAAAAATGAAGGCAATGATGGCAACTTGGGATGACACTGAAGGAGATGAAAGCCAAAATGAAGAATCTGCCAATATATGCCTCATGGCAAATGGTGACTCATCTGATGATGAGGTATGTGATTCAGATTCAGAACTCTCTTTCAATGAACTCAAGTGTGCTTTTTAAAATCTTCTTTATGATTCAAACCTTCTTGTTTCAAAGAGCTATCTTTTAAAACCTGAATTAGATACAACTTTTGAAAAGGTGAAATTTCTGGAAAAAGAAAATGAAAGCTTGGATCATAAAAACAACAGTCTCATGCTGTCTCACATGAGACTGTCTGAACTTGTTAAAGCAAAGAATCAATCTCATGATGAGCAAGAACTGAAAAATCTTTTTGAAGAAAACCAGAAGCTCAAAAAACAAAATAGAACTCTTATAGATGATCTAGCAAAGTTTGTAAAAGGAACAAAAAATCTTGAGAGACTTATTGGGTCTCAAAAGGGAATTTTTGACAAAGCTGGATTAGGCTATGAGAAGTCTTCCAGTGAGATCTGGTATAAGGACTTCTTTATTCCTGTAAGAAAAAGGAAGAAGGAAATATGTTCTTGCTGTAGCAAGTTTGGCCACAAGGCCATTGAATGCTACTTGAGACTTATAGCATCCAAGAGAAGGGTAACTAACCATGAAGGACACATGAGCGTTACTAATGAGTGATGGGTAGTGTGAATACCATAATGAAGGGCGTTCACAGGATTAGGCCTGTTTATCGATAGCATAGGTTAGTTGATAGTAATTCCAGATTCCGACACATGGCCGTATCTAGGGATTGATGGGTAGTGTGAGTATCCTAATGAAGATGCGTCTACAGGATTAGGCCTGGTTTATTAATGAGTTCCTTTACAAACGGAATAATAAAAGCAAAATAAGCCGAGGGTAAGTTTGTCGCTTGGGAGAGCCCGCACGGATTACCTTTGAGTGGTGAGGCTGCTGGTAACTCGGGGGTCTTAGCAAATTAGTTTGTCTACAGTATTATAGAGTAAACCTAAAATAATAAATAGTTTTTACATACACAAAGGGTGTGATGATACGGAGTTCAATCCTAATCCAAGTAAAGTGTCTCTAACTCTTCCTTTCTATTTTTATTGATTATTAGTTTGCTATTTACAATTTCCACACAACAATATTCTCACAAAACCTGTTGTTTTCTCTTGATAATTAGATCACGATTATACGCGAATTGACTGTTCCCTATGGATACGATAACTCTTCTTACTATTATACTACTGAATTTTTAGTTCGCTTGCCAGAAACCCATCAAGTATTTTTGGCGCAGTTGTTGGGGAACGGTTTCCAATTCGTGTAGACCTTGGCGGTCTAGTTATCAAGAATATCTATCTTAGGATTTCTTTTATTTATTTTTATTTATATTAGGATTTCTTTTATTTATTCGTTTTTTGTTATTTTAGGAATTTTTTATTATTTTAGGAAAATTATCGTTTTTCTATTATTGTTAAATTTTTTCTTCCACACTTACCTTTTTCAAAGTTTCTTGTTTATGTTGTTAAGAGGCCAGGTGTACCCCAATCAATTACAATTCGACCCAGAAATCGAGGAGGACATCCAGGAGGAACAGAGGCAGAAACGGGAGAAGGAGAAGAAGGATAGTTGTAGAAGAACCCAAAAACATGGCTGAAGAAACACCCAGAAAAAAGGACTCTAGGGAAATATGTCACTCATCAAGGACCACGCCACTTTTCAAGCATAGTGTTACCACCAGCTGCAAGAGCTTTGGAGTTGAAACCTGCTCACTTCAACCTCATTAGTGCAAATCAATTTACTGGAATGGATCACGAGGATCCATATATTCATCTCTCTAATTTATATGAATTAATTGGCACTATGGGTTTTGAGGAAGGTATTTTAGAATCTGTTTACTTACGACTTTTTCCTTTCTCTTTGTTAGGTAAGGCTAAGGAGTGGCTGCAATCACACCCAAATCAAAGTCTAACCAGTTGGAGTGTGGTTGAGGAAAAATTTCTGACAAGATTCTTCCCACCAGATAAGCTAATTGAAGCCCAAACAGATATCTCTACATTCAGACAGGGGATAGATGAGCCACTTTGTGAAGTATGGGAGAGATACAAATCTTTGTTGCGAAGATGTCCCAATCATGGCTATGACGATATAGCTCAGCTCAATATATTCTGCAAGGGACTTCGAAAAGAGTCAAAGTCATTCATAAATGCTAAAGCAGAAGGTACCATCTTATCTGTAGATGCAGAATGAGCACTAGATATCATCAATAGCTTTGCTCAAAATGATCGACAAGCTCAAAGTGTACGACAACCTACATAATCATCAAAGAAAGGAATACTAGAACTCAGTCAAAGTGATACTCTATTAGCAGAGAACAAGCTTATCAAAAGACAAATAGAAGCACTCACTGAGATGCTGAAGGCACTCCCTCAACAACTAAAAGCTGTCAACTCATAACCTATCCACACCCAACCACTGATTTGCGACTTCTGTGGAGGTGACCATCTAAATGTTCAATGTGCTGAAGTTGGCTGAATGTCTCTAGAAGGGGGGTTGAATAGAGACTTTTTTTTTAAAAAATTTGTTCATGAAGTTTGCACACTGAAACTGAAAATTGAGACGTGATCTCAAGTCTGCTGACTTGCGGTCTCAGTTAAGACAGGTTATAAACGGTTTCAATTTCAGTTGATTTAATTATGTTCTAGTGGTCTTGAAATCTCAAATCAGATTCGGTTATGTTTCAAAGAACTTACTTAGTTGTTTGCAGATTTAAGATAAGATAAGTATAAAGCAAGATGAAGAGATAAGGAAGAGAGATGGCACAGGGATCTTGTCCTGGTTCACCCACACCTTGGGCTACGTCCAGTCCTGACAACACGTGAGATTTCCACCATTGACAACCTGTCAATTACAAGTATTCTTACAGCCTCTTCAGGACGTCTCTCAGACCAAGCACAGGTACTCCTACCTTGGCTGAGCCACAAGTATTCTTACAGCCTCTTCAGGACGCTAACAACTCACTCTTAAGACTAGGTACACATCCTATCTTAGATGAGACAGGTTACAAGAGAATGAGATTTTGAGATGGATCTAGCTTACATACAGGTTATGAATAGGCAGTAGGTTTTAGCTAGTAGTTCTCTCTCCTAAATGATAATAATGCAAGTTGTATCAGGAGAGAGAGATGGAGACTAATGGGATTCTCAAGTTGAGATAAGCTCTGAATATAAACTGCTTGAGATAGGCACTTGAGATGTCACTTGAGATGAGTTAGGATGCAATAAATTTTTTTTTTAATGATTGATGTAGTCTCTGCATTTCTACTGTGGCCTTTAACCTTTTATATCTAAGAGTATTTGGCCGTTTATGACCGTTAAAGAGCCATTAGACATGAGTCAGCCCATGCTTCCTGGATGTGACAAGTTGCTTTCCAAGTACATATGTCACTGTTTGACAGTTGCACAGTGTACTAGTCTTTACTTTATTCTGACTTGATAGCTTGACTTGTTAGACTGTACTTGAGCCTCTTTACAGGATCTGACTCTTTCTTTCTGCATGGCACTTAACTCTTCTCATCTGAACCCGAGACAGCATCTGACCTTGAGATGGCGTCTGATCATGAGACAGCGTCTCAAGCTGCTCTTGCATCTGATCTTTTCTTGGGCTGATCTCTTCCCCTTTTTTAATTTCAAGTCTCATGGTTCTTGTTTGACATTCTTAATGTAGTTCATACTGTACTGATAGACTTTTCTCTTTTCCTTGAGATAGTCTCATGGCCTTGCATCTGTTCTTGAGACGAGTGTCAAGCTGTTGCTGAATCTGTATTTCGTTTGATGCTTTAGGCTCTTAATTTCTTCCTTATTTATTTCACATGGTGCTTCTCTTTATGATGTTAAGATCTGCAATATAAATTCTAACAATGTTCTGCCACAGACTTGAGCAAACAGTTAGTATCAACAAAGAGAGCATATCATATATTTAAAACTTAGTGGTTTGTCATATTAAAAACATATGGAGGTGAGTTTGTCTCAACATGTGCTAATCAAGGGATGAAACCAGAGCAAGTCAATTTCATGGGAAACCAGGGGAGGCAAGGTAATTTCTCCAATAACAACAACCAGTACTCACAAGGATGGAGTGTGAAGTCTATTAATCAGTTTGAGCATTCAAACTTGACTCAAAGACTTAATATCCTTTAGTTTTAATGATTAACAAATAAGAGTATAATAAGAACAAATAAGATTATATAAACAGATTCTACTGAGAAAGGTATTGGTTTGTTGAATTGTGTTTCAGGTTGAAATATTCATTAGAAGAAGAAGAAGATTTGATGAACAGAATCAGAATCAGAAGAACAAATGCAGGATGTAATATAAAGGTTGTCTGAAGTAAGCAACTCGTCTGAAGCATAGAAGCTGTCTGAAGAACGCAACTCGTCTGAAGTACTGAAGTTGTCTGAAGTACTAAAGCTGTCTGAAGTACTAAAGCTGTCTGAAGTACTGAAGCTGTCTGAAGTGCTGAAGCTGTCTGAAGTGCTGAAGTTGTCTGAAGTACTGAAGCTGTCTGAAGTGCGCAAGCCATTTGAAGACGTGAAGACTATCTGAAGAAGTCTACAAACAGAATCAAGAATTGATCTCTTGAAGACGTTGCTAAAAGTGTAAAGCACACTCTACCAAAATGGAGTACACTTATTTCAGTATAAAAGCTAAACATGCTTTTATGCCTCGATCAAAGTCTTGCACAAATAAGGAAACTCTGCAAAGACTTTCTGCAACGCCTGGTGCACCTGCAACAAAAAGCATTTTTGTGTGCGCAGACCTACTGCACCTGCACCTGTACCTGCTGGCTGCCCAGAACTGATCAGAAGACTGAGTAAAAGCAACCAGAAAGATGTTTGAATAAAACATATTAAAATTCAACATCTTTATTCATCTACATCTCAGAAGAAGGATATGCAAAGAAGAACAGAGCTGAAATCGTCTGAAGAAGAAAGAAGAAATGGTGTCAGGAAGCAAACAGAAAATGAGCATATACAAAATAAGCAAAAGGACAAATCCAACGGATACCTCCTCATATACACTCCTAAGAAAAGCAAAAGGATATCAAGAGAGAGAACATGCAAAATAATATCAAGAAAATCTCTCTAAAGAGCTCATCTACAGAAGTGACAGAACAGGACTGTCTGAACACTTATTTGCTTAAGAAGAAGCAACCGGTTGAGACACTATTACATAACGGCCATATGAGCCACATCATCAACATCTCAACGGTATTATGAATCATCTTAAAACGACTATATTCCAACAGAACATATAAATAGCCTCAAGGAAGAATTTGAAAGTGTTGAACTCATTCACTTGGTTCAATAAGTGGATCAAGATATATCAGAAAAACCTTATTGGTTGTTGACCACGCTTACTTGAATCAACCATGCTACTGATCTATTGATCAGTTAGTCAAAATTATAGTTGTTCAGTTGAACAACCAACCAGGCTGTGCTTAATCTCATATGAATCAAGAATGGTTTGAAGCTGCAAGTATGCCTTGGTTTTTACAATGACATGGGTGAGAATGAAAACCAATAGCTGGAGAACAAGGCTGGAGCGTAAAGTCAGTATCTACCTAGCCAATTCTCAGAGGATGTTATTCCTCTTATCAGAGACAGGGATTGTACTTAAACTTATACACTTGTATCACTGTCTTAACCTTGTACTTAGAATTCTTTCATTGTATCCTGAGTAGTACTCAGTTAACCTCAAGTATAGGAAAAGATTAAGTTTATGTTTCGTGGAAACTTAAACTTA
This sequence comes from Sesbania bispinosa, assembly GCA_026901365.1. Taxonomy (NCBI): domain Eukaryota; kingdom Viridiplantae; phylum Streptophyta; class Magnoliopsida; order Fabales; family Fabaceae; genus Sesbania; species Sesbania bispinosa. Next base: position 1,400,207 of record QLOH01000137.1, read on the forward strand.
GTTTAATTTGTAAACACTTTATGTGTCAGAGAGCCTGGAGAGGCTTGGTGGAAGAAAGAATACTTAGTTGCAAAGCCTGGAGAGGCTAGACTGAAAAAGAATACTGCATATGTTGCTTGGAGAGGCAGTTGAAAACAAAGTAATACTTGTGTTTGCCTGAAGAGGCTGTAAATAATACTTGTATCTGTGGATTCAGATAGTGGAAAATCCAGTGGTGATTTGCCTCTGGGAATGGATGTAGCTCACGGGTTTGTGGGTGAACCAGGATAAATTCCTTGGCTAAGTTTTCTTACCCTTATCTCTTATCAATTCTCTTTATACTAATCAAGGGGTCAGAATGATTAATCTGATATTTTATAAAGGCACAAAACATCTTTTAAAATTAGTTTTTACAAGCCGTCTGGAAACTTCAGACAGCCCCTTAAAAGCCTGTCTGAAATCTCTATGCCTAAGCTCTCTTTTCTTTAATCTCTTTATTTCCAGTTTTCATATTTATGTTGGGGTTTGAAAAGTATTTTCTAAAATAAACTTAACACAACTAATTCATTAAAATGATCTTTCATATGAACAAAACATGAGATGTCTCTTATATCATTTGAAGCTTTACAAAGAATGTTCCTTGAAGAACTTCTGAAATATATTCTCTGAAGTGAGTCTGAAACAGATCAGTTCAGAAATTAGGAACAGGCTTCAGACAACCTCTAATCGTCTGAAGTATTTCAGAATCCATTCTAAAAATACTCTTTGTAATAATTTTCAGAAGATATCTTGAGAAGCCTCTACTTAAAACAATCTTAAGCTTTAGAAGAAACACTGTTTTTCTTATCATCCACACGTTTCAATTATCTCTGGTCTTAAGACTTGTTTTTGACCGGTGCCCATCTTCATGATTTAAATTAAAGATTTTCAAAAACTCTGAAAAAACTTGAAACACTATTCAACCCCCTTCTAGTGTTTACTGTGGTTCTAACATGGAGGAATAACCAAACCAACTCAGGTTGGGGTCAGAATGGAGGATCAAGACAAACACCTTACCAGCAGCAACGGTCAACTTATAATAAATTGAACAACTTGGAAGGAAAGATTGATGATCTTGTTTAAGGATTCAATGGATTCAAGAAAAATACAGAGGCATCAATCAAGACTCTGGAAAACCAGGTGGGTCAGCTAGCAACTGAAATGGCAGAGCACAAGCAACATCACTTCTCAGCTGTGACCCAGACCAATCCAAAGGAGCAATGCAACATGGTTGTCACTAATGTAACAAATTGCTAGAAGAGAAACTTGATGAAGAGGAGGAAATCATCTTTGGAAAACAATCTTCTCAAGAAGGAATATCCATAGAGATTGTTCATCAAAATGAAGAAGCAGCATTAGAGCAACAGAAATACCATGAAGAAAAGGTCTTTATTACGGGTAAGTCACTTGACCCAGGTAAGTTTACTATACCCATTACTATTGGTAATTTACCTCCTACTCAAGCTTTATTGGATCTTGGAGCGAGCATCAATTTGATGCCGCTATCATATTTTAACAAATTAAGTAATGTGAAGGTCAAGCCTGCAAAGGTGAAGTTGCTTCTTGCGAACAAATCTGCTCAATACCTTCATGGGATAGTAGAGGACATTCAAATCAGAGTGGATAAGTTTGCATATATAGTAGATTTCTACATCGCAGAGACAAAAGAGGAGGATACTGATGTCCCCCTAATTTTAGGAAGACCCTTCATGAAAGCTGCTAAGATGATTATTGATGTTGATCGAGGAAAATTTGAACTAAGCTCAAAAGACGAAAGTATTGTTTTTCATATTGACAGAGGTATCTCCAAATTACAACAAACTGATGCTATTTCCAAAACTCAAACAAAGTTGCCAGGCTCCGAATTTCTGAGGAAGCCTAGAATGAGAGCAAAGCATCCAGAGTCAATATGGGAATTCCAATTTAAGAAGAGAAAGGGATCAACATCTGATACTGAGGAAGATAGTAATAGTGATAGAAGAGTCAAGAATTGGCATGGAGGATGGGAGTTCAAAGGCAGAACTGGAATGGAGTCAAACATCATCCTCCACTTGAGGCCACCATAAAAGGGTTGAGTAATCAGGCGTCGAGCTAAAAGACGTTAAACAAGCGCTTCCTGGGAGGCAACCCAGTCATTGTAAATTTTAATTTTCATTTTGTTAATTTTTAGTTTTAGAAATTACCTGTTTAACTAGGATATTGTTAAAATGAAGTATCTAATTTTTAAAGGAATGCATGGAACCAGTTAGGAGTAGTAGAAGCAGAAAAATACACTGCAGATCTGCGCTTCAACCTGCGCTGTAGCACAGGTGAAGCGCAGCGAGTGTGCTTCATTTTTCAAATGACACCCGCTCCACCCTGCGCTGCAGCGCAGGGTGAGCGCAGAGCGCGGGTCTATAAATTGCAATTTTTGAACGAGGGAAGTTCATTCTAACTTCCACTCGTTCCATCTCTTGCGTTTTCTCTGAATTCCTAACCCTTTGCCTTCCCTTTTTCACTCTTATAGCCTTCATTTCTTCATTTCTGAGTTTATACCATGTATGTTTTTATAGTTTTATTTACTTTTAAACGATTGGTGTGATACCCCTAGTTACCACTAAAAGTACCACATGCATTACACGTGACCAACGAAGTAGAACGTCAAAAAATGCGGAAGTTTTTTTTAAAAGGGTTTAGGTGTCATTGACCTATTACCTCTCTAGCTTTATTTTAAGTACTTATGAAATATCCTTTCCTTCACTTTCAAAAAAACTTATCTTTCTGTAAGCGTCAAAAGAATTACACCTTACGCGCATACACAACATACACATGGTTAAAGACCTTGAGAGAACATAAAACAGTGTGACATAAATACATACATACATACATATTAAGTAGCATCGATGTACCTCTCGAATACCCACATGACCACCTTAAAACATGAGTTCCGGTAGTAAAATAAATGAGACCTCTAACAGAATACAAAAGAAGAGATTCCTAAATCAGAGCTGCGTACTACCAAGACTTAACACAACCTAGTCCTTTTCAGGTACAAGAGGAAGTTCGGGGTGCGTGATGATGACACAGACCCCCCTCATAGAACTCACACCTGCGTGGGATACCCATCACCCTCCGGGTGCCCCTCGGCAACCATCTGATTCGCACCTGCATTGTCGTCATGACGGAAGTCCTCGATTTCGACTATCAACGTGACGAGAAGAGCATAGAAAGAAGAGATAGAAAAGGGTGAGAACATCGCATGAACTCACAACATGTAGGATACAGCAAACTAGAGCACACACACAGAGGCAATCCACACAGTCGAATCAATAAGCAATCACGACATCTCATCATGGTGTACTCATATGAATGCAACTTTACTATTATAATGAAATACCTAATGCATGCGGGCCCAGGGAAACATCACCATCTGCAGTGCACATAGCAGCTGCCCGACCATATATACACAGCGCATCAGGAGTTAGAGTCTGTACTAGAATTGGTACAAAGAGCATTGCTCAATTTTGGCCAAATAATTTCCCGACTTCCAGACAATCTCAACTGACCCTGAAAACTTGAGAGCGACAGGATAGTCAAGCCTATACCCCGTTTGCTCGACAGTAGGGAGCGAGCCTACGTCACCTGAGCCATTTCGGGACCTGACTATCCTCAGGGCTGCATCCCCACCCGAGGACCCTCTGGCGTTCTTTGCAAAACCCAGTGCCCAGTCCCTACCAGTTTCACACTGTACCGAGTGTTACTGCTATATAGGTCGTAAGGTTTTCAACCTCGAACATCAACAACGCTTCATGATGCATGTCACACAACAATGCTCACAACATTCACATCCTTACAGGAAAAACCCATTGAACCATTCAACGTCACCACATCCCCGTGGCACGGCCCGAATTCAATGTCTTTCCTTCACAAGGAAGGCCAAACCGCACTCTCTCGCCAAGCTTCTCAAGTTTTATGTAGAAAGAGTGTGTTGGTTATAGCCTTTTAAGGTAGTTTGTACTAATGTTCTTGATAATCATGTCCACTTAAGTCCTATAATTTACTAAAACTTATAATTGTATCTTATGGATGGTATTACTTATCCTAATTCTCCTTGTATGACTAATTAAGATTTGGTTTAACTTTTAATCTTAACTGGTCTTCATTAACTGGATTACAATTAATCTTAATCCTTACTTAAGATCCTAATTAATTTTTAATCATCCCTTAATCTCTTCCTTAATCTTGGATTAGGATTTTAATTATGTTTGATTAAGTTTAATCATAATTAATTAGTTCTTAATCATCATTATTGGTTAATTACTTAATTAATACTTTCATTAAGGTTAATTAACTTTAGACTTAATTAATCACTCTTTACTTAATCGACTTAAGTGAATTAGGTTGATTAACTTAGGTAATTAAATTAGTTAAGCCCACTAATAAATCCTAAGTTTTAACTTTTAATTACTTGGATTAGAGTTGAAGTCCAACCCTAATCTAAACCCAAATCTATAAATAAATTTTGGTTGACTTTTAAATGAGTCTTTGACTCTCTTTTTTTTTTTGAAGGTTTTGGGCCCAAATCAAAGGCCCAAAGGTTGGATGACTCATGGGAGCCCATTCTTACTCATAACAAGTCAAAAAGTTTACTTTTATGTTGACTTTTATTTTGGTGAAAATAGGAATCCGAATTTTAGTTTTTTCTCGTTTTAAAAACTTTCTTTATTTGCATTTTAACCCTTTTACTTATAAATTTATTTCATATTCCTTTTTGAACCATCAAGCCCATAAACACTTTTTTTAACTTACCATTGACCTTTTCAAGATCAAAAAGGTATTCTTGATGAGTTTCATCAAGAACAACTCATGAACATCAAGAACAACTTGAATGTTCATCAAAACTTCAAATTTTTCCACAACATCCAATCTTCACCAAACTTTCATACAATCATCAACAACCAATTTAACTATCAAATATCATACTAATTCACCCAAAATCATCCACATGCACATTTAAGTTCATAACTTCATTTTCAACTCATAGACACCATTTTTTCAAAGATCAATCATCCAAAACAATTGTATACATCCAACCAACTTCATGCATGTTCATGGATTCATCATACAAACATATTCCAAGTGCCAAAAAAATTTTAAAACACATGCAGCCCCTCAAACTCTCTAGGTCGAGAGCTATAGGAGGAAAAAGGGGGATTTTTTCCAAAATTGTTTCTTGGCTTGCATGCATCAATAATCAAAATCCAAGCACATTCCAAGCATCATAATAAACTTAAAAACATGTAAACAACCCAGCTCCAAGAATCCAAAACATTTGCTCAAAGAAAAGCTCAAAAAGTGATTTTTTTCAAGGAAAAACAAGAGTAAAAACAAGGATTTTAAGGGCAAATCCTTGACTCTAGTTACCAATCCTACTAGAGTTCAAGTTCTCCCCCCCTTTACCTCAAATTTCCAAGAAAATGAGTGCAGAATTCTGGTCCCAAAACAGCCCCCAAAGATGCCTCCTTTAGTCACCAACAAGGATTTTTCAAGGCTAGAGGGCTTAGAAATGGAAGCTTTGGTTCAAGGATGGAACCTTGGCTTGATTGTGTTTAAGGAAGGATGAAAAATTTTGAGAGAAGTTGATGGAGAGTTCACGGCCAAGAGAGAAAAGGAAGAGAGAAAATGAGAGAGTTCCTAAGCTTGCATGTAGGAAAAATGAGAAAGAAAGGTGAGTTGATGTGCCATAAAGGCTTGCTTCTTTTTCAAGTCTTGGGGAGAAGAAAGGAAAATACAAGTGGCTTCCATGCATCAAGGCTGCACTATGCACGGCCTTCTAGGAGGAAAAAGGGAAGGTTTGTGCAATTTTTCTGGCCCGGATCAAGAGTATTCGGGCCCGGTTCAAGGGACAAGAGGGGCAAAAAGGTCATTTTTACAGAAAAACCCCAAAAATTCCCAGAAATTCCCTAAAAATAGGAAATTAAATTCTAAATCCAAAAATATAAATTTTGGTGATAAAAAATAATTTTAACAATTCAATAAAACACGAAATGCGGTAAAACGGTAAGAAGTGGGCGTTACAGTAAGCAGAGAGAGAAAATTAAGGTTTTATTTACAGAGATTGTATAGAATTATAAATATCATTTTAAATCATCTTTTAAGGTTCAAAATATATTTTCCATATTTTTCTACAATTTTTTTCATATGCTGGCTATGGTTATACTGTTAACTGGGGGCATTTTGATCTTTTTGCCCAGAAGTGCCAGAAAAATTCTAAATAATTTTCTAAAACTCATCACTAATTATATTAAGAGTATTTTGAATAAAGGTATAGATCCCTCAGAGTTTTAGCTATTTTTAATAATTAAATCTATATTTTCCTTAACTGTATAATTACTAAAGGTATCTTAGGTTATTTTCTCAAACACCTCTCTAGAGAAATTTACTCATAATTGTGGTTGGGTATTATAAATTTGGTTGTCTATTAAAAGCTACTAAATACTTTATAATTAAATGATTATTACTATTTTAAAATTTTCTTTATTCTATTTATACACCAGTAAGAGAAATTGCGGGTGTTACAATTGGAATTTTAAAATTTTATTTTATTTGAGCATAAACCGTAGGTTAGGAAACTTAGGATTTTAGGAACCTTTAGGAAAGAAATAATTGTTCATGGTGCTTTAATATATATTGCATGTTGCTAGGATTAATTGTGAGTAATTCATGTTTGCTTAGGTGGTAGCTTTTGAGTGCTCAATAATTTCTGCAAATTATTTTGTTGGCACATGCATGGTTAATTAATTGTTCTGATATTTTTGCATGCCCACACAAAAATAATTATGCCTTATTGCATGTTACTGATGACATGATTTTTGAGCATGAGTTTGATTCTCACTTTGCCTATTTAGGATTGTTTAGGACTTGCTTTAATTGATCAATTTAGCATGTCATAATTAATTAATTGGCAATTATTGGTAATGTCTAAAAGCAAAATTTTTATGCACAATTGTTTGATTAGTTGATTGCTCTGATTATTGAAATTAATTGGCCATTTATTTCATAATTATGAACAATTAAATATTATTATGTTGCATAAATAATTTTGATTACATTTGTTTCGCGGATGGTTCGCACCAAGAATGTCAATGGACCTAGTTCTTCTAGGAGAGGCACAGGGGGTGCCAAGAGGAAGGCCCCCCAGAGGGAACCTGAGTTTGACCCTCATCTCTTCAAGGACCTCAAGTCCTTTGAAGCATACACTGACTTAGAGGAGTGCAAATTCATCCTCGAGCGACCAGTCATTCTTGAGGAGGATGAATATGAGGAGTGTTAGGAATATGCACTAGAGACTTATATATTTATGAACATCCATCACTTGTATCATGTTATTTTATAAAGGCAAACTTATTCTTTTAGAATATAATTATTGTCCTTAGAATAGTAAGCTTAAACTTCATAAGAAATCAAGTAGATGACTTGATCATGAGATCTTATGAAGAACTATTCTTAAATAGTCCCTAGTCAAGTATCATCTTAGGATAAAGATGCATTTAGACTAGTATGTGAGTTCATTGATGATCACATCTCACAGATCATGGATATGAGATATCATGTGCTCACATAGGTACACATTAAGAGTAATGGTGTATTGGACAGACCCACCTTAAGAACGTTGCATGGGTTGTTACATAAGTGTCATGAACGTTTCTTAAATTGATAAATGTTATATGAAGTCCTTCGACCTGAAATCACTACGATTCCTACATAAAGAATTATATGTTTTAATTATCATCAAACATTACCTGTAACAGGGTAATCATAAAGTTGGTTTTTGGACATATAATTAATTATGTGGTGGAATGTGAGTGCCATATATGGGATTTTTCCCTCCTATGTAACAGGAGTTATATCTGTAGGTCTCTTGATAAAGTGAGACTGCAAAATGCATGGCCATGCTCAGGAGGATAAATATGAGATATTTATTTTCTGTACAGTCTACTTGGGGATCAAGAAAATATAAATTGAACTATACAAGGTTGACACAATCCATGTCGTTGTGTTTAATTAGATATTTGGACAAAGGGACAAATAATATAAATTATTATCATAAAATAGGATTTATCAAAGTTATTGATAATCTCAATATTTGGATAGTGATGTGTTGCTAGATACCGCTCACTATTTATGATATTAAATATAAAAGGGGTTTTATTTTAATATCATAACCAAATATTAAAATCCTATTGGGTCACACGCATACAACAAGCCACTAGAAAAAGGATAATAATTCTAATCTAATTTAATTATAATTATTATAACATAATGGGCTAGGCCAATAAGTGTGAGGGTTAAGTGAGTGAGGGGGTAAAACCCTATCCACCACTCTATAAATAGAGCATGAGATGCACTACCCCATAGACACATGAGCAATCGCTTTTTACTCTCTAAGGCTACTAGCAGAGTTGAGGAGGGTTCCTAGTACGACTGTTGGCGTGGATACCAATAGAGACGCAGCTACTCTTGCCTCGTTTGTAATCCTAATAAGGTACGACCTTTCGTTTCAATACCTTTTATGCCTTGATTCGTGTTTTCGCAAAACGATCATAATAAGGGAGGGAATCCTTTTATTTCCGCTGCACACTGACCATATGCTTGATTCCCTTCAAGGAGTTCTCTGTTGAGATTCACAGGAGGCGATGGGACCGCCTCAGTCGCCCTGACAACTATTTTGATCCAGACATCGTCAGAGAATTCTATGCCAACGCCATCGGGGAACACGGCGTTAACTGCAAAAAAGGAGTCCTATGTTCGAGGACAGATTATCAGATTTGATTGCAATGCAATCAATGCACTTCTAGGATATCCCATAGAGGAGGACAGAGATCTCGTGGAGTGTCAACACCACGAGAGGATGCAGGCTGTGGGGCTTCATGGCAATGATCCCCTTGATCTCGAGACTGTTCAGCTGCTTTGTTTACCAGGGCGTTCCTTTGAAAGGAATGCATATCAGGAGGCTGCTAGGATCTATAGGAAAGATATGAGGAGCATAGCTCAGATGTGGACAGTGCTGATACTAGCCAACATTCATCCTACCGGGCATGTTTCTGATGTAGTTATGCCCATGGCCCACCTCATCTACACTATCCTCACCGACGCTGTTATCGATGTCTCACGAGTCATCACCCAGAAGATATCAGACTTTGCATCTGCTGTGGGGCGTAGGACCCTTAACTCTAAGATCAGGCTTGGCTTCCCCTCTCTTATCACAGCACTCTGCAGATCTAGGGGTGTGGATGTAAACCCTAGGGTTCGCATCGCACTTCCCATGACCAGAGCATACATTGAAGCCAACGGTATCCCGGCTGAGGAGTTACAGGTTGAGGAGCAGCAGCAGCAGGCACCACCACCACCACCAGCAGACATAGACACTCCTGTCTGGGCCCAGCGTCTTGAGGCCCAGCACACTCACATGATGGCTCAGCTATCCGCTATTCACCGAGCAGATGTTCACTTTCAGGGCAGACAGTATCAGGCTCGTATGGACCCCATGCCCCCTGCACAGTTTCAGGAGTATTTAAAGTGGCTTGGAGACAGGCTTATTTTCCCAGGGGGGATGGAGCTGCTCACATGGACCAGGATGACTGATTTTTTTCCAATTTGGTGCTTTTCCTTCCTTTTCTTTTTCTTTTTCATTTTATTTTGTTATTTTTCTTCTTATTTTCTTGTTATTTCTTTTATTTTCCTTTTGATATGTACTGTATATTGTTACCCCACTGATACATCATTAATATCATGCAGTGCATATTCAGTTATCTTTTGTTTTTCTGTTAAATTTTAATCTTTTTAGGATTTTTTAAAAAAAATTAGGACTTTAGGAAATTAGGATTTAAGGTAACTTTTTCAAAATTCTTTGTAATTAAGTAGTTTAACTAACCAGACTAGAAAAGATGATAGGGTTTTGTGATTAATTCCATAATCAGTTAGGTTTAGGATACTTCTCAGGAGAACCAATCAGGATAGTTAATTAAAACCAGTAAGTGCTTTATCAAGGAATTTTAGCCAATAATCGGTGAGCTGTGAGCCCAAACATTGAAATTGAGAGCTTTTCATCGCTGCTTGTCAACTGTTATTGCTTGAGTTTCTGAATTTTGTCTTGCGAGTGGAAGATATGGAAGTGACAAAGGCATGTTTTGAGATCATAATATTTTGCTCAGTGCCAAATAAATAGTCCACCTTGATTAAATGTTTCCATTTATTGATTGCCCATTTGAGCCTTTAATATTTCTTTTTGAAAGCACCCTAGCCATACTTAATGATTATATCCTGTCCCTTCACACTTGGGATAGAGAGCAAGATGCAACACAACAAAATGGGACAAGAGGTTGGTGAATTGAAAGGTCAAAGAGATTCAAAGAGCAGGCACAAGAAATCAAAAAGAAGAGTACTCCCTCATAAATAAATTCTCTATGTTATTGTTTATGATACAAAAAAAATCTGCAAAAAGGTGTGGAAATTGAATAAGTTGGGGGGAGTACTTCTTCAAACAAAGAGGCCAGCTGAAAAAGGGTGACAATTCAAGAATAACTTGGTGAATTGAGAGAAGTTCCAAAGCACAACCACAAGATGCTCTCTATTCAATGTGTTCATTGCATATCTAGAAAAACCACGATTTCTTGATAGCCCAACCTCATTACAACCAAAGAAAAGACCTTTTGATCCATATTAACTACTTGCAGGTTCAGATGTTGGAAACGACTATCAATTCTAGTTGTTCAACGATGGTGAAAAAGATTGAGGGAAACACTTACCCGTGAGAATGAGAGATTTCCTTGGTTTATCACTTACTGCTTTAATTGCTATTTTTGAGCTGTTTGACTGATGTTTGTGTTCTATTCTGATTGAGGATTGGTAACATCTCATATTCCTGATTTTTTCTTATGTTTGGAAAGTGACTGCTGCTTAACAAGGAGATGATGAAGAGTTCCTTGAATTTGCTTTTGAATTGTTTGACTTACACAGGGGATAGAATTGATTTTTTTATTGCAAAGAGGTCTCTTGCTTGAGGACAAGCAAGAAGTTAAGTTGGGGGGTATTTTGATAAGTGGAAATCATATGATAAATTAGAGCATTTTTTAGTTCACTTATCAAGGATAAAATGGTATTTTTGCACCAAATTAATCCCTTTTTATTTAATATTAGATAAATTGTATTTATTACTCTTTGATTTGAATTCGATGCTATTTTGATATAAATTATGCTTATTTTTTCAGGATATTGCAAAGATTTGATATGAAGGAAAGATAACATTAAATAAGGGAGATATCTGCAAGATTTGAAGTTTAATTGAAGACATTTAATGAAGATTGGAAGATTATTTGAGAGCAATTAATGAGGATATCACTTCCAATTAAACAAGGATTCTGCAGACATCCTTCCCAATTAAATCCAGGATTCTCCATAAATGCAAGATCCCATCAAGAAAAGGGAAACAAGGAAAGACAAATCAACCAAAACCAGTCTCGGGGAGAGATCAAGTTAAAAAGAGAAAGATTAACGCTGTGTAGAACGCGTTGCGTGCTTCAACCTGCGCTGTAGTGCAGGGTGAAGCGCAACTCTCTGGTTTCTGCGCTGTAGCGCAGGGTGAAGCGCAGAACACATGATTCTTGCCCTGTTGCCGTTTTTAGATAGATTTCTCCCCAATTTTCTTTGTCTTTCCTTAGCCTATAAATAGGACCCTCTTGCACCAGATTAGGTGTGCACGATTATTGTAATTCAGTTATATTTCAGTGATAATGCACCAGTTCTAATTTTAGAATAGGAGAGTCAGAGCGCTGCACGAGGATTGAAGATGGTGACAGCATCTTCGGTGGTTTGTATGGCTACCATGAGTAGTTAACTCTCCAATAGGATTGAATGTAGTTGATTCTATTCCCAAGTATATGTAAACTCTATCTTATTATTTATGAGCTCCCTATCTATAATATTAGTATTCTTATTCTGTGCTTAATTCCTAACTTCCGCGCTTGCGCCAGAGTTATAGGCTAGTTTCGACTAGGATTGAGGATGGGGGAGCGGATACTGAAGAAACTCATTCTCTGAGTGAATAAGAGTACTCGGTAATCAGTGACCGATGCATGAGCATTACTAATGAGTGATGGGAAGTGTGAGTACCATAGTGAAAGGCGTAAGGATTAGGCCTGTTTATCGATAGCAAAGGTTACTTGATAGTAATTCCAGATTCCGACACATGGTCGTATCTAGGATTGATGGGTATTGTGAGTATCCTAATGAAGATGCGTCTATAGGATTAGGCCTGATTTATTAATGAGTTCCTTTACAAACGGAATAATAAAAGCAAAATAAGATGAGGGTAAGTTTGTCGCTTGGGAGAGCCCGCACGGATTACCTTTGAGTGGTGAGGCTGCTGGTAGCTCGGGGTCTTAGCAAATTAGTTTGTCTACAGTATTATAGAGTAAACCTAAAATAATAAATAGTTTTTACATACACAAAGGGTGTGATGATACGAAGTTCAATCCTAATCCAAGTAAAGTGTCTCTAACTCTTCCTTTCTATTTTTATTGATTATTAGTTTGCTATTTACAATTTCCACACAACAATATTCTCACAAAACCTGTTGTTTTCTCTTGATAATTAGATCACGATTATACGCGAATTGACCGTCCCCTGTGGATACGATAACTATTCTTACTATTATACTACTGGATTTTTGGTTCGCTTTCCAGAAACCCATCACACAGCAAATAAAGTTTCAAGTCCATGTCTCATATCTCAACCATCAGACCACTTGAGATTAGGGATGGCAAAACGGGTCTGGCCCAACGGGCCAACCCATCCCTACTCGTCAAATTTATAGGGCTGGGTTGAGACTTTCAACCCACTGGCCCTTTTAACCCAGCCCGTTCTGGCCCTTTAAAAAACGGGCTGGAGGAGTATTCGGTTTGGGCCAGCCCTTCAGGCTTTTTTTTTTTTAAAAAAAAAAGGGATAATGGTTTCTGTATATACTGCTACCACTTACCTGAGATTCTGTATATATATATATATATATTTGTATCCCTCCTTCATCAAGTAGTTTCTGAGCACAACAACCTCTTCCATAACAGCTTTATATTTTCTTTGGCTTTTTGTACTTTGTGTTTGTGGACTAGAAGTTTCATTGGTGTTTGTTAAATTAACTTTGAATTGTGTTTTGTTAATTTTCTAGACTGGTTATGGATGGATGGTGTTATTTATGTTCTTAATATTTATGGATGGATGGACTAGCAGCTTCAATTTACTGTTTTTTTTGTCACGTTTACTATTTTATTCTAATTTTTATAATATTTTTCGTGGCCTAACCCGTTTATCCCATCCCAATTCGACCAAAAAAAATTCACTTCGTTAGTTCGTTATAAGGGCTGGCCCTTTGGCCCTGTTAGCCCTCTCAAATATTGGTCAGGCTGACATTTTTCGTCCATTTTTCATTTAGGGCCAGCCCAGCCCGTCCCATTTTTTGAAGGGCTGATCGAGGGCCAGCCCGGCCCGTTTTGCCATCCCTACTTGAGATCCTCCACATTGACCTATTTAGGTCAACTAAGACTGCAAGTCTCAGTGGTAAAAAGTATGGTTTTGTAATTGTGGATGACTTCTCAAGGTTCACCTGGGTTCTGTTCCTCTCTCAGAAAGATGAATCTTATGAATCCTTCAAAACTTTTTGCAAGAAGATTCAATTTGTTAAAGGATATGGAATTGGTGATGTGAGAAGTGATCATGGAGGAGAGTTTGAGAATGCAAAATTTAAAAAATTCTTTGATAAAAATGGCATTACTCATAACTTCTCATGTCCAAGAACTCCTCAATAGAATGGAGTGGTTGAGAGAAAGAATAGGACCCTTCAAGAGATGGCAAGAACTTTGTTATGTGACTCTGGAATTGAAAAGTATTTTTAGGCAGAAGCTGTGAACACTTCTTCCTACATCCTAAACAGAGTCACTATAAGAAAGATCTTGAATAAAACTCCATATGAGCTGTGGAAAGGGAGAAAACCCTCAATTTCATATTTTTCATGTGTTTGGATGTGATTGTTATACCTGAACACTAAAGATCAACTAAGTAAATTTGATACGAAATCTGACAAAGGAATTTTCTTAGGATACTCCCAAACTTCAAAAGCCTATAGAGTATACAATCTAAAAACTAAATCTACTGAAGAATCTATGCATGTAGTTTTTAATGAGATGCAGGGCAGCTCTCAGAAAGATGTAGATGAAGAAATTGAAGAGATGATAGGAGAATTGAGAATCTCAACTCAGGAAGCAAAAGAGAGATCCTCACCTGAACAAAAACTAATGAGATCATCTCCACCTGAACATAGAAGAGAAGCTCAATCTGAGATGATGTCTCACAGAAGCATCCATCCTGACTCACCTTATGCACCCCAAGAAGAAGATAAACCAAATGGACAAACTGAGATCAGGGAAACAAGACAAGGAGATCTTGAAATCCAGAATGAGCATGCATCTCAACTACCCAGAAGCTAGAGATTAGTGAGATCTCATCCCAGAGATCAAATAATTGGAGGAACCTAAGATAGAGTCAGAACCAGATCTTCCGTCAGAGATGCTGAGAACCTGATGGCTCTTCTATCTGAGATAGAACCAAAAGACATACATGAAGCTCTCAATGATGAGTCCTGGATTAAGGCTATGGAAGAAGAGCTGAACTAGTTTGAAAAGAGTAAAATCTGGGATCTAGTTCCACCTCCCTCTTATCAATCCATAATTGGAACCATATGGGTATTCAGAAACAAACTAAATGAGAAGGGCAAGGTCATGAGAAACAAAGCAAGACTTGTGGCACAAGGGCACAATCAGCAGGAAGGAATTGACTATGATGAGACCTTTGCTCCTGTTGCCAGACTTGAAGCCATCAGAATTCTGTTGGCCTTTGCTGCTCACAAGGATTTCAAACTCTATCAAATGGATGTGAAAAGTGCATTCCTAAATGGAATTATTGAAGAAGAGGTCTATGTGAGACAACCCCCTGGCTTTGAAGATCCCCATCATCCAGAGTATGTCCTCAGACTCAAAAAGGCCTTGTATGGTCTCAAGCAAGCTCTAAAAGCTTAGTATGACAGGTTAAATTCCTTTTTAATTAAAAATGGCTTCACCAGAGGTCAAATTGATACTACACTATTCAAAAGGGAAGTTAACAAAGATTTATTAATTGTTCAAATTTATGTGGATGACATTATTTTTGGGTCCATTAATGAGTCTCTTTGTCAAGAATTCTCAAGTCTCATGCAGGGAGAATTTGAGATGAGCATGATGGGTGAACTAAGATTCTTTCTTGGGCTGCAAATAAAGTAATTGTCAGATGGCATCTTCATCAGTCAAGAGAAGTATGCAAGAGATCTGCTGACAAAGTTCAAAATGAATGATGCCAAGCCAATGAAGACTCCAATGCACCCCTCAACTCAGATTGACAAAAATGAGACTGGTAAAGCTGTGTTAGACAAGCTTTACAGAGGTATGATTGGATCTCTCATGTACCTAATTGCAAGTAGACCGGATATTCAGTATGTTGTAGGCATCTGTGAAAGGTACCAATCAGATCCTAAGGAATCTCATCTTACCACTGTCAAAAGAATTTTTAGATATTTAATAGGAACCACTAATCTTGGTCTCTGGTATGAGAAAGGTTCCGGTTTTAATCTTATAGGATACAGTGATACTGACTTCGCTGGAGACAAAATGGATAGGAAAAGCGCAAGTGGGTCTTGCCAATTCCTGGGGAAATGTCTCATCTCTTGGTCTTCCAAGAAACAAAATACAATAGCCTTGTCCACAACTGAAGCTGAATATGTATCAGCAACTGCCTGCTGCACTCAAATATTGTGGATCAAGTCTCAAATGCAAGACTATGCACTCAGGTACTCTAAAATCCCCATTTATTGTGATAACACAAGTGCTATAAACCTTGCTAAAAATCCTATTCATCATTCAAGGTCTAAACATATAGATATTAAGCATCACTTTATAAGAGACCATGTGCAGAAAGGAAATATTGAAATTATTTTTGTTAATACTAAAAACCAACTTGCTGTCATCTTCACTAAGCCCTTAGTGGAGGAAATATTTGTTAAGAATCTAAAATTATTAAATAGGTGTTCTCTTAGTTAGGAATTTCAATTTAGGAATTATTTCATGAGATGAGACCAGCTTCGAGTCTCATTGAAATGAAACTGAGGGATCATCTGAGATGAGATGACGTCTCAGTAGCAGCTTAGACGAGAAGCGTATCATGATGAGTCTCAACTCATGTCTCATTTTCACTAAGACATTACAGATGGTAAAAAAGAGTCGTTAACTAACGGCTAGTAACTCCTCCACTAAGCCCTACTAGTCGATACAATATAAAAAGAAGTGCCAACCACCTGTCAACCATCTCATCCATCTCCATCATCAAAAACCACCTCCTCAAAGAAGAGCACTCCACTTCCTCGCAGACCCAAGTCTCAGAGGATTGCTTCAAATGTCGTTCAAACTTCTGGACCTAAAACCCCAAAATCACCCATCCATATTGACCTCACCAAAAATTAGCCTCCAAAGCAAGAAAAAGGGAAAGCTATAGCAGAATCAAAGGGAAAGAAACTCTCCTTCTAGTCTGACCTCTTTGAAAACTCAGAGATTGAAGAAAAGTTCATTAGAAAGTTCGTGGAAAAGAAGATAGTGATTGGGAGACTTATTGACTTTAAGGAATTGAAAGAAGAAAATTGGGATATTGTTCCTTATCTCAAGAAGCAGGGCTGGGAAGACTATCTGTCTATGACAGAGTCAGTCTTTCCAAAGATGAGAAGGGCATTTTATGCTTCTTGTACCAAGGCTAAGGGTGCTTCTCAGGGGTTACCCCATGTGATAGCCAATCTCAAAGGAGTTCATATTGAACTCACTGAAGAATCCCTGGGGGCCATCATTCAATCCCCAGTGACTGGAAATAGGCTCTACAACGAAGAAGACTGGTGGAATCAAATAGGAGTCCCAGTTGCAAGCGTGGGAACTTCTCTGTTTAAAGATGAAAAGGTCACAGACTCTTCCTCCTTTCTCAATCATTTTGGGAAATTTCTCTTTCACCTGGTAGCTAAATGCATCATGCCCAGAGCTGGAACATTCAACAAAATCTACACTCAAGACTTATGGTCATGTATCATCTCAAGCACGGTATTCCTCTAAATCTTCCCTTTCTAATTATAAGGCACATGGAACATGCCTTCTACAACTCCAAAGTCACTTCCTCTCTACCATTTGGAATGCTCACCACGAAGATCATGAAGCATTTCAAAGTTGACCTCAGTGGCTGTGAAAAGACATCTGAAAAGCCTGGACTGATTGGGAAATCAAATCTCAAGTCTCTGAGTTTAGATGGTAAGTCAATTCCTCCTCCCACTTTTCCACTTGAAAATCCTGCTCCCATTCCTCCCACTACTTAAGCGTCTCCATCCTCAAAATTATCTGAGACTCATAAGAAAAAGAAAAGAAAGAAGGCTGTTAAGGAGACTGCTGAGGGATCTCAAGAAGGTTGTGAGATCCCTAGAGAACAGAAGAAGAGAAAGTCACAACCTTCAGTCTCAACTCAGATTGAGACTAAAAAGAAGAAAAAGAAGAAGACGAGCTCTGAACATGTCTCTTCTGCTATGACTCAACCTGACCTTCAACCAATTAATGCTGAAACACCTGCTATGGAAGAGCCTGCACCAGAGATGGAACAACAAGCTCCTGACTTTCAAGAGCCCTTATCAGAGACTCAACCTGATCCTCAACCTCAGTCTCCACACCATCAGACACCACCTCCATCTCCTTAGCAAGTAATCAATCAATCTGATGTCTCTCCCATCACAAAAATTGTTGTTGAGACTCTTGTAAGTTTAGAGAAGGAAAGTACTACCTCAGTTCCTGAGGCCATACAAGAGACTCCAACTGATGCTGATGAAACTGAAGAGATACCCATGTCTCAACAGAAAATGCCTGCTAGGTATGAGCCATCTCACTCATTCCAGTCCTCTTCTCCTACACTTGACAAGTTCTTCATGGATACAATACTTCTCAGCTCTCCTCAACCAAAGTATGACCAATCTGCCCCACCACTTGAACCACCTCAAGCTCCCACACTAGATCCATCTGTTCCAACTCATCTCTCAAATTCAATAAATATTTTTCTTAATCAGCTGCATGAAGAACAACAACAACACCAACAAAATCTCCACTCCAGAATTGAGCAGAATCAGAAGAAGATTTTCAGGAAGCTAGCCCATCAAAAGAAGAGGCAAGAGGCTATCCTTGATGGACTTGACACAGTCCTTCAAGCTATTCGCACTTCAAATGATTTCAACAAGAAGATGAATCTTCATCTCTCTAATCTACCTCCTATGCCTAAGATTCCATAAGTCGTGAAGCGCCCATCTACTTCTAACTCAGACTCATCCTCTTCTCCTTCTACCTAGCTTGGCTAGTTCTCTTTTGTTGATAATGGCAAAAGGGGGAGGGTTTGGTCAGATGTCATCTGATAAGAGTCTGGGTTAATCTATTTTATGTGGTTTTCTGTTCTCTTTTGGTTTAAGATGTAATAGCATCTTTTTTTATGTATGATGAGATGCAGTGACATCTTTTGCTTATTACTATTGTATTCTGAACCTTGCTTTGATTAATGAAAGTAGTTTCTCGTTGCACTCAATATTCTGTACAAGTTTTCTTTTAATCAAACTTCCTGAAAAGAATCATTAAAATCTTAAAGTCCTTAACTCAGGGGGAGCTCTTCTCCTTAAACAGAAAAGGAATTGCATGTCTCAGGAGGAGTTGTTAATTAAGATATGAATCCTCTTAAGTCTAAAACTTCATGGTTTGCCATCATCAAAAAAGGGGGAGATTGTTGAGACAAACTCACTCCTAAAGGTTTTTAATGTGCCAAACCACTAAAATTTAAATATATGCTTAAAATGAATGAGATGCATCTTGATATTACTAACTGTGTGCTCAAGCTTGTGGCAGAGATTTCTAGACTTTGTTTTGCATATTATAACCAATTAATCGATGCTCAAAGAAGACCTTCGAGATACAAAACACAAAAGTCAGAAATATGAAGTACCAAAGAGCAAGACTTGAACCTTTGACAGTAAACAAGAAAGAGATCTAAGAACAGCTTGAGATGTTGTCTCAAGAACAAATGCAAAGTCAAGAGATCATCTCAAAAAAAAGAAACAAATCCAGAAGTGCAACATGAGTTTCATTGATTAAATCAGTAAAAGGATGAGACTAAAACTCTAAATTGAGCAAGAGATCAGCCCAAGTTAAGAAGAGACGTAAGATCAGCTTGAGACACTGTCACATGGTCAGATGCAAGAGATGAGAACCAATCAGAAGATGCAAGGGAAGAGAGCCAGACTCAGTAGAGACTCAAGTGCAATCTAACTGGTCAGGACATCAAGTCAGAATAAAGTAAAAGATCCAGTACACTGTGCATTGACACAGTGACGTTTGTACTTGTAAAGCAGTTGCTCTCATCCAGCAAGCAAGGACTGACACTACTCAAACGGCTCTCAACGGTCACAAACGGCTAGAAACGGATAACTAACACCTGAAATAAAATATTGAGGGCTACAATGAAGTTAGTGAGAGAGACTACATTGATTATTGAACATCTATGCATCTCATCACATCTCAAGTGCATGTCTCAGCCGTAGTGTTTGTGTTGAAGATTTGGAGACATTACCTGTATGGTTCCCGATTTGAGGTTTTTAGTGACTAAGAGCCTTAGGTATCTATTTGACCAGAAAGAGTTGAACATGAGGCAGAGGAGGTGGTTAGAGTTTCTTAGGGATTATGATGCCTTGAGTGGGAAGTCTATCCATGTTAGTTCCCTGATGATTAGAGAGATGGATCTTTTAACCCAGTTTAGAGATCTAAGTTTGGCTTGTGAAGTAACATCTTCCAGTGTGAGGTTAGGAATGACTAGAGTAAGTAATGATTTGAGGAAGGATATTAGTAAGGCCCAGTTAGAGGATCCATTTTTGGTTAGCAGGCGAGAGGCTATAGAAGAATGTAGTGGTGGGGAGTTTGTAATTGGTACCGATGGGGTGGTGAGATTTGGAGATCGAGTGTGTGTGCCTAGTGAACCTAGCATTAAGAGATTAGTACTAGAAGAAGGACATAGAAGTAAGCTTAGTTTCCACCTAGGATCCACTAAGATGTATCAGGATTTGAAGAAAGTATTTTGGTGGCCTAGGATGACGAGGGACATAGAGGAGTTTGTGAGTGCTTGTTTAGTGTGCCAGAAGGCTAAGGTAGAGCATAAAAAACCTTCAGGATTGCTTCAACCCTTAAGTATACCTGAGTGGAAGTGGGATAGTATATCCATGGACTTTGTAGTTGCCTTGCCTAAGACTGTGAAGGGACATGACTCAATTTGGGTTATTGTCGATAGGTTAACTAAGAGTGCCCATTTCCTTCCCATCAATGTTAAGTATTCTTTAGAGAAGTTGGCTCAGTTGTACATTAGTGAGATTGTGAGCTTGCATGGCATACCATCTAGTATAGTCTCAGATAGGGATCCCAGGTTTACCTCTAGATTTTGGGAGATTTTACAGCAGGCCTTGGGGACCCAGCTTAGGCTTAGCTCAGCTTATCACCCTCAGACTGATGGTCAGACCGAGAGAACCATCCAATCCTTAAAGGATTTGCTTAGAGCCTGTGTGCTAGACCAAGGGGGGTAGTTGGGATAGCTTTTTACCTTTGCTAGAGTTCACCTATAACAATAGCTTTCACTCTAGCATAGGTATGGCGCCTTATGAAGCATTATATGGTAGGAGATGTAGAACCCCTTTATGTTGGTGTGAGTCGGGTGAGAGTCTTGCATTAGGACCTGAGATAGTGTAGCAGACCACTGATAAGGTTAGGATAATCCAGGAGAGGATGAGGACAGCCCAGAGTAGGCAGAAGAGCTATGCGGATAAGAGAAGAAAGGAGTTAGAGTTCAAAAAAAGGGACCATGTATTCCTGAAAGTCACTCCGTGGACTGGGGTTGGTAGGGCATTAAAGTCTAGAAAGCTTACACCTCGATTTATTGGTCCTTACCAAATCCTTAAAAGAGTCGGCAATGTTGCCTACCAAATTGCTTTGCCTCCACACTTGTCTAATCTTCATAACGTTTTCCACGTTTCTCAACTCCGGAAATACGTTCACGATCCTTCGCATGTGATTGAGTCGGATCATCTTGAGGTTAAGGAAAACCTAACAGTGGAAACCATGCCGGTGAGAGTTGAGGATCGGAGGGTTAAACAACTTCAAGGTAAAGTGATTCCTTTAGTTAAGGTGATCTGGGGTGGACCTACACCCGAGAGTGCCACTTGGGAACTCGAAGAGAAGATGAAGGAGTCTTATCTAGAATTGTTCGCTTCAGGTAAAATCCGAGGACGAATTTTCTTTTTAGGAGGGGAGAGTTGTAACATCCTAAATTTTATTAGGATAAATATTAATTAAATTAAATAGATTAATTAAGAAAATAATTAATATAATTGGAAATAAATAATAGGAGTATTGCTATTATTAGTTTTATTTCATAAAGATAATTTTAATTGAAAATAGAATAATGGGGGGTGAGAGTGGGCCCAAGCCCAATTAGTTATTTCAGTAAGGAGGGGTTAACAGAGCACCCTAATCCTTATTCGTATCATTCGTCAGTAAGCGAAACACTAAGGAGGGGAGAAACGAAGTCTCAAGAGAGAGCTGCTGTGGAGTGAACGCCAAGAATCCAAGAAAGGACTTCCTTGCTGTGATCAAGCTTCGCTAAGGTACGGTGGGGGAGAGGGTATTGCCTGTATATGCATGTAGGAATGATTGGGTAGTAATCTAAGAGTATAATTTCGAATTGATGAATGTATGACCTAGAACGATGATATAATCTGTTGATTTATGATTGATTGTATGTAAATTGAAGAGTATTGGATGAGATTAAACATGATAATGAGAATAATGGAAAAAAGGGTGATTAGGGATTGAGAAATTGGGGATTTTGATGAATTGATGGTATAATCTGTAATTGATTGTTGAATTACGGAATATTGGATGCTAATAATGATTATGCATGTTGTTTAGACGTAAAAGATTGATTAGGGATTGATTGGATGAGTTTAGAGAGGTTTGAAATCGTGAACTCTATGATCTGCGTCGCGGGTAATCGATTACCAGGAGTTGTAATCGATTACCAGAGTGTTCTGGGCAACCCAGAAGCACTGTTTGCTTGCTGGTAATCGATTACAGGGGTGTTGTAATCGATTACCAGAGAGTTTGCTTGCGGGTAATCGATTACCAGAGACCTTGTTTGCGGGTAATCGATTACTAGAGGTTGGTAATCGATTACCAGAGTGGATTTTGAGATCCTAACTGTTTGATGATGATTGATGTTGTTTGAGAGTACTTTATAATGAATATGGTGTTGATGATTAATGATGTTTGATAAGGATTGTGATGCTTATGATGATGAATAATGATGATATTTGATGATGAGTGTGATGATGTATTATGATGATAATTGATGATGAGTGTGATGATGATAATGATGTTTAATGATGAGCATATTGATGTATGATGATGATGATAAGTGTATATCACTTTATAATGATGATGTTTGATGATGAGCATGTTATTGCATGATAATGATGATTTATAATGATGGTGTATATCACATTTTGATGATGATGTGATCTAAGTTGTGCGGGCCCATAGAGGGGGTACAACTTAGGAGAGATGCCTTGAGCATATGTGATAAGACCTGAATTGTGCGGGCCCATAGAGTGGGTACAATTCGGGAGGTGAACTGAGTTGTGCGGGCCCATAGAGGGGGTACAACTCAGGGGATCAAGATAGAGCGTTCAATGCACGGGCCCATAGAGGGGGTGCAACCTAGGAGTGATTGTACGGGCCCATAGAGGGGGTACAACTTAGGAGAGATGCCTTGAGCATATGTGATAAGACCTGAATTGTGCGGGCCCATAGAGTGGGTACAATTCGGGAGGTGAACTGAGTTGTGCGGGCCCATAGAGGGGGTACAACTCAGGGGATCAAGATAGAGCGTTCAATGCACGGGCCCATAGAGGGGGTGCAACCTAGGAGTGATTGTACGGGCCCATAGAGGGGGTACAACCTATCGGATAGTGTGTGGTAACACCAGTAGACCACCTTGGTACTAACTAGAGTGATTGACGAGGTGCGCCCATTGTGTGGAGTTCCAAGTCATGATCATTGGGTAGATGATGAGAGGAGTATTGGTGTGTGATATATGATGACGAAATTGTGTTATTAAATGATGATTGATGATGATGAGTATTATGTGTGAGAATAGAATATATGATTACTTGGGTGAATGATGGTATGAGAACTATATGATGATATATGAATGATGTTACGATGATGATGATGAGCTTGGTGAATGTATAATGGATGTATCTATGCGTTAAAAATAGAAATGATAGTATGGAATGTATATGTTGATATAGATGGTTAAATATATGTTGAGTTTAGATGAATGTTATTCATTGGTGATTTAATGTATTGATGACATGATGTAATGATGTTGTGGGTGAGGATGAGTATTCTCTATGTGTATGTATAGGTAGTATTCCTTTTCTTCACCGTATTCTGTGGATATATTTTACAGGTGTTGAGGAGGACACGACTGGTGTCGACTATGATTAAAAGGGTATGCTCTGATAGATGTGACATCAAGGTGTATTCGGGATGTTTTAATGTGTTTCTAGATTATGAGTATTTTGTGAACTTTTGGATGCCTTATATGGCAGTAGACTAATAGTAGTTCTTTTTATGAATTGGAGATTTCGCTGCTTATTATTTAAATTATATTTGAAAGTTTAATTTCTTTTAATAAAGTCATTTTCGAACTATGAGATATTATAAGAGTAATTGTGAACCTTTTTACCTAACGTGGGACTTTCCCTTTTCTAAACTACAATTTCTTAAAAATATAAGAGTATGGGGTAGAAGGGTGTCACACATCTTCATTAGGATACTCACACTACCCATCATTCCCTAGATACGGCCATGTGCCGAAATCTGGAATTACTATCAACTAACCTTTGCTACCGATAAACAGGCCTAATCCTGTGAACGCCCTTCATTATGGTACTCACACTACCCATCACTCATTAGTAACGCTCATGTGTCGGTCACTGATTACCGAGTACTCTTATTCACTCAGAGAATGAGTTTCTTCAGTATCCGCTCCCCCATCCTCAATCCTAGTCGAAACTAGCCTATAACTCCGGCGATAGCGCGGAAGTTAGGAATTAAGCACAGAATAAGATTACTATTATTATAGATAGGGAGCTCAAAAATAATAAGATAGAGTTTACATACACTTGGGGATAGAATCAACTACATTCAATCCTACTGGAGAGTTAACTACTCATGGTAGCCATACAAATCACCAAAGATGTTGTCACCATCTTCAATCCTCGTGCAGCGCTCTGCCTCTCCTATTCTAAAATTAGAACTGGTGCATTATCACTGAAATATAATTGAATTATAATAATCGTGCACACCTAATCTGGTGCAAGAGGGTCCTATTTATAGGCTAAGGAAAGACAAAGAAAATTGGGGAGAAATCTATCTAAAAATGGCAACAGGGCAAGAATCACGTGTTCTGCGCTTCACCCTGCGCTACAGCGCAGGTTGCAGCGCAGAAACCAGAGAGTTGCGCTTCACCCTGCGCTACAACGCAGGTTGAAGCGCGCAACGCGTTCTGCACAACTTCATTCTTTCTCTTTTTAACTTGATCTCTCCCCGAGACTGGTTTTGGTTGATTTGTCTTTCCTGGTTTCCCTTTGCTTGATGGGATCTTGCATTTATTGAGAATCCTGGATTTAATTGGGAAGGATGTCTGCAGAATCCTTGTTTAATTGGCAGTGATATCCTCATTAATTGCTCTCAAATAATCTTCCAATCTTCATTAAATGTCTTCAATTAAACTTCAAATCTTGAAGATATCTCCCTTATTTAATGCTATCTTTCCTTCATATCAAATCTTTGCAATATCCTTCAAAAATCAGCACAATTTATATCAAAATAACATCGAATTCAAATCCTAGAGTAATAAATATAATTTATCTAATATTAAATAAAAATGGATTAATTTGGGGCAAAAATACCATTTTATCCTTGATAAGTGAACTAAAAAGTGCTCTAATTTATCATATGATTTTCACTTATCAAAATACTCCCCAACTTAACTTCTTGCTTGTCCTCAATCAAGACACCTCTTTGCAATCAAAAAAATCAATTCTATCCCCTGTGTAATTCAAACAATTCAAAAGCAAATTCAAGGAACTCTTCATCATCTCCTTGTTAAGTAGCAGTCACTTTCCAAACATAAGAAAAAATCAGGATTAAGAGATGTTACCAATCCTTAATCAGAATAGAACACAAACATCAGTCAAACTTCTCAAAATTAGCAATTAAAGCAGTAAGTGATAAACCAAGGAAATCTCTCATTCTCACGGGTAAGTGTTTCCCTTAATCTTTTTCACCACCGTTAAACAACTAGAATTGATAGTCGTTTCCAACATCTGAACCTACAAGTAGTTAATATGGATCAAAAGGTCTCTTCTTTGGTTGTAATGAGGCTGGGCTATCAAGAAATCATGGTTTTTCTAGATATGCAATGAACACTTTGAATAGAGAGTATCTTGTGGTTGTGCTTTGGAACTTCTCTCAATTCACCAAGTTATTCTTGAATTGTGACCCTTTTTCAGCTGGCCTCTTTGTTTGAAGAAGTACTCCCCCCAACTTATTCAATTTCCACACCTTTGTGCAGATTTTTTTTGTATCATAAACAATAACATAGAGAATTTATTTATGAGGGAGTACTCTTCTTTTTGATTTCTTGTGCCTGCTCTTTGAATCTCTTTGACCTTTCAATTCACCAACCTCTTGTCCCATTTTGTTGTGTTGCACCTTGCTCTCTATCCCAAGTGTGAAGGGACAGGATATAATCATTAAGTATGGCTAGGGTGCATTCAAAAAGAAATATTAAAGGCTCAAATGGGCAATCAATAAATGGGAACATTTAATCAAGGTTGGCTGTTTGGCACTGAGCAAAATATTATCATCACAAAACATGCCTTTGTCACTTCCATATCTTCCACTAGCAAGACAAAATTCAGAAACTCAAGCAATAACAGTTGACAAGCAGCAGTGAAAAGCTCTCAATTTCAGTGTTTGGGCTCACAACTCACTGGTTATTGGCTAAAATTCCTTGATAAAGCACTTACTGGTTTTAATTAACTATCCTGATAGGCTCTCCTGAGAAGTATCCTAAACCTAATTGATTATGGAATTAATCACAAAACCCTATCATCTTTCCTAGTCTGGTTAGTTAAACTACTTAATTATAGAGAATTTTGAAAAAGTTACCTTAAATCCTAATTTCTTAAAGTCCTAATTTTTTTTTTAAAAATCCTAAAAAGATTAAAATTTAACAGAAAAACAAAAGATAACTGAATATACATTGCATGATATCAATGATGTATCGGTGGGGTAACAATATACAGTACATATCAAAAGGAAAATAAAAGAAATAACAAGAAAATAAGAAGAAAAATAAGAAAATAAAATGAAAAAGAAAAAGAAAAGGAAGGAAAAGCACTAAATAGGAAAAAAATCAGTCATCCTCGTCCATGTGAGCAGCTCCATCCTCAGCTCCAACATCAGCTGCTCCATCCTCCCCTGGGAAAATAAATCTCTCCCCAGGCCACTGTAAATACTCCTGAAACTGTGCAGGGGGCATGGGGTCCATACGGGCCTGATATTGTCTGCCCTGAAAGTGAATATATGCTCGGTGAATATCGGACAACTGACCCATCATGTGAGTGTGTTGGGCCTCAAGACGCTGGGCCCAGACAGGAGCGTCCATGTCTTCTGGTGGTGGTACCTGCTGCTGCTGCTCCTCAACCTGTAACTCCTCAGCCGGGATACAATTGGCTTCAATGTATGCTCTGGTCATGGGAAATGCGATGCGAACCCTAGGGTTTACATCCATACCCCTAGATCTGCAGAGTGCTGTGATAAGAGAAGGGAAGCCAAACCTGATCTTAGAGTTAGGGGTCCTATGCCGCACAGCAGATGCAAAGTCTGATATCTTCTGGGTGATGACTCGTGAGACATCGATAATGGCATAGGTGAGGATAGTGTAGATGAGGTGGGCCATGGGCATAACTACATCAGAAACATGCCCGGTAGTATGAATGTTGGCTAGTATCAACACTGTCCACATCTGAGCTATGCTCCTCATATCTTTCTTGTAGATCTTAGCAACCTCCTGATATGCATTCCTTTCAAAGGAACGCCCTGGTAAACAAAGCAGCTGAGTAGTCTCGAGATCAAGGGGATCATTGCCATGAAGCCCCACAGCCTGCATCCTCTCGTGGTATTGACACTCCACGAGGTCTTTGTCCTCCTCTATGGGATATCCTATAAGTGCATTGATTGCATCGCAATCAAATCTGATATTCTGTCCTTGAACATAGGACTCCCTTCTGTAGTTAATGTCGTGTTCCCCGATGGCGTTGGCATAGAATTCTTTGACGATGTCCGGATCAAAATAGTTGTCAGGGCGACTGAGGCGGTCCCATCGCCTCCTATGAATCTCAGCAGAGAACTCCTCATATTCATCCTCCTCAAGAATGACTGGTCGCTCGAGGATGAATTTGCACTCCTCTAAGTTAGTGTATGCTTCAAAGGACTTGAGGTCCTTGAAGCGATGAGGGTCAAACTCAGGTTCCCTCTGGGGGTCTTCCTCTTGGCATCCTCCGTGCCTCTCTTTGAAGAACTAGGTCCACTGACATTCTTGGTGCGAACCATCTGTAATCAAAATTATTTATGCAGCATAACAATATTTAATTGTTCATAATTATGAAATAAATGGCCAATTAATTTCAATAATTAGAGCAATCAACTAATCAAACAATTGTGCATAAAAAATTTGCTTTTAGACATTACCAATAATTGCCAATTAATTAATTATGACATGCTAAAGTGATCAATTAAAGCAAGTCCTAAACAATCCTAAATAGGCAAAGTGAGAATCAAACTCATGCTCAAAAATCATGTCATCAGTAACATGCAATAAGGCATAATTATTTTTTTGTGGGCATGCAAAAATATCAGAACAATTAATTAACCATGCATGTGTCAACAAAATAATTTGCAGAAATTATTGAGCACTCAAAAACTACCACCTAAGCAAACAGGAATTACTCACAATTAATCCTAGCAACATGCAATATATATTAAAGCACCATGAACAATTATTTCTTTCCTAAAGGTTCCTAAAATCCTAAGTTTCCTAACCTACGGTTTATGCTCAAATAAAATAAAATTTTAAAATTCCAATCGGTTAAAAGTAAAGAAAACTATAAAAAATACCTGATATAAACTCAGAAATGAAGAAATGAAGGCTATAAGAGTGAAAGAGGGAAGGCAAAGGGTTAGGAATTCAGAGAAAACACAAGAGATGGAACGAGGGGAAGTTAGAATGAACTTCCCTCGTTCAAAAATTGCAATTTATAGACCCGCGCTCTGTGCTCACCCTGCACTACAGCGCAGGGTGGGGCGCGTGTCATTTGGAAAATGAAGCGCACCCGCTGCGCTTCACCCTACGCTACAGTGCAGAGTGAAGCGCATAAGTCAGAAAATCACATTTTAATTTTAATCCTGCGCTTCACCTGCGCTACAACGTAGGTTGAAGCGCAGATCTGCAGTGTATTTTTCTGCTTCTGCTACTCCTAACTGGTTCCATGCATTCCTTTGAAAATTAGATACTTCATTTTAACAATTTCCTAGTTAAACAGGTAATTTCTAAAACTAAAAATTAACAAAATGAAAATTAAAACTTACAATGACTAGGTTGCCTCCCAGGAAGCGCTTGTTTAACGTCTTTTAGCTCGACGCCTGGTTACTCAACCCTTTTATGGTGGCCTCAAGTGGAGGATGATGTTTGACTCCATTCCAGTTCTGCCTTTGAACTCCCATCCTTCATGCTAATTCTTGACTCTTCCATCAGTGTCACTATCTTCCTCAGTATCAGATGTTGATCCCTTTCTCTTCTTAAATTGGAATTCCCATATTGACTCTGGATGCTTTGCTCTCATTCTAGGCTTCCTCAGAAATTCGGAGCCTGGCAGCTTTGTTTGAGTTTTGGAAATAGCATCGGTTTGTTGTAATTTGGGGATACCTCTGTCAATATGAAAAACAACACTTTCATCTTTTGAGCTTAGTTCATATTTCCTCGATCAACATCAATAATCATCTTAGCAGCTTTCATGAAGAGTCTTCCTAAAATTAGGGGGACATCAGTATCCTCCTCTTCTGTCTCTGAGATGTAGGAATCTACTATATATGCAAACTTATCCACTCTGATTTGAATGTCCTCTACTATCCCATGAAGGCATTGAGCAGATTTGTTTGCAAGAAGCAACTTCATCTTTGCAGGCTTGACCTTCACATTACTCAATTTGTTAAAATACGATAGCGGCATCAAATTGATGCTCGCTCCAAGATCCAATAAAGCTTGAGTAGGAGGTAAATTACCAATAGTAATGGGTATAGTAAACTTACCTGGGTCAAGTGACTTACCCGTAATTAGGACCTTTTCTTCATGGTATTTTTGTTGCTCTAATGCTGCTTCTTCTTCATTTTGATGAACAATCTCTATGGATATTCCTTCTTGAGACGATTGTTTTCAAAAGATGATTTCCTCCTCTTCATCAAGTTTCTCTTCTAGCAATTTGTTACCATTATTGACAACCATGTTGCATTGCTCCTTTGGATTGGTCTGGGTCACAGCTGAGAAGTGATGTTGCTTGTGCTCTGCCATTTCAGTTGCTAGCTGACCCACCTGGTTTTCCAGAGTCTTTGTGAAGTCTATTAATCAGTTTGAGCATTCAAACTTGACTCAAAGACTTAATATCCTTTAGTTTTAATGATTAACAAATAAGAGTATAAAGAGTATATAAAGAACAAATAAGATTATATAAATAGATTCTATTGAGAAAGGTATTGGTTTGTTGATTGTGTTTCAGGTTGAAATATTCATTAGAAGAAGAAGAAGATTTGATGAATAGAATCAGAATCAGAAGAACAAATGCAGAATTTAATACATAGAAGCTGTCTGAAGAACGCAACTCGTCTGAAGCATAGAAGCTGTCTGAAGAACGCAAGCCGTCTGAAGTGCTGAAACCGTCTGAAGTGCTGAAGCCGTCTGAAGTGCTGAAGCCGTCTGAAGTGCTGAAGTCGTCTGAAGTGTTGAAGTTGTCTGAAGTGCGCAAGCCGTCTGAAGACGTGAAGACCATCTGAAGACGTGAAGACCATCTGAAGACGTGAAGATCGTATGAAGACGTGAAGACTATCTGAAGAAGCCTACAAACAGAATCAAGAATTTATCTCTTGAAGACGTTGCTAAAGTGTAAAGCACACTCTACCAAAATGGAGTACACTTATATCAGTATAAAAGCTAAACATGCTTCTATGCCTCGATCAAAGTCTTGTACAAATGAGGAAACTCTGCAATTACTTTCTCTAATGACTGCTGCACCTGCAACAAAAGGCATTTTAGTATAAAAGCTAAACATACTTCTATACCTCGACCAAAGTCTTTCACAAATAAGGAAACTCAGCAAAGACTTTCGGCAACGCATGCTGCACCTGCAACATAAGGGATCTGCGTGCGCAGACCTGCACCTGCAACTACTGCCATACAGAGGTGATCAGAAGACTGAGAAAAAGCAACCAGAATGATGTTTGAATAAAATACAATTGATTCAACATCTTTATTCATCTATATCTCAGAAGGAAATGCAAAGAAGAACAGAATAGCAATCAGCTGAAGTAGAAGAAAAGCTGGAATTAATATGATATAATATTCAAGCTGAAGAATTGGGAAAAACCTGAATTATATAAGATGAGCACATGTTGAAGCTGATGAGATAAAAGCAAGCATTTGAGTATATGTGAAGAAATTAATTTTCTGAACATATAAGCTCTCTAAGTGCATGAAACAGATTTCAACATTGAGGAAATCAATACAGAAGCTAAGACTATATGATTCAACGACTATAATATCATATGTCTTTATACAAACTGCAACAACAGCTATTCGACAAGACACCTCACTCAAAGAAGAAAAGAAGAAATGGTGTCAGGAAGCAAACAGAAAAGGAGCGTATACAAAATAAGCAAAAGGACAAATCCAACGGATATCTCCTCATATACACTCCTAAGAAAAGCAGAAGAAATCATAATCTAGCTGAGGAACGCAAAAGAAATCAGAAGACAGCTGAAGAAAAGCAAAAAGATATCAAGAGAGAGAACATGCAAAATAATATCAAGAAAATCTCTCTAAAGAGCTCATCTACAGAAGTGTCAGAACAGGACTGTCTGAACACTTATTTGCTTAAGAAGAAGCAACCATTTGAGACCCTATTACACAACGGCTATATGAGCCACATCATTAATTATCTCAACGGTATTATGAATCATCTTCAAACGGCTATATTCCAACAGAACATATAAATAGCCTCAAGGAAGAATTTGAAGAGGTTGAACTCATTCACTTGGTTCAATCAGTTGATCAAGATGTATCAGAAAGAACCTTATTGGTTGTTGACCATGCTTACTTGAATCAACCAAGTTGAAAAAGTTGAAAGAGAATCAACCATGCTGCTGATCTATTGATCAGTTAGTAAAAGTTGTAGTTGTTCAGTTGAACAACCAACCAGGCTGTGCTTAATCTCAATGAACCAAGAATGGTTCGAAGCCACAAGTATACCTTGGTTATTCCAATGATACGGGTGAGAATGTAGCCCATGGAAACCAATGGTTGGAGAACAAGGCTGAAGCTCAAATCCAGTATCTATCTAGCCAATTCTCAGAGGATGTCATTCCTCACATCAGAGACAGGATTGTACCTAATTTATACACTTGTATCACTGTCTTAACCTTGTACTTAGAATTCAACCTTTGTATCCTGAGTAGTACTCAGTTAACCTCTAGTACAGGAAGAAATTAAGTTTATGTTTCGTGGAAACTTAAACTTAGTTCAAATTGTAAACACTTTATGTGTCTAAGAGCCTGGAGAGGCTTGATGAAAGAAAGAATACTTAGTCGCAAAGCCTGGAGAGGCTAGACTGAAAAAGAATACTGCATGTGTTGCCTGGAGAGGTAGTTGAAAACAAAATAATACTTAGTCGTAAAGCCTGGAGAGGCTAGACTGAAAAAGAATACTGCATAAGTTGCCTGGAGAGGCAGTTGAAAACAAAGGAATACTCGTGTTGTCTGGAGAGACTGTACTCGTGTTGTCTGGAGAGACTGTACTCTTGATGTCTGGAGAGACTGTACTCGTTGTGTCTGGGGAGACTGTACTCATTGAGTTGCCTAGAGAGGCAGTTGATAAGCAAAGAATACTCATTGAGTTGCCCGGGGAGGCAGTTGATAAGCAAAGAATACTCATTGAGTTTCCTGGAGAGGCAGTTGAAAACAAAGTAATACTTGTGTTGGCCTGAAGAGGCTGTGAATAATACTTGTATCTGTGGATTCAGATAGTGGAAAATCCAGTGGTGGTCTGCTTCTGGGACTAGATGTAGCTCACGGGTTTGTGAGTGAACCAAGATAAATTTTGTGCCTAAGTTCTATTTCCCTTAATCTCTTTATTTACAGTTTTCATATTTATGTTGGGGATTGAAAAGTTATTTTCATAACAAACTTAACACAACGATTTCAATAAAATGATCTTTCATAAGAACAAAACATGAGATGTTTCTCATATCACTTGTAGCATTACAAAGAATGTCTTTTGAATTACTTCTGAAACAATTATCTGAAGTGAGTCTGGAAAGACCTCAGTTCATAAATCTGGAACAAACTTTAGACAACCTATAGTCATCTGAAGTATTTCAGAAACAGTTTTGAAAAACATTCAATGTAATAATCCTCAGAAGATATCTTGAGAAGTATCTGTTTAAAATAATCTTAAGACTTAAAAGAAATCTTATTTTTCTTATCTTCCGCACGTTTTAGTTATCTTTGATCCTAAGATTCATTTTAAACATTATTCATCTTCATGATTTAAATATAAGATTTACAATATTGACACGAAAAGCTTAAAACACTATTCAACCCCCCTTCTAGTGTTTCCTGTGGTTTTAACAGTCTTGATTGATGCCTCTGTATTTTTCTTGAATCCATTGAATCCTTGAACAAGATCATCAATTTTTCCTTCCAAGCTGTTCAATTTATCATAAGTTGACTGTTGCTGTTGGTAAGGTGTTTGTCTTGATCTTCCATTCTGACCCCAACCTGAGTTGGTTTGGTTATTCCTCCATCCTTGTGAGTACTGGTTGTTGTTATTGGAGAAATTACCTTTCCTCCCCTGGTTTCCCATGAAATTGACTTGCTCTAGTTGCATTCCTTGATTGGCACATTGACCATTTAGATGGTCACCTTCACAGAAGTCGCAAATCAGTGGTTGTGTGTGGATAGGTTGTGAGTTGACAGCTTCTAGTTGTTGAGGGAGTGCCTTCAACATCTCGGTGAGTGCTTTTATTTGTCTTTTGATAAGCTTGTTCTCTGCTAATAGAGTATCACTTTGACTGAGTTCTAGCATTCCTTTCTTTGATGATTGAGTAGGCTGTCGTACACTTTGAGCTTGTCGATCATTTTGAGCAAAGCTATTGATGATATCTAGTTCTCGTTCTGCATCTACAGATAAGATGGTACCTCCTACTACAACATTTATGAATGACTTCGACTCTTTTCGAAGTCCCTTGCAGAATATGTTGAGCTGAGCTATATCGTCATAGCCATGATTGGGACATCTTCGCAGCAAAGATTTGTATCTCTCCCATGCTTCACAAAGTGGCTCATCTATCCCCTGTCTGAATGTAGAGATATCTGTTTGGACTTCAATTAGCTTATCTGGTGGGAAGAATCTTGTCAGAAATTTTTCCTCAACCACACTCCAACTGGTTAGACTTTGATTTGGGTGTGATTGCAGCCACTCCTTAGCCTTACCTAACAAAGAGAAAGGAAAAAGGCGTAAGTAAACAGATTCTAAAATACCTTCCCCAAAACCCATAGTGCCAATTAATTCTTAGAAATTAGAGAGAAGAGTATATGGATCCTCGTGATCCATTCCAGTAAATTGATGTGCACTAATGAGGTTGAGGTGAGCAGGTTTCAACTCCAAAGCTCTTGCAACTGGTGGTAACACTATGCTTGAAAAGTGGCGTGGTCCTTGATGAGTGACATATTCCCCTAGAGTCCTTTTTCTGGGTGTTTCTTCAGCCATGTTTTTGGGTTCTTCTACAACTATCCTTCTTCTCCTTCTCCCGTTTCTGCCTCTGTTCCTCCTGGATGTCCTCTCGATTTCTGGGTCGAATTGTAATTGATTGGGGGACACCTAGCCTCTTAACAGCATAAACAAGAAACTTTGAAAAAGGTAAGTGTCGAAGAAAAAATTTAATAATAACAGAAAAACGATAATTTTCCTAAAATAATAAAAATTTCCTAAAATAACAAAAAACGAATAAATAAAAGAAATCCTAACATAAATAAAAATAAACAAAAGAAGTCCTAAGATAGATATTCTTGATTACTAGACCGCCAAGGTCTACACGAATTGGAAATCGTTCCCCGACAACGACGCCAAAAATACTTGATGGGTTTCTGGAAAGCGAACCAAAAATCCAGTAGTATAATAGTAAGAAGAGTTATCGTATCCACAGGGAACGGTCAATGCGCGTATGATCGTGATCTAATTATCAAGAGAAAACAACAGGTTTTGTGAGAATATTGTTGTGCGGAAATTGTAAATAGCAAACTAATAATCAATAAAAATAGAAAGGAAGAGTTAGAGACACTTTACTTGGATTAGGATTGAACTTCGTATCATCACACCCTTTGTGTATGTAAAAACTATTTATTATTTTAGGTTTACTCTATAACACTGTAGACAAACTAATTTGGTAAGACCCCAAGTTACCAGCAGCCTCACCACTCAAAGGTAATCCGTGCGGGCTCACCCAAGCGACAAACTTACCCTCGGCTTATTTTGCTTTTATTATTCCGTTTGTAAAGAAACTCATTAATAAACCAGGCCTAATCCTGTAGACGCATCTTCATTAGGATACTCACACTACCCATCAATCCCTAGATACGACCATGTGTCAGAATCTGGAATTACTATCAATTAACCTTTGTTATCGATAAACAGGCCTAATCCTTTGAACCCCCTTCATTATGGTACTCACACTACCCATCACTCATTAGTAACACTCATGTGTCGGTCACTGATTACTGAGTACTCTTATTCACTCAGAGAATGAGTTTCTTCAGTATCCGCTCCCCCATCCTCAATCCTAGTCGAAACTAGCCTATAACTCCGGCGCAAGCGCGGAAGTTAGGAATTAAGCACAGAATAAGATTACCAAATTATAGATAGGGAGCTCATAAATAATAAGATAGAGTTTACATACACTTGGGGATAGAATCAACTACATTCAATCTTACTGGAGAGTTAACGACTCATGGTAGCCATACAAACCACCGAAGATGTTGTCACCATCTTCAATCCTCGTGCAGCGCTCTGCCTCTCATATTCTAAAATTAGAACTGGTGCATTATCACTGAAACATAACTGAATTACAATAATCGTGCACACCTAATCTGGTGCAAGAGGGTCCTATTTATAGGCTAAGGAAAGACAGAAAATTGGGGAGAAATCTATCTAAAAACGGCAACAGGGCAAGAATCACGTATTCTGCGCTGCAGCGCAGAAACCAGAGAGTTGCGCTTCACCCTGCGCTACAACGCAGGTTGAAGCGCACAACACGTTCTGCACAGCTTCAATCTTTCTCTTTTTAACTTGATCTCTCCCTGAGACTGGTTTTGGTTGATTTGTCTTTCCTTGTTTCCCTTTTCTTGATGGGATCTTGCATTTATTGAGAATCCTGGATTTAATTGGGAAGGATGTCTGCAGAATCCTTGTTTAATTGGCAATGATATCCTTATTAATTGCTCTCAAATAATCTTCTAATCTTCATTAATGTCTTCAATTAAACTTCAAATCTTGCAGATATCTCCCTTATTTAATGTCATCTTTCCTTCATATCAAATCTTTGCAATATCCTGCAAAAATCAGCACAATTTATATCAAAATAGCATCGAATTCATATCCAAGAGTAATAAATACAATTTATCTAATATTAAATAAAAAGGGGTTATTTTGGGGCAAAAATACCATTTTATCCTTGATAAGTAACTAAAAAGTGCTCTAATTATCATATGATTTTCACTTATCAATAAGCTAGACCCATCTCAACTTCATATTCTTGTAACCTGTCTCATCTAAGATAGGAGTGTGCCTAGTCTTAGAGTGAGTTGTGAGCATCCTGAAGAAGCTATAAGAATACTTGTGGCTCAACCAAGATAGGGAGTGCCTAGGCTTGGTGTGAGAGACGTCCTGAAGAGGCTATAAGAATACTTGTAATTGACGGGTTATCAATAGTGGAAATCTTACGTGTTGTGAGGACTGGACGTAGCCCAAAGGTGTGGGTGAACCAAGATATGATCCTTGTGCCATCTCTCTTCCTTATCTCTTCATCTTGCTTTACAATTAACTCATCTCAAATATGTTATCAACTAAGTAATTACTTTAAAATATAACTGAATCTGATTTGAGATTTTAAGACAACTTGAACATAATTAAAACAACTGAAATTGAAACTGTTTATACCCTGTCTTGATAGAGACCCTAAGTCAGCAGACTTGAGATCACGTCTAAACTTTCAATTTTAGTGTACAAATTTCAGGAACAAATTTTTAAAGAGTCTTTATTCAACCCCCCTTCTAGAGACATTCAGCCAACTTCAGTAATCTGGTACCATATTTGTTCGTTGCGTTACACAACAGCTGTACAATTCGGAGAGGAAGGCGTCAAGGTTTACAATCTCGAATGAGGCACTATATTATCTCAGAATTATCTCGGGAATAATAAATCTCGGATTTTCCGGCATTTGCTTCATGCACAATCTTGGAATTTTGAAGAGTCAATCATTCTCAAGGTGCAGAGCATAAGAACGCAATGAAGCCCCTAGCGATGACAACAACAATGCTTCTGTGAAGCTCTTCCACGCTAATTATAAATTTGATGCTTCTCCACCTGAAAACGAAAGATTCATCTCCCGAACCGGAGATCCTTAACCTTCTTGTTATTGCAAGTCAATGTTCTAGACTCCTTCTTGATTCTTGATCTTCGTCTATTGTTTCTTACAGAAATCCGGAAGTACAAAATGGAGCAGTATATAACACAAGAAGCGTATAAACAAGTTCAAGATTACCTGGATAGGGGACAGGGGAACCGGTGGAGACAGAGGAGGCGACGAAAGTGTCGCAGTAGGGACAATCAGCGGCAGGAAGCTTTCACACCAGAGTGACCAACGTTGTTATCCACCGGAGAAGAAGTGGCAGCGGCAGCGCTACGACGGGCCACCATCATCTCCGAAGGAGAATTACACGGACAGAATTGAAAAAGAGGAGATGAATAGAACTCATCGATCCCCACATTTGGCGCCAATGTTCGTGTGTAATTTCCTCATGGCGTTTTTCGGTTGAAGGTGTTGAATCTCCTTGCAATCCACGGTGGAGCACACCGGACCCACGGAGGGGCTAGGTGTACCTACAGGGACTCCGACGGTCAAGTCAGTGGGAGATTCAACAAAGTATGAAAATAATAGAATGAGTGTGTACCTCAAATGGGCCTCCCCCAGTGTACTTATAAATGAAATCTGGCAGGAAAATTTATTATCAGTTGTAACTGATTCCGACAAGTGTTATGACACGCTTAAGTTAGATGGAGGTGCACGCACTATGAATATGCCAGCTTGAATGGACCGAGGTCCAAAATCCTCCGGAACAACTTGTATTATAGTTTACTTGAATATAATTCCTAGTAATGCATTTTTTAATACATTAGTAAAAACATAAATGGTGTTTGAGTAAAATATAATTGTCTTATCTTTTGCAGGCATTTGGCACCTGAGTACTATATGCACGGTGTGGTGGATGAGAAAACAGATGTATTTGCCTTTGGAGTGTTCTTGCTAGAAGTCATCTGAGGGAAGAAACCCGTGGATGGGTCTCACCAAAACTTGCATAGCTGGGTAGTACCCCATCTTTGATCATGAAACCATTTTTGTTATTTTATTATGAACATGTCGTATTCCATAGGAAATCGCATATTTGGTTTATTATAAATTTAAGGCTATGGACTAGTGTCTAGTGGAATGAGGGTGACTTTAAAAATACATTGATTAGTTTATTTAAATGGACTTGGTGTAAATAACCATGTATTTCTGATTCTGACTTAATTAACAGGCTAAGCCAATATTGAACAATGGGGAGATAGAAAAGTTGGTAGATCCAAGGCTTGGAGGGGCTTATGATGTTGTTACGGTCTAAACCTTTGGCCCAATAGCCAAAATGGCCTACACCCAATATGATTATCATATCTATAACTATATGGTATTTAATGACGACATCTATAATTATATGGCATATAATTATAATATATCCAAATTATATAACTATATCTGCTATACTTACTCCTTTTATATTTATGCCCACTTACCTTATTTATACAGGGAAAACCCCTATAAATAGAGAACATTAAAAATTCACAAGGTACACAATCTTACTCAGTCAATCCCTTTGACTGCTTTACATATCTGACTTGGGCATTAGGGTCCCTTTGCAGGTACACCTCCCCCGGGTTCAACTCAGATTCAAGCCTCCGCAACTCGGATACAGACCCGACTTCTCTCCTGCCGACTCAGACCCAGGTTCGAGTTCTATACCAGAACATTTGGCGCTAGAAGGAGGGCCTCCCCCTCTCCAGCATGACGATCACAACCCGCCGCCAGACTACAAGGCACCGTCCCGAGTCGACACCCGAAGGGTGGGTGGAGGATCTCGGAACCCAAGACGAATTAATAGAGCAAGAAGGAACTTCACAGCCTCACGACCAAGCCGAACCACATGGGGGAGATCACCAAAACGACCCCTGAGACGAGGTTATCTGGCACCTCGAGGCCCAACTCAGGGAACTTCAGGAATAACGCCAGCAATTACTTCGTGATCCTCAACCTAGGACAGCTGACAAGCCGGTCGTGAACCACCTGGAGCGCCTTCAACACTTGGAGCGCAGCATAAACCCTCAACCTCAACCCACTTTTCAGTCTCGGCCTAGATCGGACCGAGATCATCAAGAAGTCTTGCAACCGAGGGTTACGGTCCATCCGACTCCATTCAGACATTCATTCTCTGAAAGACTAGCCCGGGTCGAGATACCTAAGCAGTACAGAGGTTCTTTACCCATTGAAACCTTCAATGGCACTACAGACCCGGTCAAACATTTAGACGCCTTCACCAATGAAATGCTTTTCATTGGCGCCCCTAAAGCCGTCATCTGTCGCTCATTCCCAATAACTTTGAAGGGAGAAGCTTTAGCCTGGTTTAAGACTCTTCCCTTGGGATCCATAGATTCGTGGGACGATATGCAGCACACCTTCCTGGGATTATTCACCATCTCAACAGAGATTCCCAGGGATCAGTTCACACTAGCCAAAGTCAAGCAGAACAAGGACGAACCCCTTAGAACTTTCCTATCCCGGTTTTACAAAGAATGTGCCCTCATCTCGGACCTGGACGAGAACGTTCAACTTGTATGTGTCATCTCGGCCCTCTCGCCAGGTTCACCCTTTGTCGTCTCTTTATCAGACGAGCCCGTCCAGTCCATGGAAGAATTCAGACAACGTTCTCACAAATACGTGGGACGGGAAGCCCATTTGGCCGTAGCTGCCAAACATGATACTCACCAAGGACGGGACCGAGATTCCTACCATGACCGACACAAAGGGAAGGATAAAGGACATCACCAACAATATCAACGTTGACCCCCCAAAGGGCGATACAACAACTATGCTCCTCTGAACACTAACCCTGGGAAGATCCTGAAGGAAGTGATGCACACTGAGCTGGCCGACATACCTAAACTCCCACCATTCAAAGCCTTAGCTCAAAAGGATAAATCCAAATACTGCTCTTTCCATGAGGGGTATGGACACAACACTCATGAGTGCATACAGCTGCGCGATCTCATCGAGCAACTCATTCGGGACGGCCGACTTGGTCGCTATGTAAAGAAGAACCAGTCCCAGGGACGATATCGAAAGAATGAAGAGCGGAAGAGATCCCATAGTCCAGAAGGAGGGAATAATAAGAAACAAAAGCGTTCTACATCCCCCAAGAAGTACGACAA
The DNA here is from genome assembly GCA_026901365.1 of Sesbania bispinosa. Classification (NCBI taxonomy): domain Eukaryota; kingdom Viridiplantae; phylum Streptophyta; class Magnoliopsida; order Fabales; family Fabaceae; genus Sesbania; species Sesbania bispinosa. The sequence goes on from QLOH01000137.1 coordinate 1,440,632, forward strand.
CAAAGAGGAGTAGGTCGATCCCAGTAACCACACAATTCAGACCACACCAAGGGTGCGAGTCAACATGATTTCAGGGGGATTTTCAGGTGGAAGACCGTCAAACAAGTCAAGAAAAAGACACCTCCAGGAAGTCTACAGTGTCGACCAGACCGACATGAAGACAACAGCCAAAAGACCCCCAAACCCGGTCATCACCTTCTCGGATGAAGACTTTTTTGATGATGTGGTGGACCATGATAATCCTTTTGTGATTCAATCCCTGATAGGAGACGACGATGTCGGACGCATCTTTGTTGACCAGGGCAGCTCCGCTGACATCCTCTTCTACAGGACCTATACCCAACTACTGCTACCCCTAGAGTCACTCCTACCCTATTCAGGAGATTTGGTGGGCTTCTCTGGAGAAAGGATCCAACCCAAGGGATGCCTTCAGACTACACTCAGGGTCGGCTCCGAATCCGAGAACAAGGTCATCTCAGCCAAGTTCTTGATAGTTGATTGTCCCAGCCTATACAATGCCATACTCGGACGTTCATCCTTGAATGCCTTAGGAGCAGTCATTTCCACCAAGCACTTGGTGATGAAGTTCCCACACCGAGAAGGTAAAGTGGTCACAGTTCAAGGGGACTGGAAAGAAGCAAGAAAGTGTTACAATGATGCTCTGACCACCCTACCCACATCTCTGCCAGAAAAGACACCATCTAGAGGCCAAGTTCACATGATTGATCTTGACCCTAGAGCCGAGTCTGATCCCAAAGGTCGAGATAGAGTTGAGCCGGCGGCGAAGACAAAACTTTTTCAGATTAGGACTTCTGCTGAACAGACGACCAAAATTGGTTGTGACATGGATCACACCATGGAGGAGAAACTGAAGAAACTGCTTTCCAAGAACTCAGACATGTTCGCATGGCCTCAGTCGACATGCCAGGAATTGACCCCAATTTCTGCTGTCACAAACTGTCTGTTGATCCCAATGCTAAGCTGGTCACCCAGAAAAAGAGGAAAATCGGCCTCGAAAAATAGCAGGCAGCAAACCAGCAGGTAGAAGAGCTCCTCAAAGCCAAGTTCATCAGAGAATGCAAGTATGTCACTTGGTTATCTAACGTTATCCTTGTGAAAAAGTCAAATGGAAAATGGAGAATGTGCGTGGACTACACAGATTTGAATAAAGCCTGCCCCAAAGATCCTTTCCCCCTTCCCAACATCGACCAGCTGGTCGACAATTCCTCAAGGTACCGTTGGTTGTCTTTCATGGATGCCTACTCAGGCTACAACCAAATTCCTATGGACCGGGACGATGAAGAGAAGACGACTTTCATCACCGACAAAGGTATTTACTGCTACACCATGATGTCTTTTGGTCTGAAGAATGCCGGCGCCACATACCAGAGAATGATGACAAAGGTTTTTGGAGACATGATGGGAAAAACTGTTGAAGTCTACATAGACAACATCATAGCCAAAACTGTTGAGGGAAACGACCATTCGGCCGACTTAGAATCAGTCTTTGACCGACTCAGGAAGCACAATATGAGACTCAACCCTCTCAAATGCTCTTTCGGCGTACCATCAAGACACTTTCTGGGATTCCTCCTTACCGGCAGAGGAGTTGAAGCAAACCCGGACAAATGTAAAGCTGTGTTGGATATGAAAAGTCCGACTTGCATCAAGGAAATTCAGCAGCTTAACGGGAGGATCACTGCTCTCAACCGATTCATCCCCAAGGCGGCCACAAGATCTCTTCCTTTTTTCCAGCTCCTTCGCAAGGGAAAATCCTTCACCCGGTCCGGTGAATGCAAAGCCGCCTTTCAGCAGCTCAAGCAGACATTAGCAAATCCCCCTATTTTTGTTAAACCGGCTCCAGGGGAACATCTGTACCTCTATATCTCCATAACCAACCAGGCCTTAAGTTCGGTTTTGATCAGGGAAGAAGGGCGCGACCAATTCCCCATCTACTTCATCAGCAAAGCACTCTAGGGGGCCGAGTTAAGATACCAGAAGTTAGAGAAAGCTGCTCTGGCAGTCTTAACCACTGCCCCCAGACTGCGACATTACTTCCAGGGACACAAAGTCACAGTGCAAACCGACTTACTCCTCAGGCTCGTCCTTCACAAACCGGACCTCTTCGGACGCATGATGGCTTGGGCTCTGGAGTTGTCCGAGTTTGACATTCACTTTGAAGGACGCACTGCTCTTAAAAGTCAGATCTTGGCCGACTTTGTCGCTGAAATGACCCCCCTGAAAATACCCCCAGTTCTGAGTGGACTATTTTCGTGGATGACTCATCCAACAAAAAAGGCGCTGGAGCTGGGTAGTCTTGGAAGGACCCAACGGAGTTTGCATTGAAAAATCTCTGAAGTTTGAATTCTCTACTTCAAACAACCAAGCAGAGTGTGAGGCGTGCATTGCCGGCTTGTTGATGGAAAAAGAAGTGGGAGCCCAAAAAAGTCTTAATATGCAGTGATTCTCTATTGATGGTATCTCAAATCAAGGGAGAATACCAAGCAAATGAACCATTGCTACAGAGATATTTGGAGAAAGTAAAACTCTCAAGCGACGGGTTTGAAGAAATCATCTTCCAACACGTTCCAAGAGCTGAAAATACCAGAGCCGATATACTCTCCCGGTTGGCAAGCACCAAAAAGCTGGGAAATAACAAGTCAGTTCTCCAAGAAGTCGTCTCGACCCCAAGAATTTCGGAACCATCCATCTTGGCAATTGAAGAATCTGGATCATGGATAACCCCCATCAAGTCTTACATCTTGACGGGCAAACTCCCTGAAGATGAAAAGGAAGCTAAGAAACTGAAACAGCTAGCATCCCATTTCACGGTTGTTAAAGAAAAACTGTACAAAAAGGGATTCTCGACCCCTCTGCTCAAATGTGTTGAACACAGTGAGGCCAAGTACATCCTGATTCAGGCAGTTATGGAAACCACCAAGGGGGGAGAACACTTTCAAGAAAAGCTCTCAGGGCCAGGTATTATTGGTCAACCCTGATTCAAGACTCCAAGGACTATGTCAAGAAGTGCGAAGTGTGCCAGAAGAACGATTCCATCCACCATTAACCCTCTTCTGAGCTAACAACCATGTCGGTCCCTTGGCCCTTCCACCAATGGGCCATTGACATTCTTGGTCCTTTTCCACCCGCTCCAGGACAAGTCAAGTTTCTAGTAGTAGCAGTGGCTTACTTCACCAAGTGGATTGAAGCAGAGCCCCTTGATCTTTTACAAGAACATCATCTCCACGTTCGGGATCCCTCAATCCGTAATCACGGACAATGGAACCCAGTTCACGGACAAGAGGTTCAGAGAGCTCTTATCAGGATTGAAGATCAAGCACCATTTCACTTCAGTTGAACACCCACAAACCAATGGTCAGGACGAGTCTGCGAACAAGGTGATCCTCAAAGCCCTTAAACGTAGATTGGACAACACCAAAGGTAACTGGGTGGAGCAACTCGATCACGTACTTTGGGCATATCGAACTACTCCACAGTCATCTACCAACGAAACTCCTTTCCGGCTTACCTATGGGACTGAAGCACTCATCTCGGTCGAAATTGGAGAACCAAGCTGAAGGGTGGAAAATTTCAAAGTTGACACCAATGATAAAGCTATACTTGAAGAACTAGACTTTCTGGATGAAACCTGGGCGGAGGCGCACATCCGGGAATCTACTTTGAAAGAACGCCTCACAACACGGCGTAATGCCAAGTTATTGACCAGAAGTTTCCAACCCGGAGACCTTGTCTTGCGTAGAGCCGACATTGGCAACAAGAATGCATCCCAATGGAAACTTGCAGCAAACTGGGAAGGCCCATATAGGGTTACTGAAGCAACCGGGAATGAAGCATATAAAATTGAAACACTTGAAGGAAAAGTCGTCCTAAGATTCAGGAACTCGGACAAGCTCAAGGCTTACTATTCTTAAGTAGTAGTTACATTTATAAAACTTTTCATTATTTCAAACCGGATGCGAAGAGCATCCCAGTCTCGAATTCTAGTTTCAATAAAACCGGATGCGAAGAGTATCTCGGTCTTGAATTTACACACTTCTTTCAATAAAATCAATTGGTATGAAGAACATTTTAAAAATAGCTAAGTTATTTAACCCCAGGCGTCAACAAATTCAAAAAAGCGTTAAAAACATACTAATGTTAAAAGCGCGAGTCCGAGAACCAAAAAAGCGTTAAAAGCATACTAATGTTAAAGCGCGAGTCCGAGAACCAAAAAAGCGTTAAAAGCATACTAATGTTTAAAGCGCGAGTCCGAGATCCAAAAAAGTGCTAAAAGCAAACTAACGTTAAAAGCACAAAACCTGACAATTAAAGCGTTACAAGCGTATTGACGTTAAAAGCGCAAAGTCCGACAAATTAAAGCATACTAACAAAGCACAACCGAGACGGGAAAGGTAAAGCACACGAAACTTAGCCCAAGGAAAAATGACATTAGAGGAGAACCTTGTCTTCACAAAATACAGAATTTAAAACTTAAAGAAAAATTACAAGTTAAAAAACAAGGGGAGATCATTCTTCGTACGGGCCGACTTCCTCTCCAGAGGCAGCATCAACATACACCTTCTTCTCCATGTCGACCCGGCAGATCCTCCCCTGGAAAACCTCATACACGGCCGAAGATCCTTCGACGTTCAGATCTGATGACAACTGCCAGTGGAACTCTGAGCCGACAGCGGAGCTGAAGGGGAGCCTAGGCCTGACTTGGGCGCATGGAGCTGGACCAAGCCTTGGTCAACCATATTTTGGTCAACCCGCCCCCATGGTCAACCTTTGACCTTTGACCACCCTTGACCAAGTCAACAAGAAGACTTCATTTTAATTAGGATTTAATTAGATTAATTAGAGTTTTAATTGTAATTAGGACATGAATGTAATTTTTCCTTTTCTTTCTAGAATAGGGGCGCTAATTTGATGGCTTTATTGGCTTAAGTGATAGCTTAGCTAATTAGCCAAAGGTTAGGGGTTCAACACCCACCTAGGATAGTTTTCCACTCATCTTTTATTTTTCCTTCCCACCTAGCCACCTCGTTTTCCTATAAATACGAGACCACCCCCCTTGTATTTCACAACACTTATGAAATAGTAAAGGCATTATGCCCATTTTTCTCCTCTTGGTGAGTTGAGAGTAAGGCATGGTGGTTGTTGCTCAAACCATACTGAGACTTATCTAATTCTCCTGAATTAGTGGCGTCTGGCATTTGACTTATCTGCTGTGGGTGGATTCCTGCTTCAGTGGCGTCCTCACCATCTCTTCCTCTCCACTTTTTCCTTTATTTTCTCTCTTTTTCTCTTATTTTCCTTCATTTTCTCGCTGCTGCCCAGCTCTATAATTCGAGTTCTATTTGCTTGTTTTTTATTCTAATCGGTGTGTTTTGCTCAATTCTAGATCCTACACCCAACCGGCTATCAATTGGTAATCAGAGCTTGATGGATTGAGCAATTTTTGGAGCACATTGGGGCTGTTTGGGCGCTGTTTTGATGCACCTATATGTGCAGAATTTTCATTCAATTTAGTGTAATTCCATCCCTCTTTTCAATTGTAACTTGGACTTGGACTGTTTCCCGGGCCCGAGGTGCCTTTCTGCTGCTATCAGCATTGTTTTTCTTGATTGAATTGTTTGCTTTCTTGCTAGTTTGGGGGCTATTTTGGGCCGCTAATCCCACCCCTCTAGGTGTTTGATTAAATGCCTCTTAATTGCTCATACTTGTTCTTGAGTGATTCTTGCAATTAATTGTTATAAACTGCTTGTTTGTTGGTGAAGTGTGGTAAGAGGAGACATTGTTGTCTTCATTTTTCCAAAGATGGTTCACCTACATTTTCTCCCCTTCACCATTATTTGTCATCCCCCATATTCATCTCTTTATTTTCCACCATTTATTTTTCGCTTCTCCCCATCCTTTTAATTTATGCTCTCCCCTTTACATTCTGCCATTTACATTTCTGCTCTCCCCATCCTTTTAATTTCTGCCATCCCTCTTTACTTTCAGTCCTCCCCATCCTTTTAATTTTCGCTTCCCCTTTACATTTCTGCTCTCCCCACCCTTTTACTTTCTGTCATTCCCTTTTACATTCTGCCATTTACATTTCTGTCCTCCCCATCCTTTTAATTCAGTTTCCCCCTTTACTTTCTTGTCATTTATTTTGCGCAATTTTTCCTTCTTTTTCTTTGCCATTTATGCGCATTCTTTTGGCTCATGTATTGTTCAATTTTCTACTCCTATTCGTCTGTTTAATTGGCATTCTGATTGCAAATTTGAATTGACTGTTATCTCTACCTTGGACTTTCCCTGTTTGATTGTGCAAAACGCTCACCATTAGGCTGATTTTTGGTTCATAGTATTGGAAGAAGATCAACAAAGTCCAATTGTTGATTTTTCTTCATATTTTAATTCCAATCTTAAAATTGAACCAAGCGCGTTTCTATGACCGTACTGATTTTGTATAATCAACAAAGAAGTGCTAAGCAATTTTTTTGGTCATTTTTTAAATCAGGTTGCCATTACGTTTTCACAGTTTTTAGATTTCTTTTATTCATTATTTTGCTTTTCTAGTACCACTTGGACCAGTTTACTGTCAGAAAATTCCAAAAATATTACAATAGTTACAATTTTTTTTTTTCATTGTGTACAAATTCCACCTTGGATGAGTTTTCAAGGTGGGATTTGAACCCACTCACCTAAAGGCATTAAGCTAAGCTAAGCTTTTAGCCACTAATCCACTCACTTATGCGCCCCACTCTCCATAAAATGGAAAAGATGAATTTAAAATTCATCCTACATGGGAATTGATCCCATGACCCTCTAACCCATGTAGCTAAGTCACTAATTAGCCATTAAACCCACTTACATGACATGGGCGCCCCTAATAGATCCTATGGCCCCAATTACATCATAAAATCCTATGGTCCTAATTACATCATCTAATCCTATGGTCCTAATTACGTCATCAATAATCCTAATTACATGAGTCTTGTATGTTTACTTTGACTTTGGTCAATGGTCAAGAGTTGACCCAGAGTTGACCCTCATGAAGGAAGGCTCATGCTTGGCTCAGCCCCAAGCACTTCAAGCAGCTCCAAGTAAGTCATTAGCTGTCAGCTGACAGGATGTCATCATGTGGATTCGAAACCGTTTGCATGCTAGTTGTGCCAATTATTTTGTTTAAAGTAACAAATAGCTGCTGATTTGGGTGACTTTTAAACCGGAACCGGCCGGTTCTTACCGGTTCTCCCGGTTCGTTGACAGGTCAATAGCATAAATGATCCATTGGGCTGACCGGACCGGCCATGGGTCCGGTTCCCGGTTGAACCGGTCGGATCGGTCGGTCCGGTCCGAGTTTAACAACAGTGGTAACAAGTATTATAAGATGCTTGGAAAGTTGAACCCCTCATTAGTGCAAAAAGTACCGTGATTTAACATAATTGAATTTAAATCACTTCCGTTTCAACGTGTTTTTTTAAAACATGTATTACTCATCTCAACCATTGGTTTCTAAAATAAATTCTACTAAATTTTAAACCAAACGAGCACTAAATGTGATAGTATAAGATCTAATAGTATAAAGTCTGATAAAAATTTAATATTACATAGTGTTTGATATGATTTTGTAAAAAATATTATATAGTATAAAATAATTCTATTATATGTTTAACACATGTCTGGGTTGGATTCTGCAACAACGGTTTCCGGTGAGCTTTGACGATGGTTGACGGAGGAGCGTGACGGTGGTGTACCTGAAGGGACTCCGACATTCAAGTTAGTAACAATTCCAACAGAGTTTTCAGAAATGGAAAATGAAGTGTACTCGTGCCTCTGTTGAAGGTGTATATTTATAGATAAAAATGGGCGGGAAATTCTGTTAGTTTGTTAATTATAACGAAATTTATAAGTTATCCTCACGCACCCGTCCGAGGTGTGCGCCACGCGCCAAGTGTTGATCGGCTTCCGTGATTCGAGATTGAATTCATCTCGGACAGGAGCTTAATAATCGAATATATTTGACGGCGCCAGATCAGGGTTTAGATAACGTCAGAGCATTATCTGCATTGTCGGGTCGGTTAAAACCGAGCTCGGCGAAGATATGCTTACAGGACGGCTCGGGCCGTGCACGAAGCCGGTCCAGAACAACACCCAACACAAAGTTTAAGAAAATATATTAGTTACAGGTCAATGGACATAAATCAAATGAAAATTTTGTTAATTAAAAAATAGAAAAAAATTACAGAGAAAAAAAGTCTTTACAGTTTTTTCTCCTTTACACAATGAATCTAATTGTGTTGAAATTTTAAATAATTAAATACATAAAAAAATTATTTTATTAATCTCACAAGCAGGTCAAGAATTTTAAATATAATAATGCAATAAAAGTAAAAGGATGTTGTGATTAAGGGCGCGGGCGCCTTATGAAATTTTCTGCAGCCGAAAGGGGAAGGAGGAGGCATCTTTGCAAATTAACATCTGGTTATAAAATGCATTTTTTCCTTAGTCACTAACTCACTATGTCTCACCTCTGACCCAAGTCACCCTAGCAGCTGCCAAAGCATCTTTTTTCAAAAAAAAAAAACTCGCTCCACGAATTGTTGAGGCATTGAACTCAACAATTAGGAGATATGAATGTACGCTAATAAAATAAGTATTTGCGTAACATTGCACAAGTGACTTTTACCTACTACACAGGGACGGATCCAGAAATCCATGAAAGGGGGGGGCTAAAGGAAATAAAGTTTAATAATAAATATTAAATAAAAATTAAATCACAAAAAATAAATATATCATACCTCTTATTTAAGTTGTGCACGTCGTTCCTTCATGTCATAAAATTCATCAATGATAGAATCTGTATTAAACTTCTCAGCAATCCTTCTCTCGATGTAAGTAATCAAACAATCAGCTAGAAATTCATCTTCCATCTTGTTTCTAAGTCTATTTTTCACAATCTTCATAGCTGAAAAAGACCTCTCAGTTGTAGCAGTTGAAACAGGCAGAGTCAATACCAATCGAATCAAACGATCAATCAAGGGATAAGTCAAATATTTTCTTATTTTCACTAATCCTTGACATAGCTCAGAAATTGTTGATAGATATCTCAATTCAGAATGAAATGGAACATCAAGTTCATAATGTTGAGCTTGTATTTTAAGATGCAACTTTTCTTGTTCTTTAAAATCATCAAGATAAAACTTTATTGTCAATTCACAAATTTTCTCCATATTGAGTGATTTGTAAAGATCTTTTGGATCTAGAGCTGAACTCAAAGTAAGCAACTCCGCCATATTATCACAAAATCTACTATTAAGCTCCTGCAACTGTGTATCAAGTGTAGCAATGAACAAATTAATATGATAATAATGTTCAATTGTAATGTGATCAACATTTTGACGAGCTCGACCTCTTCTAGGAATGCACAAGGTAGTCATCTCAGGAACATTGATTTCATGTTTCTCACAAAATGATATGACTTCCTTGAAAAAAGTTTCCCATCCTAATTCCCTCATTCTTTGAATCAAACTTTTAGTAGTTGAAACCAAAGACATTGCATTCAATATATCTTGATTCTTACATTGCAAAGCATGACAAAACTCATGGGTAATTGCCAAGATATCTCTCATAAGATGTAGCAAAAAGATAAATTCAAAAGATGAGAGAATATCATAAGCACTGCTAGCATCACCACGAAGTGAATAATTACCTTCTTCTGTAGCTTTTTGAAGAACTTCACAAGTAGCATCATACATGAATATGCTACAAATTGAATTTAAATGAGATCCCCATCGAGTATCTGCAGGTCTTTGTAAAGTGCCTATTTGATTGAGTCCACTACCAGTTTCAATATCATCATTAGCAATCAAATTTGTAATAATTGTTGCTTGAGCAACTTGTAACTGATCATGTCGCTTAGGAGAAGTTGTCACAACATTCACAATCAATGCTAAATTTGAGAAAAATTGATGAACATGAGTCACTTCTCTAGCAGCTGCAACAAGTGAAAGTTGTAAGCAATGAGCAAGACAGTGGATATAATATGCATAATGACAATCTTTTAAGAACAATGCTTGTAAACCATTCCATTCACCATGCATGTTGCTAGCTCCATCATACCCTTGACCACGAAGATTTTGAATATCAAGAAAATGGCGAGAAAGAACAACTGAAATTTCTCTCTTTAGTGTTAAAGAAGAAGTGTCAATAACATGAATGAGATAAAAAAAATCTCTCTTGAACACACCCATCTTTATCCACAAATCTCAAAACTATAGACATTAGTTCTCTTTTTGATTCATCCCTAGCTTCATCAATAATAAGACAAAATTTAGAATCACCAATCTCTTCACGTATTGCAGCACGTACCCTTCTACCAAAAATATACAATATTTCTTTTTGAATAGTGGGTGAGATATATTGAGCATTTCTAGGAGCATTTTCAAGGACAACATTAGCAACATTATGATTGTAAGAAGCTAAAAGCTTTATAAGCTCAATAAAATTCCCTCTATTCAATGAGTGAAGACTTTCATCATTACCTCTAAAAGCACATGCTTGAAATATGAGCCATCGAACTACATCAATGGAAGCCTTTAGCCGTAAACGATTGTTTGCAATAATATCAGCATTTTGCCTATTAAATACCTTCTCAATATGTTGAGATTGAGCCATTAAATCATCACAAAATTTTAAACATCTTTTATGGAGTGAATTAGGGCCAACTCCTTCATGACATAAAAATGCACAATTCTTTCCATCATTAACTTTTTTCCAATTTCTAAACCCTACTTCAGCAAAAGCATTTCTACCATCATTTCGATCACCATGATTATTATTGAACAAGTAGCAAGGTAAACAAAATGCAACATCCTTATGGGGTGAATATTCTAACCAGCTAGGGAACTTTTTAAACCAAGAAGATTGAAAGTGTCGACGGTGATTTCCAGTACCTGAAGGTGGATACATTATATTGGTAGGTTGATATGGTCCATCTTTTATATAAGCTCTACGAATCTTGTCACGTTGGTCAACGGGATATTACCAAATAGAACAACGTTTTCCTGGATCTTTCTCTAGTAAAGAGATATCAACTTCTTTTTCTTCTACTCTATGAACTTTAGATTGAGGTTGTTCAATCTCTTCTATTTGTGTGGTTGATGGAAGAATTAAGGAGTTACTATCTTGAGAAGTTTCTGTAGCTTTTCTTTTAAAATATGTATCATAGTAGATAATTTCCCCATAATACTCTATATGTCCTCAACCTGTATATCATTGATATAAATAAATTGAAAATATAAGCCAAACATGTATGAATTAAAATTAAAAATTATATACAATCACTAATTTTAGTATAAATATTAATTATTTTACAAATATTGTTACAAAAATAAGCTACTATAATTAATGTCTACTTATTTAGATAATGAAATAGATAAATAAGTTACTTATTAATGTCTACTTATTTACAATATAAGCTAGCTACTGCACTAAGACAACATAAATTAATTAATAAATTAATATCTAACAAAAACAAAAATGATTGTATTGCACGTAATATTTATACTAAATTTTAGTATAAATATTAATTATTTACAAAAGTGATTGTCTAACAAATTAACTAGACGCTAGCTACTGTACTTCCTTGTGCTCATTCATGCGTGAAAAATTTAACGACAGGGTAGCTAACAATATTTTTATTCCTTACTTACATTTTACAAGATCTAAAACCAAGCTACCTAGTTGTAATGTGTCTAATGAGTAATGACAGGGTACTAGCTATTTAGCTAACAATATTTTTATTCCTTTGTTACATTTTACAAACAACATGTTGCGAAGTGACAGGGTACCAAGCTGCCTAGTGCCTTGCCTTGTGCTCATTTAGTCATTCATGCATGAAAAATTTAAAGACAGGGTAGCAAACATAAACAGAGGATTTCGCATACTGCGAGCAGAGGATAACATGAACAAAAACAGAAAAGTCTTTTATCTCTAATCAATAAAATGTGCTTATGCACTTGCAATTGTAGACTAAAAATTTGATGAAATGATGGAACTTTGATTTGATGCCTGGAGGAGAAGCTTGAGCACTTGGCACTTGCAGCAGCTTGCTTGGAAGCTTGGAAATGAGAGTGTATGTGAAAAACAATAGCTTGCTGTCAAAGTAGAAGAACGATTTGACTTCCCCAACAAGCTCAAACTTTTGTCTTTTTTTTATATTAATATTTATATTACAAAGTCTAAAAAGTGAAAACAAAACTATCAGAGAAAGTACAAAAGGTGTTTTTCATTTTTTTTTATGTAAACCTGCAACATATTATATATATAGTATAATATGATAAAAATATAATATAAAATAATTATATATATATATACACGTAAATTTTTTTTTAAAAGAAGGGGTCAGGGCCCTTTGATCGAGGTCGTACTCAATCAAATAGAAAGAATTAAAGTGCAGTGAGGGTTGGTTAACCCAAAGTCGTTTCCCAAAGAATCCAATTACAAACTCAGAATTTCAAATTCAAAACAACACACACACAAGGGGATTTTGATTGTTGATCATTCTATTTTCTAAATTATTAAACTGAATTTAAATTTGCAGAAAGCAATTCAAGGAAAAAGGATTGGTTCTCTACCTCATTCACAAATTGGATCTATCATTGGTTCATACAAAATTCCTCAAATCCTTGATAGAATCAAATTCGGATTAAGCATCCTCATTAATTTTCACACTAGAATTAAGCAAGCTAGCATGAATCCTAATTTCTAATCCTTGGAATTAAGCAAACCTAGAATTCATTTCAGATTAAGCAACCTAAAATGTGAGTTAGATTCAGATTAGAATTCGAATTTCATAAAGCATGCAACTCAATTTCAAATTCAAACCTAAACATCAAGAAACTAGGAGAAGGAAAATTCATGAATCTGTCCAAGAAATCAAGAGATGAAAAACGAAATTAGAACCTCAATTTCCTTTGTGAATTCAGTAGAGAAACAATCCTTGAAGCTTAGCCTTCCATTTCCATGGAGGAGAAATTTGAAAATTGAAGAAGAGGAAGAAGAGTCAAAACCGAAATTGGAGGAAGAGAGAAAAAGAGAGGGAAAGTGAAGAGTCTTTTTTCTAAAATCTGAAAAATGAATGAAAAGTGTTCAAACCACTCAGCAACACACCTATTTATAGAGCCTAAATCATTAACAAACTGATTAGGCCTTAATTGGGCCGAATTTAATTAAAACAGGCCCACAAACTAATTACAAAACTAATCAAATTCGGACTTGTGACAGACAGCAACAGTAGGCGATTTTGAAACAGAAACTGCTGCTAATTTCTTCATGGGAATATGGTCATATAGCATATCAAATTAAAGCCCCGGAAGTTAGCTTTCCAATGCCACTGGAATCACTCAAATCGGACACCTATAGCTCCAGATATCATCAAAACAAGACAGATAGGTCAGTAGGCTTAAAAATCCGAATTTAAACAACATTTATAGTTAAAACCCAATTAAGCCCAATTTGGTAAATTCCAATTAAAACAGTGGATTTAATCACAATTAGAGCCCAAGAAAGCTAAGATTAATTATGCAAAGTGTGAATAAAAATGTGATCATCACCCTTGCTCGCCCCCCCATAGATCCGTCTCTGCTGCTACAGCCTACAACAGGTTGTATTTGTGATTTTCTTTTACTTATAAAGTTATCATAATTTAGAATTTAGATTTTAGCCATTTAAGTCTCTTAATTTACAATATATATCCCTCTAACCAAGACCATCTTTGTCATCAAATCATTTCCCGTCAGAATGTACAAAGGGTCGTAACCACCATCAATCTACCATGTAGCCTCCATAAATGCCTCTATAGCAACTTTGAGTAGAAGCTAAAGCTAGCCAAGACAATCCCACTTGTCAACCGTTACGTCCTAATTCCTAAATTCAAGATTTAGTCGGTTGGAAACTAAATCCCAAATTCTTGAAATTAATTCGCAACATTTTTGGAATATCAAATCATTCACAATTCAATAAGAAACCAACGATAACTTATACAATTTGTGAAGAAAACTCAAACTATATACATAATGTATACAATACTTGCCCGAAGGCTACAAGGAAATCATCTAAAAACTTCAGTCAATGTAACATCCTAAATTTTATTAAGTAAAATATTAATGAAATTAAATAAATAAGTAGAGGAAATAATTAATTAAATAGATCAATAAATAATAGGATTAATATTATTATTAGTTTTATCCATAAAGTTAACTTAAGTTTAAAAGAGGAGAAAGGGGTGGAGAGTGGGCCCAAGCCCAATTAGGCATTCTAGTAAGGAGGGGTTATCAGTCACCCTAATCCTTATTCGTATTATCGTCAGAGAGCGAAACGCTAAGGAGGGGAGAAAACGAGTCTTAAGAGAGGATTACTGCAGAGTGAGCATCAAGAACCAAGAAAAGGGACTTCCTTGCTGTAATCGATCTTCGCTTAAGGTACGGTGGGGGAGAGGGTGCTGCTTGTATATGCATGTAGGGGTGCTTGGGGAGTGAGGGCAACCATAAGACCCTCTAAGACTCTAAATTCGAAATTGATATATATATATATATTGAGTATTGTATGATGAAAACATGTTGGTTGATGATTAATTCTGTGAATCTTTGTGAATCTTGATTGGGTTGAATGAGAATAAAGAGATTAGTGAAAATGGGTTAATGAGGGTTTGATGGTTTGGGGTTTTGATGGGAAAACCATGTAAAACTGTTAAAGATTGATGATTTTGATGAGTTTGATGAATATTAATGATTATTAATGGTGTTTGATCGAAAAAGATTGAATAGAGGTTGAATAGAGTGATGTAGAAGTGTTAGAAATCGTGAAATCTGCAATCTGCGACGCGGGTAATCGATTACCAGTAGTGGTAATCGATTACTAGGGTGTTCTAGGTAACCCAGGAGTGTTATTTGTTCGCTGGTAATCAATTACAGGATTGAGTAATCGATTACCAGAGAGTTTGTTTGCAGGTAATCGATTACAGAGAGGTTGTAATCGATTACCAGAGTGTTTGGTTGCAGGTAATCGATTACAAGGTGGTTGTAATCGATTACCAGAGACCTTGTTTGCAGGTAATCAATTATTAGAGGTTGGTAATCGATTACCATAGTGGATTTTGAGATCCTGATTGTTTAATGGTATTGATGGTGTGTGATAATGCTTGATGATATTTGGTATGCATAATGATTGGTGCTTATGCAATATAATTGATGTTGTTTGGTGTGCGTAAGGATTGGTGCTTATGCAATATAATTGATGATATTTGGTTGGCATAATGATTTTTGCTTATGCAATATAATTGATGTTGTTTGGTGTGCATAATGATTGGTGCTTATGCAATATATTGATGATATTTGGTGTGCATAATGATTGGTGCTTATGCAATATAATTGATGTTATCTTGGCATGCATATGGTTGGTGAATATGCAATGTAATTGATATTATCTTGGCATGCATATGGTTGGTGAATATGCAATGTATGGATGTTATTTTGGTATGCATATGGTTGGTGAATATGCAAAATATTTAATGATGATGTTACCTAAGTTGTGCGGGCCCATAGAGGGGGTACAACTTAGGAGAGATGCCTTGAACATATGTCATGAGACCTGAATCGTACGAGCCCATAAAGGGGGTACAATTCGGGAGGTGAACTGAGTTGTGCGGGCCCATAGAGGGGGTACAACTCAGGGGATCAAGATGGGGGGTTCAATGCACGGGCCCATATAGGGGGTGCAACCTAGGGGTGATTTGTACTGGACCATAGAGGGGGTGCAACCTAGGGTCGAATGTCGTTCTGCGGGCCCATAAAGGGGGTACAACCTATCGGATTGTGTGTGGTGACACCGGTAGACTATCTTGGTACTAACTAGAGTGATTGACGAGGTGCACCCATTGTGCGGAGTTCCAAGTCATGATCTTTGGATAGGTGAGGTGATGAGTTTGGATGCATATGATAATATGTTATAATCGATGAAGGTATTGAGTTATATAGTGTTGGTGATGAGTTTGGATGCATATGATAATGTGTTATACTCGATGATGGTATTGAGTTATATAGTGTTGGTGATGAGTTTGGATGCATATGATAATGTGTTATACTCGATGATGGTATTGAGTTATATTATGATGATGATGAGTTTTGGTGTATGCATGATGGATGTATATATGTGATATATTTGATGATGAAACTGAGTAAATAATGGTGTTATGAGTATTAATGATGATTGAGTATTATGTGTGAAAATAGAGTATGTGATTCCATTGGTGAATGATGGTATGAGACTTATATGATGATATAGATGAATAGTTATATGTTGATTTATAGATGATTATTATTTGATGGATTATTTGATGTTTGGGTATGTGGTATGATTTACGATGATGTTGTTATATGTGGGTGAGGATAGGGTAGCCTCCTATGTGTATGTATGAGTAGTATTCTTTCCTCACCGTTATACTGTGGATATTTTTTACAGGTATTGATGATGACACGACTGGTGTCGAGTTTTGATTAAAGGGAGTGTGCTATGGTATATGTGACATCAGGGTATAATTTTGGGGCTTCTTTCTTTATGTTTCTAGTTAGGAAGGTTTTTGTAAACTATTTTGGGATCCTTGCACAGCAAGTGGGATGTTTAGTACTTTTATATTTTTAGGGATTCCGCTGCATGAGTATTTTAATACATTTGAGTTTCGTTTTATTTCAATTAAGTTGTTTTCGAACTAATGAGGTTTTTAATAAGAGAGTTATGTGAACATTTTACCCATTGTGGGACGTTACCTTTTCTACACTTCAATTTATTAAACGTATAAGAGTTTGGGGTAGAAGGGTGTTACATTAGTTGGTATCAGAGCAGGTCGGTTCACCGGCCTTGAGTTATGAGTTTACTATGCTTCTGAGGTGTTAACCCTGATTGATCGATTGATTTCTTGAGTGAATTGTTTGCTTTGGCTTGACTGTTGATTGATTTCTTTACGGTTTGCTTTACTTGGTATGTTGCTTACCCCTTCTTTAATACAAAAAGAGTAATGGCTGGGGGTAGGAACGATCGAGCGATGGTTGATGCCTTGATGGCCATGGCACAGGCTGTTGGCAACCTTAACCAACATCACGAGACGATTGGCTTGCACGGTTCCAGAGAAATATCCACCTACGTTCCGTGGGGGTTATGACCCTGATGGAGCTGCCGATTGGATTTACGAGATCGAGAAGATCTTCAGAGCGATGGACTGCCCTATGCTTCAGAAGGTGACTTTAGCAGCATTCATGTTATCTGGGGATGCCGGCTTCTGGTGGCAGAGCACCTGCCAGAGGATGATTGATGAGGGCACGACCTTGAGCTGGGATAACTTCAAAAGGTTATTCTTGGAGAAGTACTTCCCACACGATGTGCGCAACAAGAAACAGATAGAGTTCTTGGATCTAAAGCAAGGGGACGACACCGTGGCAGACTACGCATCAAGGTTCAAAGCACTTGTACGATTTTGCCCGACATATGAGGGAGCTGCCAACGAAGAATCCAAGTGCGTCAAGTTTCTCAGCGGCCTTCGTCCTGAGATCAAACAAGTATTCAACTACAAAGGGATCACGCGCTTTCGCGAGCTGGTGAACAAGTGCAGAATTTATGATGAAGACAATCGAGCAAAGGCGGCACATTACAAGAGTGGAGGGCCTTTGAGGAGTCAGAACAAGTTCCAAGCAACTAACAAGGGCAAGCCATATTCTAGAGCAACGGGAAATCCCAAGATTGGAGGTGGCAGTGAAGGTACACTGCAAAAGAAGAATTATGCTCCAGTTGCTGGTCAAGCGTCAAAAGGAGGGAGTGTTGGTTCTACCACTCATATTACTTGCTTCAAATGCGGAAAGGAGGGTCATCGAGCAAACCGATGTGGAGATAGAGAGGTCACCTGTTACGTTTGTCAGGAGAAAGGGCATATTGCTCGTGACTGTCCTCAAAAGACACAAGGAACGGTAGCGGCAAGTGGAGATGCCAGTGGAAGTGCCAGTAAACCTAAGGCTACTGGGAGAGTCTTTGCCTTGAGTGGTACTGAAGCTGCTCAATCCGAGGACTTGATCCAAGGTATTGGTTACATCGCGGGTAATCCCTTAGTTATTTTATTTGATTCTGGTGTGACTCATTCTTTCATATCACATGCTTGTGTGTCCAAGTTAAAATTGCCTGTTTCTTCTTTGCCTTTTGTATTGTGTGTGGAAACGCTAGCTAGTGGGTCAGTTTCTACTTCTAATGTGTGCTTAAACTGTTCTGTTTCTGTTAATGATAGAAAATTCCTAGTTGATTTGATTTGTTTACCTCTAAGTCAACTAGACATTATTCTGGGAATGGACTGGTTATCTTCCAATCATGTCCTATTAAACTGTGCTGATAAAACTATCATGTTTGGTCACCCTGTTGAGGGTAAGAATAAGGACTTTATGACTGCCAATCAGGTAAAGGCGTCTCTAAGGGAAGATGCCCAGGTTTACATGCTTTTAGCTTCTTTGAAATCTGATAGTAGCGTTGTTGTGAGTGAGATACCTGTAGTGTGTGAATACCCTGAAGTGTTTGCAGATAATGTGTCTAGTCTACCACCTGAGAGAGGGATAGAGTTTTCTATAGACTTAGTGTCGGGTATAGGACCGATTTCAATTACACCTTATAGGATGTCACCCATAGAGTTAGCAGAACTTAAGAAGCAATTAGAGGACTTGTTAGAGAAAAGGTTTATAAGGCCTAGTATGTCACCCTGGAGAGCGTCTGTTTTGTTTGTTAAGAAGAAGGATGGTAGCATGAGGTTATGTACAGATTATCGCCAGCTAAATAAGGTAACCATTAAGAATAGATATCATTTGCCTAGGATAGATGACTTGATGGATCAGCTAGTGGGGGCATGTGTTTTTAGCAAGATAGATCTTAGATCAGGCTATCATCAGATCAGGGTTAAGGAAGAGGATATACCTAAGACTGCATTTAGGACTAGGTATGGACATTATGAATATCTGGTAATGCCTTTCAGTGTGACGAATGCTCCTGCGATTTTTATGGATTACATGAACAGAATTTTTCACCCTTATTTGGATAAATTCGTAGTTGTCTTCATAGATGATATACTAATTTATTCCAAAACTAAGGAAGAGCATGAGGAACATCTAAAGGTAGTGCTTCAGGTTCTTAAGGATAAGCAGTTGTATGTTAAGATGTCCAAGTGTGAGTTCTGGTTAGAGGAAGTAAGTTTCTTAGGCCATGTGATTTCTAAGGGAGGTATAGGCGTAGATCCTTCTAAGGTAGAGGTTGTGCTTAAGTGGGAGGCTCCTAAGTCAGTAAGTGAGATTAGAAGTTTCCTTGGGTTGGCTGGGTACTATAGAAGATTCATAGAAGGGTTTTCCATGTTAGCTTTGCCTTTGACCGAGTTGACTAGGAAGGGAGTTGCCTTTGTGTGGAATAGTAAGTGTGAGACTAGTTTCCAAACCCTTAAGGAAAAGTTGACTAGTGCACCAGTGTTAGTGTTGCCCGACCTTAGTAAACCCTTTGTAGTATACTGTGATGCCTCTAAGATGGGTTTAGGTGGGGTGTTGATGCAAGAGGGTAAAGTAGTAGCCTATGCTTCTAGGCAATTGAAAATCCATGAGAGAAACTACCCTACCCATGACCTAGAGCTAGCGGCCGTAGTGTTTGTGTTGAAGATTTGGAGACATTATCTGTATGGTTCCAGGTTTGAGGTTTTTAGTGACCATAAGAGCCTTAGATATTTGTTTGACCAGAAAGAGCTGAATATGAAACAGAGGAGGTGGTTAGAATTTCTTAAGGATTATGATTTTGAGTTTAGTTACCATCCCGGTAAGGCTAATGTAGTGGCTGATGCTTTAAGTAGGAAATCTATCCATGTTAGTTCCCTAATGATTAAGGAGATGGATCTTTTAACTCAGTTTAGGGATTTGAGTTTAGCTTGTGAAGTGACTTTTGTTAGTGTGAGGTTGGGGATGATTAGAGTAAGTAATAATCTGTTGAAAGATATTAGCAAGGCCCAATTAGAGGATCCATTTTTTATAAGTAGAAGAGAGGCAATAGAAGGAAGTAATGGTGGAGAGTTTGTAATAGGTACCGATGGGGTAGTGAGATTTGGAGACCGAGTGTGTGTGCCTGATGAACCTACTATTAAGCGTTTAGTGCTAGAAGAAGGGCATAGGAGTAAGCTTAGTTTCCATCCAGGATCGACTAAGATGTATTAAGACTTGAAGAAAGTGTTTTGGTGGCCTAGAATGAAGAGGGACATAGAGGAGTTTGTGAGTGCTTGCTTAGTGTGCCAAAAGTCTAAGGTAGAACACCAAAAGCCTTCAGGATTGCTTCAACCCTTAAGTATACCTGAGTGGAAGTGGGATAGTATTTCCATGGACTTTGTAGTTACCTTGCCTAAGACTGTGAGGGGGCATGACTCCATGTGGTTTATTGTGGATAGGTTAACTAAGAGTGCACATTTCCTTCCTATTAACATTAAGTACTCCTTAGAGAAACTAGCCCAGTTGTACATCAGTGAGATTGTGAGATTGCATGGCATACCATCTAGTATAGTTTCAGATAGAGATCCCAGGTTTACCTCTAGATTTTGGGAGAGTTTGCAGAAGGCCTTGGGGACCCAGCTTAGGCTTAGTTCAGCTTATCACCCTCAGACTGATGGTCAGACCGAGAGAACCATTCAATCCTTAGAGGATTTGCTTAGGGCTTGCGTGTTAGACCAAGGGGGTAGTTGGGATAGCTTTTTACCTTTGATAGAGTTTACCTATAACAATAGCTTTCACTCTAGCATAGGTATGGCACCTTATGAGGCATTATATGGTAGGAGATGTAGAACACCTTTGTGTTGGTGTGAGCCGGGGGAGTGCCTTGCGTTAGGACCTGAGATAGTGCAGTAAACCACTGATAAGAGGATGAGGACAACTCAGAGTAGGCAGAAGAGCTATGCTGATAAGAGGAGGAAGGAGTTAGAATTCAAAGAAGGGGACCATGTATTCCTGAAAGTCACTCCGTGGACTGGGGTTGGTAGGGCATTAAAGTCTAGAAAGCTTACACCTCGATTCATTGGTCCTTACCAAATTCTCAGAAGAGTCGGCAATGTTGCCTATCAGATTGCTTTACCTCCACACTTGTCAAACCTTCATAATGTTTTCCATGTTTCTCAACTCCGGAAATACATTCATTATCCTTCGCATGTGATTGAGTCGGATCACCTTGAGATTAAGGAAAACCTGACGGTGGAAACCATGCCGGTGAGAGTTGAGGATCAGAGGGTGAAACAACTTCGAGGTAAAGAGATTCCTTTAGTTAAGGTAATCTGGGGAGGACCTACACCCAAGAGTGCTACTTGGGAATTGGAAGAGAAGATGAAGGAGTCCTATCCAGAGTTATTCGCTCCAGGTAAAATTCGAGGTCGAATTTTCTTTCTAGGAGGGGAGAGTTGTAACATCCTAAATTTTATTAAGTAAAATATTAATGAAATTAAATAAATAAGTAGAGGAAATAATTAATTAAATAGATGAATAAATAATAGGATTAATATTGTTATTAGTTTTATCCATAAAGTTAACTTAAGTTTAAAAGAGGAGAAAGGGATGCAGAGTGGGCCCAAGCCTAATTAGGTATTCTAGTAAGGAGGGGTTATCAGTCACCCTAACCCTTATTCGTATTATCGTCATAGAGCGAAACGCTAAGGAGGGGAGAAAACAAGTCTCAAGAGAGGATTGCTGCAGAGTGAGGATCAAGAACCAAGAAAGGGACTTCCTTGCTGTAATCGATCATCGCTTAAGGTACGGTGGGGGAGAGGGTGCTGCTTGTATATGCATGTAGGGGTGCTTGGGTAGTGAGGGCAACCATAAGACCCTCTAAGACTCTAAATTAGAAATTGATATATATATATATATATTGAGTATTATATGATGAAAACATGTTGGTTGATGATTAATTCTGTGAATCTTTGTGAATCTTGATTGGGTTGAATGAGAATAAAGAGAATAGTGAAAATGGGTTAATGAGGATTTGATGATTTTGGGTTTTGATGGAAAACCATGTAAAACTGTTAAAGATTGATGATTTTGATGAGTTTGATGAATATTAATGATTATCAATGGTGTTTGATCGAAAAGGATTGAATAGAGGTTGAATAGAGTGATGTAGAAGTGTTAGAAATCGTGAAATCTGCGATCTGCGTCGCGGGTAATCGATTACCAGGAGTGGTAATCGATTACCAGGGTGTTCTGGTTAACCCAGGAGTGCTGTTTGTTCCCTGGTAATCGATTACAGGATTATGGTAATCGATTACCAGAGAGTTTGTTTGTAGGTAATCGATTACAGAGAGGCTGTAATCGATTACCAGAGACCTTGTTTGCAAGTAATCGATTACTAGAGGTTGGTAATCGATGATGGTATTGAGTTATATAGTGTTGGTAATGAGATTGGATGCATACGATAATGTGTTATACTCGATGATGGTATTGAGTTATATAGTGTTGGTGATGAGTTTAGATGCATATGATAATGTGTTATACTCGATGATGGTATTGAGTTATATTATGATGATGATGAGTTTTGGTGTATGCATGATGGATGTATATATGTGATATATTTGATGATGAAACTGAGTAAATAATGGTGTTATGAGTATTAATGATGATTGAGTATTATGTGTGAAAATAGAGTATGTGATTCCATTGGTGAATGATGGTATGAGACTTATATGATGATATAGATGAATAGTTATATGTTGATTTATAGATTATTATTATCTGATGGATTATTTGATGTTTGGGTATGTGGTATGATTGACGATGATGTTGTTATATGTGGGTGAGGATAGGGTAGCCTCCTATGTGTATGTATGAGTAGTATTCTTTCCTCACCGTTATACTGTGGATATTTTTTACAGGTATTGATGATGACACGACTGGTGTCGAGTTTTGATTAAAGGGAGTGTGCTATGGTATATGTGACATCAGGGTATAATTTTGGGGATTCTTTCTTTATGTTTCTAGTTAGGAAGGTTTTTGTAAACTATTTTGGGATCCTTGCACAACAAGTGGGATGTTTAGTACTTTTATATTTTTGGGGATTCCGCTGCATGAGTATTTTAATACATTTGAGTTTCGTTTTATTTCAATTAAGTTGTTTTCGAACTAATGAGGTTTTTAATAAGAGAGTTATGTGAACATTTTACCCATTGTGGGACGTTACCTTTTCTACACTTCAATTTATTAAACGTATAAGAGTTTGGAGTAGAAGGGTATCACAGTCAACACATATACATATATACTTTCTATACAATCCAAAATAAAACTAAACTCCAACTAGTAAGGAACCCCTGCTCTCAATCACTGATCCCTGCCAGGAGGTACCTGCACACCTAGATTGAGTCCACAAAACGTGTGGTGAGACGAATGTCTCCGTGAAGTACAACTATGCATATGTAGTGTAGGGGAAAAATCATGAAACAATATGTAACACTCAAGACATAACCATATTCATAACAATCAAAACAAATATATGCACTAATGATGCAACTCACTGTTGTGCCCAGCAGGCATGATCTTATCACTTAAACTGGAGTTAGAACTGAGCTCAGACTACGGGAAACGTCTTTCCCGGGGATGTATCCCACCCATTACTGGACCGAAGTCAAGTTTTCACATAATTACTTAATTTTCTTAACTCACAGCGCAAAGGCCGGCTTGAATTAACTCACGGTCGAAACTGGCTTATATGATTCAATGAACTAATAACTGATAATCAATATATTATGCAAATTCGTAAATTTCGTATGTTTCGTAACCTAAGGTTCTCGATATCAATAACAACATATATAACTTAAACATTAGCTTTTAAACTTATTAACATGAATTCTCATACAATCACCAATAATTCAACATCTTTCAGTATAAAGAAGGGAATTTAAAGGATAGGGTTCATGCATCAGATCAAAGAAATCACAATGTGAGGGTGTGTGAGTTGTACTCACCTAATCTTGAAGCTTATAGGAAGAAAAGTGAGTAAGGATGGATCACGTGACGATTCCTTGCTCCAATTTCCCTTTTCAAGCTTCAATCCAAGCTTTCTCTCTCTAGAAATTCAGTCTTGTTGAGTCTCAGGATTAATTTAGGTATTCAAATTAGATTCAAGACTCATTATCCTTGGTTTTAATTATCAACAAATTTGACTAGATTAAAAGAAAACAGGTGCTACTAAGAAAGGTATTGTTTTGTAGATTGTGTCTCAGGGTGAAGTATCAGAATCAGAAGAAGAAGAATCAAAAGAAGAAGAACAAATCAGAAGAAGAAGAACCAGTGAAGAATCAGAAGAAGAAGAACCAGTGAAGTATCAGAAGAACGAAGGAAAATCAGAAGATGAAGCAACACAGAATCTGAAGAGAAGAAAAGACTCAATCATCTGAAGCATATTCATCTGAAGCCCAGAAGACAGCAAAGGAATAATAGATCCACAATAAAATTGAAGCAACTAGAAGCAAAGGAAGCTATGGAAAAGAATAGAAAAGGTTCAACTATCTGAAGACATGAAAGACTCAGACCGTCTCAAGACTCATCATCATCTGAAGCATATCCTCCATCTGAAGAAGTGACTATCATCTGAAGACTCGAAGACAAACTAAAGACTTGACTCCGTATGAAGCATACCTATCATCTGAAGAAGTGACTATCATCTGAAGGCTCGAAGACAAACTGAAGACTTGACTCCATATGAAGCATACCTATCATCTGAAGAATGGAAGCATATCAGAAGCACTCTGTATGACTGAAGGACTGAAGGCGTCAGAACCAAGAAATGTTCTCATAAAGATATTGTCAAAGCATGAAGAACACTGTATCCAATGGACTACTTCATTTCGGCACAAAAGTTAGCATACTTTTCTGCATCGATCAAAAGACTTGCACAAATAAGGAAATCCTGCAATGACTGTTGCATCTGCAATCAAAAGGGTACTGTATACGCAGACATACTGCACCTGCTACTGTCCAAAAGCAAATCAGAAGTCTGGACAAGAAAATATCGAGAAAGATGTTTGAACTAATATTATCTAATTCAACATCTATCCAAATATCAGAAGAACTAGAAGATACAAAGATTAATAAAGCTAGGATCGTCCGAAGTAAAGAAAGAAGCATTCTGCTGAAGTAAAATAAAAAAAAGGAAGAACATTTCTGCTAAAATGAAGAAGCATCTTGCTTTAATCATCTGAAGAAGAGAAGAATCATATTGTCAGAAGAAAGGAGCGAGTTGAAAGCATTTCAATCTGAAGAATTAAAAGAAGCTTGAAGCTATCATCTGAAGGAAGTTATAAATGGCTTAATAGTCTGAAGAAATGAAACTCTCTGAATGCACAGAACAGATTTCAACATAGTAGAAGTCACAAGAGAAGTTGAGACCATATGATTCAATGGCTATAATATCATATGTCTTTATTCAAAGAGGAAAATAGCGACAACAGCTATTATCCTTAGGACAAGACACCTCACTCAAAGAAGAAAGAGGAAACTGTGTCAGGAGTAAATGAAAAGGAGTATATACAAATAAGCAAAAGGACAAATCCAACGGATACCTCCTCACACATACTCTAAAAGAAAGCTAAGGAAAGCATAAGGAAAACATAGGAAAGCAGAAGAAAGTTGAGGAAAGCAGAAGAAAGCTGAGGAAAGCATAAGAAAATCAAGAGAGAGAAGAAGCATAAAAATATCAAGGAAATCTCTCAAAGGAGCTCATCAATAGAAGTGTCAGAACGAGATCGTCTGAACACTTATTTTGCTTAAGAAGAAGCAACCGTTTGAGAAGCTATTACACAACGGCTATATGAGCCACATCATCAACATCTCAACGGTATTATCAACCATCTTCAACGGCTATATTTCATCAGAACATATAAATAGCCTCAAGATTGAATTTGAAGATGTTGGCATTTCTTGCTAACCAGAGGTAGTTGCCATGCCGGGCAATTCCTCAGAATGAAAAATAGAAGTGTTGTCGTGTATTATCATATTCATCCTTAACCCATGGCATATCATTGATTACGCAGAAGAGTTTGGTTCATAGGAAATCAATTATCATATTCAACCAATCTTCTGAAAATACAGAGTTGAATTAGAGCTTAGAAGAAAATACTTTCTCTGTAAAACCTTGTACTTAGATTTATTCATTGTATCCTGAGTAGTACTCAATTAACCTCTAGTACCGGAAGAGAATAAGTTTATGTTTCGTGGAAACTTAAACTTAGTTTAGTTTGTAAACACTTCATGTGTCTGAGAGCCTGGAGAGGCTTGGTGGAAGAAAGAATACTTGTTGAGCCCGAAGAGGCTTGTCTGTAAAAGAATACTGCACCGAATTGCCTGGAGAGGCAGTTGAAAACAAAGGAATATTCATTGTTGAGCCTGGAGAGGCTTGTCTGTAAAAGAATACTGCACTGAGTTTCCTGGAGAGGCAGTTGAAAATAAAAAATACTTGTGTAGAACCTGAAGAGGCTTGATAGAAAAGAATACTTGTATTTGTGGTTTCAGATAGTGGAAAATCCAGTGGTGGTTTGCCCTGGGACTGGATGTAGCTCACTGGGTTGGTGGGTGAACCAGGATAAATTTTGTGGCTAAGTTTTCTATCCCTTAAACTCCTTAATTTACATCTTTATATTTCTGATGGGGATTGAGCAGTATTTTCATAATAAACCTAACACAACAATTTCAATAAACTAAGTTTTCCAAGATAATAACTCATTCAGTTAATCTTATATCGTTTGGAATATTACAAAGAATATACTTTGAAGAACGTCTAAAATAACTCTTTGAAGTGGATCTGAAACAGTTTCAGTTCAGAAGTTAGAAGTACACTTCAGACGATGATCAATCATCTGAGGTAGCTCAGAAATAGTTCTGAAAAGATTCTTTGTGGGGTATTTTGAGATGAATCTGAATGATTAAGATTAATTAATTAAGAGTCCAAGTTAGTCAGCGTTTTGTTTAACTTTCCTTAGTCTCTAACTCTGTCAAAATTTGTCCTTCTTATCTTCCGCAATTTTCATGTTAACTCTAATTTTAAGTTTCTCATTCTATTTTGTCTTAATAGGTTTGTAGTTTATTTCAAGATTTCTAAAATGATCAAAATGTATAAAACACTATTCAACCCCCCTTCTAGTGTTGCCTGTGGAACTAACAAGTCTCTCTTTAGATTAAGGAGGAAGAAGAATGAGAAGAGAAAATTATGATTCTGAAGGGAAATCAGGTGCCTTAAGTAGATTCTCGCTCAAGCGAGAAGACCTCGCTTGAGCGACTGGGTCGGTTGCATGGCCTTTCTTTACATTCTCACTCAAGTGAGACTATCTCGCTTAAGCGAGAATGACCCAGAAAATACACCATCTCTGGACGATTCTCGCTTAAGCGAGCTCCTTCTCACTTGAGCAAAAATTGTCCAGAGAGCCTTTCCAAAGTCCCTATTTCTCGCTTAAGCGAGCCTAGCTAGGCTCGCTTAAGCGAGAAATGCAGAAAACTCAAATCCAAGACTTTTTTGCATAATTCGCTCAAGCGAGATCTTCTCGCTTGAGCGAGACCACTGAAACTTGGTTTTTAGCCTAAGTCTTATCTCCTAATTTCTTAAGCTTTCTTTCCATAATTATTAACATACAATTTCCTAACTTAATCTTATGAATTAATAGAAGTTCTAATTTACAGGATGTTACATTTCTACCCCCCTTCAAGCAATTTTGTCCTCAAAATTGATTAAGGAAAAAGATAACAAGAATACCTCAACTGAAAAGTTCCAGAAACTGATCACGAATAACATCTTCTTTTTCCCATGTTGCCTCTTCTGGTGATTGACCTTCCCAGAACACCTTCACCAATGGAATTGTCTTATTTCGCAAAGTCTTGACACTTCTGTCGATAATCTGTGCGGGTCTAGAAGGGATGATGAGATCTTCTCTTAATTGTATTGTTTCAGGGCTAATGACATGTGAAGGATCATGAATGTATTTTCTTAGCTGAGATACATGGAAAACATCATGTATCCTGGACAATTGAGGCGGTAAAGCTATCCTGTAAGCCAGAGGGCCAACCTTCTGTAGGATCTGAAATGGACCAACAAATCTAGGATTGAGCTTTTTGGTCTTGATGGATCGTCCTATGCCTGTGACAGGAGTTATTTTCAGAAATACATGATCCCCTTCCTCAAACTCTAAGTCATTTCTTCTCTTGTCAGTATAGCTTTTCAGCCGGCTTTGGGCAGTTGCAAGCTTTTCCCTAATGACTCTGATCTTTTCTGTGGTTTCCTGAACTAACTTCGGACCTAACAGGGTTCTTTCACCCACCTCATACCAACACAAGGGAGATCTACATTTCCTACCATACAGAGCTTCATATGGTGCCATGCCTATACTGCTATGAAAACTATTGTTATAGGCAAACTCAATGAGAGGCAGATACTTATCCCAATTCCCTGACTCCTCTAACACACAAGCTCTAAGCATATCTTCTAAGGTCTAGATGGTTCTTTCAGACTGACCGTCAGTCTAAGGGTGGTAAGCAGTACTAAACCTGAGTTTTGTCCCGAAGGCCTGATGAAGTGCATTCCAGAACCTAGAAGTGAACCTAGGGTCCCTATCTGATATGATACTAGAGGGAATGCCATGGAGCCTGATAATCTCCTTGACATACAAATTCGCTACCTTGCTAAGGGAATAGGTACTCCTAATTGGTAGAAAGTGGGCCGATTTAGTCAGTTGGTCAACAATAACCCAGATGACATCAAAACCAGATTGGACCCGAGGTAATCCTACCACAAAGTCCATAGCTATACTCACCCACTTCCACTCAGGGATATCTAAAGGCAAAAGGGTTCCTAATGGTTTTTGATGTTCTATTTTAACCTGTTGACATACCAAACACTTAGAAACATATTCTGCTATATCCCTCTTCATACCATCCCACCAAAACATCCCATCCAAATCCTGATACATCTTGGTAGTGCCAGGATGTATAGAAAATTTACCCCTGTGGGCTTCCTCTAAAATTTGTTGTCTAAGACTACCCCTCTTAGGGACACAGACTCTCCCTTGGAAGAGAATTATCCCATCATCAGACTCCGAAAATCCTAACTGCTCCTTTCTACCCTGGAGGCCTGAGTCCAAACTCTGAGCCTCTTTGATTAGAGCTCTCAGCTCACTAGTGACCTCAATTCTATAGAGTCTGAAACTATGCTCTCCAACTGCAACACCTAAACTTAGGTTTCTAAACTCTTCTAGTAAACTCATTTCATGTACCATCATAGAGGATACATGAAGAGACTTCCTACTGAGGGCGTCGGCCACTACATTGGCCTTGTCAGGGTGGTACCTAAGTTCAAAATCATAATCCTTAAGAAATTCCATCTACCTCCTCTACCTCATGTTGAGTTCTTTCTGATCAAAGAGATATTTTAAACTTTTATGATCACTAAAGACCTCAAATCTCACACCAAAAAGGTAATGCCTCCAAATCTTGAGGGCAAAAACCACTGCTTCTAACTCCAAATCGTGAGCAGGATATTTATCCTCATAAGGCTTCAACTGCCTAGATGCATAAGCCACCACTCTCCTATCCTGCATCAAAACACATCCTAAACCTTTTCCCAAGGCATCATTGTACACCTCGAAGGTCTTAGACAAATCCGGTAACACTAGTACCGGGGCGGTGGTTAACCTCTCTTTGAGCTCCAAGAAGATCTGCTCACAACCCTCGTCCCACACAAAGGCTTGACCCTTTCGAGTCAACCTTGTGAGAGGCAAGGCTAGCTGGGAGAATCCTTTAATGAATCTCTGGTAGTAGCTAGCCAATCCTAGGAAACTCCTAATCTCTGTAATGGTATTAGGCCTTTCCCATTCAAGGACAGTTGCTACCTTGCTAGGATCAACAGATACACCCTCACTAGTAATCACATGTCCTAGAAATTGAACCCTGTCACTCCAAAACTTACACTTCTCAGGGTTAGCAAACAACTTCTTTTCTCTCAAAACATCTAAAACAATCCTAAGGTGTCGCTCATGCTCTTGTAAGCTGTGGGAGTATATCAGAATATCATCGATAAAAACAATGACAAACTGATCTAGATAGGGCCGGAAAATCTAATTCATGTAGTCCATGAATACAACAGGAACATTGGTTACTCCAAATGGAATCACCAAATACTCAAAGTGCCCATACCTAGTCCCGAAGGCTGTCTTAGGTATATCCTCACCCTTGATCTTGATCTGGTGATAACCAGACCTTAAATCTATCTTAGAGAAAACTAAGGCTCCCCTAAGTTGATCCAAAAGGTCATTTATCCTAGTTAATGGATACTTATTCTTAATGGTAACATTGTTTAGTTGCCTATAATCTACACACAGCCTCATCCTCCCATTCTTCTTCTTCACTAAGAGTACTGGAGCTCCCCAGGGTGACACACTAGGCCTAATGAACCCTTTAGCCATAAGATCTTCTAACTGATTCTTAAGTTCACTAAGTTCTAGTGGGGACATCCTATATGGTGCCTTAGAAATGGGTCCCTTTCCCGGTACTAAATCTATGGTAAACTCTATCTCTCGGTCCGAAGGTAAGGTAGTTACCTCACTAGGGAAAACATCTTGAAACTCCCTAACCGTAGCTATACTGCTCACATTTACCTTAGACTCCAGAGTTGAGGAGAGTAACAAAACAAAACATTCACTCCCATCACTAAGGCATTCGGACACTTGTGTGGTACTGGACAAAAGTATTGATGGTTTCTCCCTTGAAGGATGAGGAAGAAGTGGGAAAACAACTTTCTTATTAAAACAATCAAGCATGACTTGATTTGAAGATAACCAATTCATCTATGCCCCTCAATGGCAAACAAATTAGGTCAACCTCGAAGGCTTTCCCTTGTATCACAATGGGGCACTGTATACATACAAGAGAAGTAGAAATGGCCTCCTTGGCGGGTGTAGTAACACTGAGCACATAGGGTAAAGAAATAGCATGCAAGTTTAACTGTTTCACACAATCATGAGAAATGAAAGAATGAGTTGCTCCTGAATCAAACAATACAATTAAGGTCCGATCTCTTAGGGTGCACATACCTCACATCAGATTATCCGCAGAAGCTGCCACTTCCCCGCTAAGGGTGAAGACTCTTCCAGTGGTTTGGGGTTTTGGTAGGTCCTTCCTCTTTGGACATTCATTCTTCATATGACCAGGCTGCTTGCAGAAAAAGCAAATGTTCTTCCCTATCAGACATTCTTCGGAATGTTCCTTACCGCACTTAAGGCAAGTGGATACCCCTTGGCGTTGGGCCGGCCGTGTGGCCAAGGCGGAGGTGCCTTACCACTTAGGCCTCGGGCCCTTAATCTGGTTTGCCACATCCATCTTCCTCTTTCCCTTGTTATCTACAGGTGGTGTTGAGGACATAGTTCCCTTGATGTTCTTCTCCGCAATATATCATTTGTTAATCAGAGTGGGGAAATCCTTAATCTCGTGTGTTCCAACCCAATCCAACAACTCAGGTCAGAGACCTCCTTCAAACTGAGTGCATCTTCATTCCTCATCAACAACTGTCTGCAGGAACCTCGAATACTTAGCCAACTCCTCAAACTTGGCCACGTACTGGCCCACCGTCATACTCCCTTGCTTCACTTGTAGGAATTTAGCTTCTTTCTGCCTTCGAACGGTGGAGGGAAAGTACTTCTCTAAAAACAAGGTCTGAAAAATGCTCCAAGTGACAGGAGTCTCTGCCACAACATTCCAAGCACTAGTAGTCTTCCACCAATCCTCGGCCTCACCCCTCAGCATGTATACTGCAAATCCAACCTTGGAGTCATCGGTACACTTCATCACATTAAAGACTCTATTAAGATCACGAAGCCGGTTGGATGCCACGTCCGGGTCATAGACTCCATTAAATTGAGGAGGGTTGTGCTTCCGAAACTCCGATAACCCATGAACAAACGGATCCACCGTAGGAAGGGGCGGTGTTCCTGTTGTTCTTCGGGCCAATTCCTGAAGTAATGTTGCATTGACAGCCGCCTGCTCTCGAGCCGCCTCTGCTTGCATTCGGTTGGAATTCATTTGTTCCCCTATCATCTGAGTAAAGGCTTGTAAGGCCGCTGCTATGATGGGTTTCTGGCAAGCGAGCCAAAAATCCAGTAGTATAATAGTAAGAAAGATATCGTATCCACAGGGAACGGTCAATTCGCGTATAGTTGTGATCTATTTATCAAGAGAAAATACCGGATTTATGAGAATATTGTTGCGTAAATTGTAAATAGTAAATAAATAATCAATGAAATTAGAAAGGAAGAGTTAGAGACACTTTACTTGGATTAGGATTGAACTTCATATCATCACACCCTTTGTGTATGTAAAAACTATCTATTATTTTAGGTTTACTCTATAATACTGTAGACAAACTATATTGCTAAGACCCCGAGTTACCAGCGGCCTCACACACTCAAGGATAATCCATGCGGGCTCTCCCAAGCGACAGACTTACCCTCGGCTTATTTTATTTTCTTTATTCCGTTTGTAAAAGAACTAATTGATAAACGAGGCCTAATCCTGTAGACGTACCTTCATTAGAGTACTCACACTACCCATCACTCATCAGGATACATCCATGTGTCGGTCCTGGATTGACAATCAACTAATTCTTTGCTATTGATACTAAGGCCAAATCCTGTAAATGCCCTTCGCTAGAGTACCGTCACTACCCATCGCTCATTAGTAACGCTCATGTGTCGGTCACAGAGTATCGAGTCCTCTTATTCAATCAGAGTTTGGGTTTCTTCAGAATTCGCTCCCTCATCCTCAATCCTAGTCGAAACTAGCCTATAACTCTGGCGCAAGCGCGAAAGTTAGGAATTAAGCACAAAATAAGATTACCAATATTATAGACAGAGAGCTCAGAAATAATAAAATAGAATTTACATACACTTGGGGATAGAATCAATTACATCCAATCCTAATGGAGAGTTAACTACACAGGGTAGCCATACAAACCACTGAAGATGTTGTCACCATCTTCGATCCTCGTGAAGCGCTCCTCCTCTCCTACTCTAAAATTAGCTTTGGTGCATTATCACTGAAATAAGACTGAATTACAATAATCGCGCACCCTTTGATCTGGTGCAATGAGGTCCTATTTATAGGCTAAGGAAAGACAAAGGAAATTTGGGGAGAAATCTATCTAAAAATGGCAACAGGGCAAGAATCAGCGTGACCTGCAGAATCCTTGTTTAATTGGCAGTGATCTCCTCATTGATTGCCTCAAATCTTCTTCAAATCTTTATTAAATGTCTTCAATCAAACTCAAATCTTGCAGATATCTCCCTCATTTAATGTTATCTTTCCTTCAAATCAAATCTTTGCAATATCCTGCAAAAAACAGCAATATTTATATTAAAATAGCATCAAATTCAAATCCAAGATTAATAAATACAATTTATCTAATATTAAATAAAAAGGGATTAAACTGGGGCAAAAATATCATTTTATCCTTGATAAGTGAACTAAAAGTGCTCTAATTTATCATATCATTTTCACTTATCAAAATACCCCCCAACTTGAATTCTTGCTTGTCCTCAAGCAAGATACCTCTTTGCAATCAAAAAATCAATTCTATCCCCTGAATAACTAAAATCAAAAACAAATTCAAGGAACTTTTCATCATCTCCTTGTTAAGCAGCAGTCACCTTCCAAACATAAGAAAAAATCAGGATTAAGAGATGTTACCAATCCTCAATCAGAATAGAACACAAACATCAGTCAAACTTCTCAAAAATAGCAATTAAAGCAATAAGTGATAAACCAAGGAAATCTCTCATTCTCACGAGTAAGTGTTTCCCTGAATCTTTTTCCCCACCGTTGAACAATTAGAATTGATAGTCGTTTCCAACATCTGAACCTGCAAGTAGTCAATATGGATCAAAAGGTCTTTTCTTTGGTTGTAATGAGGCTGGGCTATCAAGAAATCATGGTTTTTCTGGATATGCAATGAACACTTTGAATAGAGAGCATCTTGTGATTGTGCTTTGGAACTTCTCTCAATCTACCATGTCATTCTTGAATTGTCACCCTTTTTCAGCTGGCCTCTTTGTTTGAAGAAGTACTCCCCCCAACTTATTCAATTCCACACTTTTGTTCAGTTTTTTTTTGTACAATAACATAGAGAATTTATTTATGAGGGAGTATTCTTCTTTGTGATTTCTTGTGCCTGCTCTTTGGATCTCTTTGACCTTTCATTTCACCAACCTTTGTCCCATCTTGTTGTGTTGCACCTTGCTCTCTATCCCAAGTGTGAAGGGACATGGTATGATCATTAATCATGGCTGGGGTGCATCAAAAGAAATATTAAGGCTCAAATGGGCAATCAAAAATTGGAAAAATTTAATCAAGGTTGGCTATTTGGCACTGAGCAAAATATTATAATCACAAAATATGCCTTTGTCACTTCCATATCTTCTACTAGCAAGACAAAATTCAGAAACTCAAGCAATAACAGTTGACAAACAGTGGTGAAAAACTCTCAATTTTAGTGTTTGGGCTCACAGCTCACTGGTTATTGGCTAAAATTCCTTGATAAAGCACTTACTGGTTTTAATTAACTATCCTGATAGGTTCTCCTGAAAAGTATCCTAATCCTAACTGATTATGGAATTAATCACAAAATCCTATCATCTTTCCTAATCTGGTTAGTTAAACTACTTAATTACAGAGAATTTTGAAAAAGTTACCTTAATTCCTAATTTCCTAAGGTCCTAAAAGTTTTAAAAATTCAAAAAATTTAAAAAAAATGAAATACAAAACAAAAATCCTAATTAAAAAAATTCTATAAAATAATAGAAATTAAAAGAAAAACTAAACAAAATAATAGAAATTAAAAGAAAAACTAAAAGAAAGAAAACACCAGTATCAATCTTCATCCTTTGTATCCTGTAAGTCCTTATCCTACTACTGCTCCACCTCCCCCTGGATGAATAGACCTGTCCTACAAGAATATCCGGAACTCTTCAAGTAGCATGCTTGGGTATGGGTCTAGTACTCCTGATTGGTTTGAGGTCAACTGGTCTTTATACTTTGCAGCAGTCTGTGCAATTCATGGAAGCCTATCATTAACCAATTTGCATGCATAATTCAAAGAATTGATATTTTCACAACAAAAGTTCAGTGCACTTGGTAATGACTTCCTAAAAACAAATCATACTCATTTGTTTTGCAAGCATTCAATCAATCCATGGAAAGTGAAAGATCAAGATTTTTGAAAGAAACAGAGCATAACACTTTCAAATTCAATAACTCACAAAACAAAGGGCATTCCAATCAAGCAAATTGTTCTTCATGTTCCACACAGCCAAAATCACATTTAAGATAGCAATAATCAATAATATTCACGATCCTAAATTTGCTACCCTAAAGTGTAAATCATAAAAATAGAGTAAATGAAGATTTCAATTGGTAAAAATTAAAGAAAACATAACTGAAAGTTTCAAAACTGATGGAAGTTTGTGAGTGGAAAGAGCGGAAAGAAGAGCTTAGGAAGTAGAGAAACAGTACATGAGAAAATAGAAGATTTTTAAAATTTCGTATCCTGCGCTTCACCCTGCTCTACAGCGCAAGTGAAGCGCAGAATACAGTGACTAAAGTTACATTTCTGTGCTTTACCTGCGCTACAGCGCAGGTTGAAACGCAGAAAACAGAATGTAATTTTGCAATTTTCAGTCACGTTTTCTGCTACTTCCTATTATTTAAAAATCCACAAACTTATTCCAATCAATTTTGAAAATTTCCTGAATAGAAAAATCCTAATTAACAAACAAGAAAACAAAACAAAACTGAAATTAATTAAAAACTTTAAAATCTCTGGGTTGCCTCCCAGAAAGCGCTTGTTTAACGTCTGATAGCTCGACACCTGTTCTCTCAAGGTGGCTGAAACTGAAATATTTTAGTGAGCTTGTGAGTTGCACCCTTCCTTTCTTTAGCCCATAAACCTCCCCATAATCTTGCCTTGGAGCAACCTGTAGTGTGAACTGACTTTGACCATTTAGGCTTCTTCCTGGAGTTAGACCATGCTTTTGACTCCCTTGGCTTGACTCTTCTTTTCTTTATTATCTTGCTCTCATGTGCATGAGTCTTCTTTTCCTAAAGCTTAGATGATCCACAATTGATTGCTCTCAATTTCTTTGCTTCACAGGGGTCTTTGATATGAAATACACCTGACCATTTCTTCAATTTAGCTCTAGGCTCAGAATCTGATTCTCTTGGCTCAATTCTTCCTTTCTTTGCTCTGGTCAGGTCAGTGTATTCGCAGGCCTTTATTTTGTGAGGTCTGGAAGGTTTATCACTTGTACCATGCCTTTCTTGATCTTCCTCTGGAGGACTGATTGGATAAGGCAAGGTCCTTGGGCTTTGTACCACTTCCCTTCCTTCCTCGGGCTTTGTCTCACCATCTCCCTGTTCAATCTTTTCTTCATTTTCTTGATCTTTTTCATGTACACCCTCATATGTGTTGTTCTCTTTCTCCCTTTCACAGTCAATCTCTTCTTCAAGCACCATCTTTTCTGTTTCATCCTCTCTTTCTTCTTCTACTTCTGCTCCACTTTCTTTTATTTCTTCAGTTTCCTCTTCTTGAATGTCTGGATAAGAGCAGTGACCATTGAGATGGTTACCTCCGCAAAAATCACAAATTAATTGTGGTGACTGGCCAGGATAAGAGTGAACTGGTTGCGGTGGCTGAGAAAGTCTGTCCAGCTGCTTTTGGAGTGCTTCTAATGACTGCTTCAAACTCTTATTTTCTGCCCTGAGATCATCTTCAAAAGTTTGCTTATGGGATGAAATAGCATCTTGTTGCCACCCAAAATTTTGATTCTGGTAACTTCCCCAATCCTATGAAAAATTGTTAGAATAATTGTTGTAATTAGAGAAGTTACCTTGAATCGGTGCATGGGAGAAATATTTTGGTTCTTGCTGGAACGAAGAAATGTCTGCCTTGGCTTGAATGTAACGTGGCCTACGAAAGAATCTTCTTAAAAAATTTTCTTCTACCACGTTCCAATTGTTCAGACTTTGGCTGGGATGTGACCTTAACCAATCTTTTGCTTTCCCTGTAAGAGAAAAAAGAAATAAACATAAATATGCAACCTTTTTGTCTTTTTCTTCAAAGCCCATAGTTTCAATTTATTTAAAGAATGTAGAGAGATGATCATTTGGATTTTCATGTTCTAAGCCTGAGAACTGGTGATCTTCAACAAGTTGAAAGTGTGATGCTTTGAACTCCACATCTTTTGCGGTACTTGGAAGGGCAATACTTGAACGATAACGTAGCCCTTGATGCCTCATTTAGTCCCCCAAGACTCTTTTTGGTTGAGTGTCCTCCATATTTTTCATTTACTTCACTTGGGTTGGTTGTTGAGATTGTCTCCTTGAGCTCTGCCCCTTTTTCTGTTACCTGTCTTCTCAAGAGAAATAATCAAGGAGCTCAAATATAGAGAAGAACAAAATAACAAAAATAATATTTTTTTATTGTGTTATTTATTTTTTTAAAAAAAATAATAAAAACATTTTTTAAAAAAAAATAATTAATAATAATAATATTTTTTAAAAAAGAAAATAATTAAAAAAATAAAATACTTCTCCCTCGTCTCCTTCTCTTGCGTCTACTTTCGTTCTTCCTTGATGTCCTTTCTATTTCTGGCACAAATTGTAGTTGATTTGGGGACACCTGGCTTCTCAAAAACAAAAACAAGAAACTTTGAAAAAGGATAAGTGTTGAAGAGAATTAATAATAATAGAAAAACTATAAATTTCCTAAATAATAATTTCCTAAAATAATAAGAATAAATAAATGAAATCATAAGATAGATATGACTTGATAATTAGACCTCCAAGGTTTACACGAATTGGAAACCGTTCCCCGGCAACGGCGCCAAAAATACTTGATGGGTTTCTGGCAAGCGAACCAAAAATCCAGTAGTATAATAGTAAGAAAGATATCGTATCCACAAGGAACGGTCAATTCGCGTATAGTTGTGATCTATTTATCAAGAGAAAACAACGGATTTATGAGAATATTGTTGCGTAAATTGTAAATAGTAAATAAATAATCAATGAAATTAGAAAGGAAGAGTTAGAGACACTTTACTTGGATTAGGATTGAACTTCATATCATCACACCCTTTGTGTATGTAAAAACTATCTATTATTTTAGGTTTACTCTATAATACTATAGACAAACTATATTGCTAAGACCCCGAGTTACCAGCGGCCTCACACACTCAAGGATAATCCATGCGGGCTCTCCCAAGCGACAGACTTACCCTCGGCTTATTTTATTTTCTTTATTCCGTTTGTAAAAGAACTAATTGATAAACGAGGCCTAATCCTGTAGACGTACCTTCATTAGAGTACTCACACTACCCATCACTCATCAGGATACATCCATGTGTCGGTCCTGGATTGACAATCAACTAATTCTTTGCTATCGATACTAAGGCCAAATCCTGTAAACGCCCTTCACTAGAGTACTGTCACTACCCATCGCTCATGTGTCGGTCACAGAGTACCGAGTCCTCTTATTCAATCAGAGTTTGGGTTTCTTCAGAATCCGCTCCCTCATCCTCAATCCTAGTCGAAACTAGCCTATAACTACAGCGCAAGCGCGAAAGTTAGGAATTAAGCATAGAATAAGATTACCAATATTATAGACAGAGAGCTCAGAAATAATAAAATAGAATTTACATACACTTGGGGATAGAATCAATTACATCCAATCCTAATGGAGAGTTAACTACACAGGGTAGCCATACAAACCACTGAAGATGTTGTCACAATCTTTAATCCTTGTGAAGCGCTCATCCTCTCCTACTCTAAAATTAGCTTTGGTGCATTATCACTAAAATAAGACTGAATTACAATAATCGTGCACCCTTTGATCTAGTGCAATGAGGTCTTATTTATAGGCTAAGGAAAGACAAAGGAAATTTGGGGAGAAATCTATCTAAAAATGGCAATAGGGCAAGAATCAGCGTGACTTGCGCTTCAAGCTGCGCTACAGCACATGTTCCAGAGAGCTGCGCTTCACCCTGTGCTACAGCGCAGGTTGAAGCGCAGAATGCGTCCTGCACCTTCAATCTTTCTCTTTTTAACTTGATCTCTCCCCGAGACTGGTTTTGGTTTATTTGTCTTTCCTTGTTTCCCTTTTCTTGATGAAATCTTGCATTTATTGAGCATCTTGGATTTAATTGGGAAGGTTGTCTGCAGAATCCTTGTTTAATTGGCAGTGATCTCCTCATTGATTGTCTCAAATCTTCTTCAAATTTTTATTAAATGTCTTCAATCAAACTCAAATCTTGCAGATATCTCCCTCATTTAATTCTATCTTTCCTTCAAATCAAATCTTTGCAATATCCTGCATAAATCAGCAATATTTCTATTAAAATAACATCAAATTCAAATCCAAGATTAATAAATACAATTTATCTAATATTAAATAAAAGGGATTAAACTGGGGCAAAAATACCATTTTATCCTTGATAAGTGAACTAAAAAGTGCTCTAATTTATCATATAATTTTCACTTATCATGCTACTGGATCTACAGGTGGATCCCGAGGCGAAGACGAAGGAGAATTAACCCTAAGACGACCTCTCCTGCCGCCTGCCATAATTCTCTACACATCATTAAGCAAACATCGAGGTGATCAGTCTCTCAATTCACATAATAATGCATACAGTATGATAGCAAGTTACAAGAATATCCTAATACCACAATCCAATTGGATTGAACTGCTCTGATACCCAAATGTAACGTCCTAATTCCTAAATTCAAGATTTAGTCCGTTGGAAACTAAATCCCAAATTCTTGAAATTAATTTGCAATATTTTTGGAATATCAAATCATTCACAATTTGATAAGAAACCAACGATAACTTATACAATTTGTGAAAAAACTCAAACTATATACATAATGTATACAATACTTGCCCGAAGGCTACAAGGTAATCATCTAAA
Source organism: Sesbania bispinosa (assembly GCA_026901365.1). Lineage (NCBI taxonomy): Eukaryota > Viridiplantae > Streptophyta > Magnoliopsida > Fabales > Fabaceae > Sesbania > Sesbania bispinosa. The sequence continues at coordinate 1,480,698 of QLOH01000137.1, forward strand.
AACATCAGTCAACACATATACATATATACTCTCCATACAATCCAAAATAAAACTAAACTCCAACTAGTAAGGAACCCCTGCTCTCAATCACTGATCCCTGCCAGGAGGTACCTGCACACCTAGATTGAGTCCACAAAACGTGTGGTGAGAATAATGTCTCGGTGAAGTACAACTATGCATATGTAGTGTAGGGGAAAAATCATGAAACAATATGTAACAGTCAAGACATAACCATGTTCATAACAATCAAAACAAATATATGCACTAATGATGCAACTCACTGTTGTGCCCAACAGGGATGATCTTATCACTTAAACTGGAGTTAGAACTGAGTTCAGACTACGGGAAACGTCCTTCCCGAGTACGTATCCCACCCATTACTGGACTGAAGTCAAGTTTTCACATAATTACTTAATTTTCTTAACTCACAGTGCAAAAGCCGACTTGAATTAACTCACGTCAAAACCGGCTTATATGATTCAATGAACTAATAACTGATAATCAATATATTATGCAAATTCCTAAGTTTCGTAAGTTTCATAAGTTTCGTAACCTAAGGTTCTCGATATCAATAACAACATATATAACTTAAACATTAGCTTTTAAACTTATTCACATGAATTCTCATACGATCACCAACAATTCAATATCTATCAGTATAAAGAAGGGAATTTAAAGGATATGGTTCATACATCAGATCAAAGAAATCACAATGTGAGGGTGTGTAAGTTGTACTCACCTAATCTTAAAGCTTAAAGGAAGAAAAGTGAGTAAAGATGGATCACGTGATGATTCCTTGATCCAATTTCCCTTTTCAAGCTTCAATCCAAGCTTTCTCTCTCTAGAAATCCAGAGTCTCTCTCTAGATTAAGGAGGAAGAAGAATGAGAAGAGAAAATTATGATTATGAAGGGAAATTCGGTGCCTTAAGTGGATTCTCGCTCAAGCGAGGTCTTCTCGCTTGAACGAGTGGGTCAGTTGCATGGCCTTTCTTTACATTCTCGCTCAAGCGAGACTATCTCGCTTAAGCGAGAATGGCCCAGAAAATACACCCTCTCTTGACGATTCTCGCTCAAGCGAGCTCCTTCTCACTTGAGAGAAAATTGTCCAGAGAGCCTTCCCAAAGTCCCTGTTTCTCGCTTAAGCGAGCTAGGCTCGCTTAAGCGAGAAATGCAGAAAACTCAAATCCAAGACTTTTCTGCATAATTTGCTCAAGCGAGATCTTCTCGCTTGAGCAAGACCACTGAAACTTGGTTTTTTGCCAAAGTCTTATCTCCTAATTTCTTAAGCTTTCTTTCCTTAATTATTAACATACAATTTCCTAACTTAATCTTATGAATTAATAGAAGTTTCTAATTTACAGGATGTTACATCAACCACCACAAAGAGGAATCACAATAGAGATTAAAGGAACAACGAAGGTTCTAAAGACATTAAAGAAAATCAAGTTCTGAAAACACTTTTGATATACTCAAATTGGGTGTCCTCCAAAGTCCCACATCATGTATTTGAAGGAGTGGTGGGAAATTACTAAACATAAGATGTTTTAGTTTGGGTATACTCACCACAACAACACTAGTTTTTTGCTGTACTGGGGACTTCGATAGTTGTGTGTCAAGAGAGAATTTGCAATTTTTCCTTGCAAAAATTTTTGAAATAGGCAAGATAAAGATGTCGAACCACCTTAAATTTATGAATTTGTTCCTTTGTTTTTCTATTTCTCTTGAGGATGTGCGTTAGTAGGTGGAGATTTCTTCTCTCTTGGTACCCAATAACTTCAACTAGGAAATAAAAAAGAAAAACAACGATTGAATTTGTGACATAAATGAATTGGAAAGTGGAGATCAAAAGTCCCACATTGTGTAGTTTGAAGAAGGAGGGGTAGGGAATTACTAAATATAATGTGTCCTAGTTTGGGTATACTCACTACAACAATGCTAGTCTTTGGGCATATATTGGGGACTTGGATAGTGGTCTGTCAAGAGAGGATTTACAATTTTTCTATGCAAAATAGGAAATATCTCAAGATGTCGAACCACCTTAAATTTATGAGTTTGTTCCTTTATTTTTCTATTTCTCTTGAGGATGTGCGTCCATAGGTAGGGGTGGGAATAGGTCAGCCAACCTGCTAGGGGCCCGCGGCCTGGCCTATTTATGACTTGACCTGACTTGTTTATTAAAAATGCCAGACTAAGGCTTTTTAAAAGGTTTGTTTAGTTAAAGAGATCAAGCTTCAAACCTATGAAAAAGCTTGGTAGGCCTGATAGGTCGGTCTATTTAATATAATAATATATGAAATATTAAATTAATTATGTAAATAACTATATATAATTAAAAAACTAGAATATAATAAAAAATAAAGTTTGTTATATTAATTGTATAAAAAGGCCTGTTTATAGGCCTATTGGCTTGCATAGACTATTAAGCTTGTAGACCTGTTAGCCTGTTTATAGGCCTTGATTTGAAGACAGACTTTTAAACAAATTTACAGGCCGTTCAAATTTTTACATAGGTCAGGTCAAGTCTTAAAAAAAAGGCTTGTAACATGTAATAGACCCAAACTTAAGTATTAGGAGTCAGGCCAGGCTCAAGCCAGCCAAAGCCTGACTTGGCCTAGCCTGTTTATCAATAGGTGGAGATTTCTCCTTCTTCTTGTACCTAGAGATGTCAAAGTGAGCCAACCCGGCTCACGCGGTTTGGCTCACCACGGGTTAAGCTAAAAGTGAGCTGAGCCGGGTTGGCTCACTTTTTTGGTGAGCTGAAAAAATACCAACCCGGCTCGACCCACCGCGGGTTGGTGGGTTAAGCGAGCTAGCTCACCTAACTTAAAAAATTATTAAAAAAATAATAAAAAAGTAAAAAAAATTATAAAAATGACTTAAAAAATATAAAAAATAAATAAAAATTAAAAAGTGAGTCAACCACCTCAACCCGGCTCGAACCCACTTTGGCTCGCGAGTTAAGTGGGTTGACCCACTTTTGACCCGCGAAAATGTGAACTCATATTTTACCAACTCAACCCACCGGTGAGCAGGGTTGGCTCTCCGAGGTCAATCCAAATTGACACCTCCTGCTTGTACCCAATAACTTCAATGGAATAAAAGAAAAACAGCGAGTGAATATGTGACATAAATGAATTTGGAAGTGGAATTCCATCACCGGTGATGAGCTACAACATCGCCATTTTCTTTGTGGCTGGTAATGACTTTTCGGGTTTTTTTTTGGTAAAATTTAAATTTATCTTTTCGGGTATTTTGATACAAAACAATGATAATAAGTTTATTCAGGGACCATAATACAATATTATGTATACATTGGTCACCTATTTTTCAAGTAACTTTAAATCTTGAATCACAGCCCTGGTTGTTCTTTATTATATATCTAATGGCTTCTCATTACTTGCGTAAGATTACACACATTTTGTGTTTGTCTACATTAGAAAGATTCTTGCGTTGTGACCTGTGAGATGTATACAATAAGGTAGAATATAAGTTAACTATCAAGAAACAATGACTCTTTCAAAAAAAAAAGAAAGAAAAGAAACATATATATATTTGTTGTTATTCAAGGACGACAAGGTACATGCCTTTTTTTTTTTATATATACAAACTTATCATCTTGTTTATCAAAGAAAAACTTATCTACATATGATAAAAATATAAAATCATACTAACCACATTAAATTCTTCCAAAAAAACATCACACATCTGACACATCATTATATTATTAACATTATATATTATACTATTTTTTAAAAATGATCCTATATATAAACGAGTGTCTTTGGGACATTGATTAAAAATACACATATAAAAGATTTTTATTAAAAATCACGACATTAATTATATCTTTAACATGTTACACGTTCTAATAAAAACTTGCTATTTTTTAATTTCTTAGTCAACGCTGTATTATAATATACTATTATATAATATATCATAATACTGTATAAAATATTTTTTAGCTGAATCACTTGCTTAATACTTTTAAAACTTTTGATTGTTGTTTTACACATCAGATATATTAGATTTTGTATTTGATAACGAGAAAAATTAACATAATTGATATTTATAATTTTTAAAATCAGAATAAAATGTTTGTATATGCAAAAGATAATATTTCTATTCTAAATAAATGAGAAGAAAGCTCACATGTCATCTCTAAAACTAGGAAGAATAAAAAAATACTACTTTTGATCCTAATTATAAGAACTTTTTAACCACTTTATAAGAATTAAGGAAGTTGATTAATTTAGTTTATCACAATAAATTTGTCATGAATGTATACCATATTTACAAAATTACCTTTAAATTTATTGAAATTCATTATCTTTTTCTTTTCACTTAATTATTTCATTGTGTTATTTTCTCTATTAATTAATTATTCACCTATCTCCACTAATAGGTATTTTTATTAAAAAATAATTAATGTAAGATACAACTTGGAAAGGATATTTTAACAACCCCTCCCAAAAAGATTTTTATAAATACGAGCGAAGTGAGGTAGTAGAAGGGACAATCTCTAACTAGAGAAGACACCACCTTCTATTTTCTTTTACTATTTCAGACTTGCAAGCTTTCTGTCTTGTTTGTTCTTTGTTTTTCCTTTCTAAACGCAGAGTGAAACAAAAAAAGAAAATGGTTGAGAATATGAAGAGAAGCAACTTTGAAGTGTTGGGAATGTGCTGTGCTACAGAAGCGGCACTTGTTGAAAGGATTCTGAAGCCTCTTCATGGAGTCAAAGATGTCTCAGTGATAGTTCCTACCCGAACAGTCACCGTGGTCCATGATGTCCTCCTTACTTCTGAGTCACAAATAGGTGAATTCTGTATTCTTTTCTATTAACTTTCCATAATTTGGTGCTAAGTATATTAGGTTAGGGATCCATTTGAATTTCTAAAATGACTGTGATTGTGAGAGAAGTTGACCAGTTCTTTATGTGATACATCAATGCTTCCTTTGTTACTTGGATTCATGTGGTGTGTTTGTCTATACTTTTACTGCGTTTTCATGGATTCAATGGTCTAATCTAATGTTACTAATCATAAGCGTTTAAAACTATTATAATATTTCTTATTGCCTTGGTAGTTAAGATCCAGATCTTACTCAAGATGGGAAAGGGGTCCCAAGATCGTAAATGTGGTATCGTAACACGGATCGTATGATCCTACAAAAATACTTAATTCATATTTATATATATGCTGTATGCATATAAATTCATTGTGACTTGCTGTCCTATTACCTTCTCTCTTTGCTGTTGCTTTTCCATTTTCCTGGAGTGTTCTGCTTCTGTCATGTACTATTCAATATTCATCATGCCTTTCATGCAGTCATGCTTTTAACATGAGCGAGGACTTTAAAAATCAGAAGCCTTCTATCTTCCTTGGCTTCCTAATGATTGTAATTCTACATATCAAATAGAATCTTCATTGAGGTGAATTAGTTTTGTGCCCTTTGTTACCTTTTAATGTCTCTTCCTTTCACTGAATATGTATTTTGCTTTAGAATATTTTCTGTCCATAGACATCAGAAATGAGGTGAAAAATATCTGCTTGAAAGTCATTTTGTTTTCTTTTTTTAAATAGACACAACCTGAATATCTTGATCTTATGTGATTGCGTCAGCTGATGCACTGAATACGGCAAGGCTTGAAGCGACCACAGGGAGAGATCAACGATGGAAAGAAATGGCCAGACTTACCTACAATGGCCTGTGGCTTGTTACTGGCACTGTCTTTCTTGAAGTATATATATCCCCCTTTGGGATGGTTGGCTCTTGGTTCTATTGCCATTGGCTTCCCTAAAATTCTATTCAGGGCAATAGCTTCCATCAGGGCTCTTACTCTTAATATCAACATTCTGGTTCTACTGTCAGGTAACATTTTCTAGATATGGTATTTATTTGATTTGAATTACATAGTTGTTGGTTAGTAAATGAGAAATGGGTAAGCTGCAGTGAAGAATAAAATATTATTTATAAAAAAACATGTATGTATTTCTGAGATTTGATAAAATGTTCTGTTTATTATGTTTCATCACTTTCATCATTTATATCTTGCAGTGTGTGGTACTGCTGCTTTACAGGATTTTACAGATGGTGGAGTAATCATCTTCCTGTTCTCCATTGCTCAATGGCTTGAGACAAGAGCAACTCACAAGGTTTGGTGACATCACTTACCTCTCTTTTCTTGACACTTTTCTGTATTTTCTCACTTCAGTAACTCTTACTACTTGATTTATACCAAATTGTGTTCCTTTCCATAGTGATAAAAAAGTTCAAGTTGCTTTTACAGTTGTGCTTCATAACCCTTTTTTCTGATATATTGCACAAGTTTACCCAACAAATTTATGTGATGTTTTGTGCTTTACGCCGTTAATCTTAGTTTTTGTCCTAATTGAACATAACTCCAGCTGAGTCTCTTTGTCTATACTCTTATTAGATTTGGAATCAATGGTGGTTGTTTCAAACTCAAAAACACATGAGTGCTTGGAGCTAGTAAAATGAAAATATCAGTCAAAAAACAGATGATAACTAAAACCTTATTTACGTTTAACGTTTGACATTTGAGTTCCATGTCTATACTTTCTTTTATCACATACATAGGCAATGGTTGCAATGTCCTCTTTAACAAACATGGCTCCTCAAAAGGCCATTGTTGCTGAGACTGGAGAACGTGTTGATGTCAATGATGTTAAGATCAACACTATCCTTGCTGTCAAGGCTGGTGATACTATTCCTCTTGATGGAGTTGTTGTGGAAGGAAAGTGTGAAGTTGATGAAAAGATGTTAACAGGAGAATCATTCCCTGTCACCAAAGAGTTAGATTCATTAGTCTGGGCTGGAACTATTAACCTGAATGGTAAAGTATCTTGTTTTTTTTTCATCTCTTATTTTTAATCCTAAAACAGTACTTCTTTTAAAATAATTTTGGATATATATATCATTCTAGGATATATAAGTGTAAAAACTACTGTGTTGGCAAAAGACACAGTGGTGGCAAGAATGTCAAAACTTGTAGAAGAGGCTTCTAGCAGAAAATCCCGAGCACAAAGATTCATAGATAAATTTTCAAAGTACTATATTCCTGGTAAGTATCAAGTATCTAGACCAACTATTTTCTTTTTGTGGAATTGGAAAAGAAAAATTTCTTCACTAATTGTTACTTTTGCTTTCAAAGTTTGATAGTTGTATTGATAAATATGCTGAAGACCTACATTATCACAGTAATTGCTGATATTTATGTTCTATTGCAGTGATTGTCTTGATTTCAGCTAGCATTGCTGTGGTACCAGCTGCATTAGGAGTTCCTGATTTTGACCCTTGGTTTCATCTTGCAATTGTGGTTTTATTGAGTGGATGCCCTTGTGCTCTTATCCTCTCAACACCTGTTGCAATCTTTTGTGCTCTCACAAAAGCTGCAATAAGTGGTTTGCTACTGAAAGGTGGAGATTATCTTGAAACGCTTTCTGGAATTAAGACAGTGGCTTTTGATAAAACAGGCACAATAACAAGAGGAGAGTTCACTGTATCAGACTTTAGTGCTGCAGATGACATTAGCATTGAAACCTTATTGTACTGGTAACTTTTCTTAATTAAACACAAAATTTTTAATACATTGTTTCTGAAGACTGACTTGATTTCCTTAATGAAAACATTGTAGGGTTTCAAGTATTGAGAGTAAATCAAGTCATCCAATGGCAGCTGCACTAGTGGAATATGGAAAGTTGCACTCTATAAAACCAGTCCCAGAAAATGTAGAGAATTTTCAAAATTTTCCAGGGGAAGGAATTTCTGGCACAATTGATGGGAGGGATATCTATATAGGCAATAGGAGAATTGCTGTCCGAGCTGGCTGTGAAAGTGGTAATTATAAAACCGTATCTTTAGTTTCAAAAATTAATTCTTGGTAGGATTTCTATTTGTGAATATCTGAATGTGTTTTTTTCCCCATATGCTGTTTCTTTGGTAACTTGGTTATTCTTAGTAGTAGCCATTAGCCTTTAGTTCATTACTTGTAACCAGTATATTATAACTTCATCAATAATTCAAAAGTGTATTTAAAGTCCTCATTGGGGAGCAATTTGGGTTCATTCAATATGCTGTGCTTCACTGCTCATATTTATATGTTTATCATTTCATTTGACAATTTATGCATTATAATTGGATTATTCTATTTATAGTCGATTGCCATGTGCAAGTTGAAAGCCATGAGATTTCTACCAAGAAGCAATACTGTGAACCAACTCTAGTTGGAGTCTTCAGCCTAGTTGATAGTTGCAGATCAGGTGCTTTGGAGGCAATAGAAGAGCTAAAGTTATTAGGCGTCAGATCAGCCATGCTGACAGGAGATAGCCCTCAGGTTGCTATGTATGTTCAGAGTCAGGTATGATCACAGTAATCTATACTCTATATAACCAATTTTTTTTACCATTGTGTTTTTTTAATGAACTTTGTATTAACAATGTCAAGTTTTTATTTTCCTGACAGAAAACATCATCCCTCTTCAGTTTTGATCATTATTGCTACTAGTTATGACATATACTTCTAACTTTGAACTTAAATTTTTTTTATTGATTCTCTGCAGTTGAACCATGCTCTGGACATTGTTCATGCAGAGCTTCTTCCTCATGAAAAGGCTATGATTATTGAGAATTTCAAGAAAGATGGGTTAACAGCCATGATTGGAGATGGCATTAATGATGCTCCTGCATTAGCTGCAGCTGACATTGGCATCTCAATGGGAATATCAGGTTCAGCACTTGCTAATGAGACAGGCAATGCAATTCTCATGTCAAATGACATCACAAAAATACCTGAAGCCATTAGGCTAGCAAGAAAAACTACTAGAAAGCTCATTGAGAATGTCATTATTTCAATTGGCTCAAAGAGTGCCATACTGGCATTGGCAATTGCAGGATATCCATTAGTTTGGCTTGCTGTGCTAACTGATGTTGGGACCTGTTTACTTGTGATTCTCAATAGCATGTTAATTTTGCAAGAGAAACCAAAATATGCAAGAAAATCTACAAGGTCTAAATACGGCAACTTCTTGGAAGATAAGACCGTGACTTTACTTGACAAGCAAAGTAATGGTGATGAGAACCAAGGGCTTCTTACTGCTGAAAAGTGTGGTAAAGAGTGCTGTAAAAATGTCACTCATCATGTGGCAACCACAAAAGCAAGCAAACATGAATCTTCTGGACTTTCAAAGTTGAGCTTACTCAAGGGAAATGACCAAGGGAACTTGATCTTTGTGGAAGTTTATATGGTGAAACCTTGCAATGATTTCTGTTTAGACAAAGTCAAGATGTGTGAGGACTCTTCAGGCAGAACAAAGAATAGCTCTGATTGTGGCACTGATTCTGTTATGAAACAAGTTGCCAGCATTGCTACCTCGGAATCTACTGGTTATAAGGACAAATCTATGGATGTCTCAGAGTTGTGTGGGACAAGTGGGATTCCCCAATGCTGCAAGAATGGATGTTGTAATGATAGTGTTAGTGATATCAATAGCCTTAGTCAACCAAACATTATTATTGAGTGATTCTGGCTTCTACATGGGGGTAGTGATAAAAATGTTTTATGTTATTATTTTTTTTTTTCTTTTAACACAGAAAATGAGATTTAAGACCCAGGATGCAGGGATCCATGATAACTAATGATATAATCTGAAAGCCTGAATTTAGGAGGCCCAAACAATGGTGTAGCAGAATAAATTCAAAGAAATGCTAATAATTGACCCCAAAAAAAAGCTAATAAATGTTATCAGTGTACTGATTAATAAATTAAAAGTAAAAAATATTTTTGGAAAAGTATAATTTTTAAATTTATTAATAAATTTAATATTATGCATCTTAATAAATATTTTTATTTCTTGATTTCTTAACTTTTTAATATGTATTCTTTAAACATTCTTTAACACCACCCACTACTCTCAATTGGTGGATTGTCACAACTGTTTATTATTAGAGAATAGAAATAAATTTCTTAAAATAGAAAGTTTTTATTGAGATATTGATTACATTTATAATATTTAACAATTGCTCTTTTTGTTAGAAAATTTTAATGTGGGGAGATGGTGTCAAGTCCAAAGATAAAATTACATTTACCTCATTTGTTATGTAACCCAAGAGATCTACACTCCACCATCCCCTTAAGTTATTTGCTCTGAGTATATGATTAATTAACACTCCTAGAGCAAGAGAAATTTCTTACCATTTTCGTAGACAATTAGACATTATTGAGTATTTGACAAATTTGGTGCCCGTATCTATATATCTATGAAAATACAAAATGAACTAATAAATCTGTGGAGTCCCTTAACTTGAAGCTTTAAATCTAGTCCCCACACTAATCACATTATTGACTTTTAATAGGAAGTTCGTAAAGAAAGCGCGTTTTGAGACACATGGAGTTCTGGTGACTGAAATTAATATAAGTGTTACATTACATCTTCCATTCCTTCAATTTGTTCATCGCCATCACTAATCACCACAGTACTTTGAATTTAAAACTGTTCGTACCATCGTCATAGTCTTTGGTAGGACATTAGCTTGTGATGATTATCTTTTATTCCTCTTCCGTTATGTGTTGGTTTTTAATCACATGATTTGTGCCTGATTGAATACTCACATAATGCAGGTGTCTTTGTTGTTACTATGGCTCTTTTCTTCTGTTTAAAGCAACTGTGTGTTTGGCAAAAACGATTTCAGAATGCTGAAAGGCCAATCACTAGATCAGAATCACCATTTCTGACAGTGACTATGGATAAATTTCTGAATGATATTGATATGGAAAGGGAGAAGCCAATCAGATTTACTGATCAGCAGCTAAGGATTGCAACCGACAACTACTCTTACAAGTTGGGATCAGGAGGTTTTGGAGCAGTTTATAAAGGTAGTTTTAGTAATGGAACCATGATAGCTGTCAAGGTTCCGCATGGGAATTCTGACAAAATAATTAATCAGCAGTTTATGGCCGAAGTGGGAACAATGGGAAAAATTCATCATTTCAATCTGGTTCGGCTCTTTGGATTTTGCTTTGAAAGAAACTTGATAGCACTGGTTTATGAATACATAGGGAATGACTATCTTGATAAGTATCTGTTCCAGGAAAACAAGACCTTAGGATTTGAAAAGCTTCATGAGATTGCAGTTGGGACTGCCAAAGGCATTGCTTACTTGCATGAAGAGTGTCAACAAAGAATAATTGATGCTCAATCGGCAAGTGTACCGAATCGTAACAAGTAATATAATGAAAGTAGAGTATCGTCCCACAGAGATTGATAAATCAAGTACCAATTAACAGAAGATTTATCTAATTGAACAAAGAGAGCTCAATTGTATTTAGTGACCTAAAAACTTTCAGAAAACTAAACCAGAAACTTGAATTATGTTTTTGAACAATTTGACAAAATGCAGTAAAATTGGAATACGAATTTAACAAAATTGGTTATGGTTGATTTCACTTAATCCTCTTTTTATGTAAGTGTTCACATCATTCAATTCAATTATTAAAGATGATTCAATGATCCAATTCACTGATGTAGCCAAAATCCAATTCCTTGGTAAATTGACCATATGTCATCACTAAGAACCCTAATTCCTTAGGTGATCCTAATAGTGACATGCATTAACTTCAAGAATTGCTAAAGATCACATAAAAAACGATTCCTATTCCTAGGCAATCAATCTTTTATGTTGTTTGCTTCAGATCCAAGCTTTTCCCCAATTTTCCAATTGTGAGAGAAGCTTTTGATTCATGCAATTGAGTGGCAAATTCAATTGAAGCATTAAGAGCAGAAGGAAGCAATTGAATTGAAAACGAAAATTAAATTGAATAGGCAAAACACTTACACAAAATTCAGATCAAGTTTCATCAACACCTAACCTAAGAAATTTAGCAATCCATTACAAAAGAGAAGAGAAAGGAAGAGGAAGATGCAAACTCAAGGACGAAATCCATGGAGAATAATCCTAGGCTCCACCTTTGAGTTGAATCTTGAGAGAAAGATGAGAGAAAATTTGAGTGGAATGAGAGAAAAAAACAGAGAAAAACGAAATCTGAAAATTGTTCCCGCTAAAAATCTAACAACAACTATTTATAGTGATTCTGTCAAAATCGTGTCCCCACACAGATCCTGCCATGTTCCCACACAAACATGGCAGAGAGCAATTTCTAATTTCTGTAGCTTCTGGCAGTGTAGTGTCCTCACACGAAAATAGCTTGTCCCCACACAAGTCTGGCGGAAAGTAATTTCTTCAATTTGGCACCTCATTTGCCTCAAAATTCACTGTTTGACTCTTCCACAAACTTCAAAATTGCTTCTCTTTAACTTCTTTCTTTCTTATTTTCCAGAAGATTCCTAAAAACAACAAAACAATGAAAAATTAGAGAAAAATACTATTATTTACTAAAATCATCTAAAATACAAACAAACTAAAAAATGTACAATTTTTACTACAAATTTACAAAATTATCAACCTAAACAACTAAAAATTGCCTAAAATTAATCTATAAATCTACTATTAAAGTGGATTTATCATAACCCGAAACTTAGAATTTTGCTTGTCCCCAAGCACACAATTAAAGCTCAATCAAGAATATTTCTAGACAAAACAAGGGGTAAAATCCACAAATGAACATCCCAATTCTCCACAATTTTTCCACAACTAATCATTCAATTCTAATTCATTTCTCAAACAATTAGAAAAAGTGCTCTTCACAAATCAAACAAGTGTAGTACCTAGCATCATGATATCTCATACCAACTTGAAACAATGCAAGATAAAATATGCAAAAGTTTCACAAAGAAAAGTATGAATTGCATTCACAACCTCACAAGATAGTATTTCCCTCATCACTCTTAGTGTTTAAAGGGTACTGTTTTCTCTCATAGTTGCTACCTACTCAAAATTCATTACCATAGGCTTGACAATGCTCTAAAACTTCCATTGCAAACACAAGTGCAACCACAAATCATGAGGACTTTTATTTGGGTTGTAATGGGGCTTGGGACAAGGTAGGAAAATTTAGGATCTAGTTAACCCCAAAAGAATTAAAGGATATATGTGATGAGCTCAAGAGTTAAGTATGAAATTAACTCATCCTTCCTTTGATTTCATTTCGTTGCCCCATATTATTATATTTTTTTTCTTTTTTTGAACTTTTCTTTTCTTTTCATCAATCTTTTCTTTTTTTTATTTGATTTTTTTCTTTTTACTGCAACTTTGTATTTTTTTTATCAATGTACTTGCTTTTTTTTATCTTTCTTTGCTGATTTTTTTTATAGCGGAGTTTTTTTTTCTTTTTTTTTGAAATAAAGAAAATTTGCTTTCCCACCCCAAACTTAAAGCATTTGCTTGCCCTCAAGAAAAAATAGAAAGTAACCCCAAACTTAATTTCAAAAACCCATCCTTGAATGTGCCATATATCCTTTAATTCTAAAGAGGAAGGACATCAATGGTTTTTCACTTAAGGCTTGTAATGAGCTTAGAAGGAAGAAATGGGAAAAGGGCTCAAAGGGGCTAAGCAAAGGGAAATATTTTCAGGGAGGTTTATTTAGCCCAATAGTTAACAAAATAATGTCTCAATAATGCATGTGGATGCAAATGAGAAACAATTTCAATTAAGAACAAGGTCAAGTTCTAGAATGAAATCTCAAGGAGTAGCCAATCACACAACAAGAAACCAATTAGAGTGTATGGCTCAAAATCTTCACAGGGTAATGTTGTGACTACAATCCAACTAATTCAATGATCTACTCCCACATAATTATCAAGCAAATATCAAGAATTTTCAATCAATCAAGATGTTCAGAATTTGCAATTGAATATTGAGGAACACTTATGGAATTGGCCAAGGAAGAAGATTATTATCAAATAGATTAGAGTAGAATTAAAATGGAAGAGTCATGGGATACATTAGAAAAATCAAGTTTTCCTTAAAAAAATATATCAAAATTACAATTGAAAAAGAAGACAAACTAAGAAGGAAACAAAACAAACTATTATTTACATCCTAAACTATACAATGACTAGCAAAAATTACATCCTAAAAAATGAACAAAAGCAAATACTAAAACTAAACAAAAAAAAATTAGAATATGTACAAAACGACTCTATGAAGCTATATGAAAACCAAGTGCCAAACAGTGAATCATGGTGTGTGAGCCACAAAATGTGGTGCAAAATCTCTCTACCAGCCTTAAAATAATGCGCTCAAAGATGTTAGCAAGCACTATACATTGCATTATAGCAAAGGCTATGTCAAGGCAATGTTAAGTTTGGAATTAAGAATGCAATTCTTACAAGCATTTTATCAAACAATTTCTATGCAACTTAACTCCATCAACAATTCAAGCACATTTTAAGTTGAAAATCTCACAGAGAACAATCAACTCTCACAATTCCAGCAGAAAATCAACCAAGCCAGTCACAACTGCAGCTCAAATTCATTCCAAAATAATACCTCATAGTGAAGACACAGGCAATAACTCGCACAACTCCAACAATTTCACAGTGAAAAATTGAGTAATCAGTCAACAAATCACTCTCTCAATTACTAAAATGAAAGAGGGAGAAGAATGTACATACCTGTGAAGCCAAGAAAAATGTAAACACAATGAAAATTGGCGAACCACTCCTTACAATAGACAAAAGTCGTGAACAGCCCCTCAGCAAATGCCAAACGCGATGAGAAAAGGAACAGAGGTGCAAAACGGAACGGTGAGATTAGGGAAAATTGACGAACAGTGTGCAAAAAGGAAAATTGCAAGAGATGAACGGTGAAAAAAAAATGGCAAAGGGTTACGCACATACGAAGAGATGAAGAGGATTTAGAATATTACTCAGAGGGTTACACAGAAGGTTAATCAAATGGGAAGCAAATGCAATATAGATTGATTGAACACAGGCGCACAGAAAGAAAGGGACAGGTTGGTTGAAATATTTGGCAATAGACACAGGGGTAATGGAATGAGGATGGGAAAGAGAAAAGAGACGGTGACATAGGGAGAACAAATCTTTTGTTTTGGTTTTTTTTTGTTTTTTTTCAAAGAACAATAAAACAAAGAAAAAGAAAACTGAAACAAAAAGATAATAGAATTTATTATTATTATTTTTTTTTTATGTGAGAGTTGATGGTTGTTGAAATGGATTTAGAAATCGTGTCCACACAAAGGTAAGGCATGTCCTCACCAAAAGCAGGCAGAGAGTACCTACTGTCACGAGTTCCTTCAAAATTTGCTTTTTAATTTTTCGTGTCCCCACATAAGCAATACTTGTGAGGACGCAATTCTGGCAGAGACTAACTTGATCATTAGACTTATTCAAAAATTGCTTTTCAATTATCGTGTCCCCACATAAGTGTAGATTGTGAAGACACGATTTTGGCATAATCAATTCAAGGTCTCCAATTGTTATTTTTCAATTTCCTGCAACACAATGTCACTTGTTAGTCATGTAATTACAATCAAACAAGTAGCAAACTATCACAGTACTCTTAGTTTTCTAAAATTGAATTATTCCTAACAAAATAAATCCTATGAATTAACACTAAGTTCCTAACATATTCACACGAAATCAAGAAAAAACAGGAATTTATTGCTACAACTACTGGTTTTTCATCAATGCTCAATTCATGGAGGATCATTTAAAGTGACAATTGACTTCCCTTTTTCAAATTCACCTCCAAGATATATTTTGAGCCTTTGACCATTCACTTTAAATGTCCTTCCAGACAAAGGATCTTGAACTTCAATAGCTCCAAAAGGTGATATTCTTTCATAATAAAGGGGCCATACCATCTAGATTTCAATTTTCCAAGAAAGAATTTCAATTTAGAATTGAACAAAAGTACTTGTTGTCCTGGATAAAAGCTTCTCTGCAGAATTTGTTTATCATGAAAAGTTTTGGTTCTTTGCTTATAAATGGTAGCATTTTCATAAGCAAACTGACGAAATTCTTCTAGCTCATGCAATTGCAAGATTCTTTTTTTACCAGCTTCTTTGAAATCAAAATTCAGAATCTTTGTTGCCCAATAAGCTTTATGTTCCAACTCTAAAGGCAAGTGACAAGCCTTTCCAAACACTAACTGATATGGAGACATACCAATAGGTGTTTTAAAAGTTGTTCTATAAGCCCAAAGTGTATCATCCATTTTCTTTGCCCAATCTTTTCTTGAACTGCTGACAACTTTCTCTAGAATTCTCTTCAATTCTCTATTTGAAACTTCTACCTGGCCACTAGTTTGTGGATGATATGGTGTGGCCACTTTATGCTTGACATTGTACTTACTTAACACACTTTCAAGTTGTTTGTTGCAAAAATGAGAGCCTCCATCACTGATGAGAACTCTTGGTACACCAAATCTTGAGAAGATGTGTTTCTTGATAAATGCAATGACAACTTTGGCATCATTGGTTCTTGTTGGAGTGGCTTCCACCCACTTAGAAACATAGTCTACTGCCACTAATATGTATTCATTGGAGTAGGATGATGGGAATGGTCCCATAAAGTCAATACCGCACACATCAAAAAGTTCTACTTCCAAAATATTAGTAAGAGGCTATTCAAATCTTTTAGAAATATTACCACTCCTCTGACATTGATCACATCTATCTACATATTCCTTGGAATCCTTAAAAAGAGTAGGCCAGAAAAAACCTGATGAAGAACTTTTGCAGCAGTTCTTTTCCCACCAAAATGGCCACCATAGTCTGAATTATGACAATGCCACAATATTTGTTGTTGTTCTTCTTGAGGAACACATCTTCTAATCAGCCCATCAACCCCAATCTTGAAAAGAAATAGCTCATCCCAAAGGTAAAATTTGCTGTCATGAAAAAGCTTCTTTTTCTGCTGCCATGTCCAGCCTTCTGGAATGATATATGCAGCTTTGAAGTTAGCCATATCTGCATACCATGGGGTGAGAGAAACAGAAAATAATCTTTCATCTGGAAATTCCTCTTTGATAGGCACTCCATCATTGTTTACTCCTTCTATATCAAGTCTTGACAAATGATCAGCAACTTGATTCTCTCTGCCTTGCTTGTCTTTAATTTCCAAGTCAAATTCTTGTAGGAGTAAGATCCATCTCAACAATCTTGGTTTTGTTTCCTGTTTAGACAAAAGATATTTCAAAGCCGAATGATCAGTATAGACTGTGACCTTAGCACCAATCAAATATGAACGAAATTTATCAAAGGCAAAGACAATTGCTAAAAGTTCTTTCTCAGTTGTTGCATAATTCACTTGAGCACTATTGAGAACTTTACTAGCATAATATATTACATGCAAAAGTTTGTCTTTCCTTTGTCCTAAAACAATACCTATAGCAAAATCACTAGTATCGCACATTAATTCAAATGGCAAATTCCAATCAGGTGCAGTGATTATAGGTGCAGAAATCAATTTATCTTTTAATGTTTTAAATTCAGTTAAACATGAATCATTAAAATCAAACACTGCATCTTTTTCTAAAAGATCACACATGGGTTTAGAGATCTTAGCAAAATCCTTAATGAATCTTCTGTAAAACCCAGCATGTCCAAGGAAACTCCTCACTCCCTTAACATTTATTAGAGGAGGAAGTTTTTCAATGACTTCAATCTTTGCCTTGTCTACCTCAATCCCTTTTGAAGAGACTCTATGTCCTAGAACAATACCCTCCTGCACCATGAAGTGACATTTTTCCCAATTCAATACAAGATTGGTCTCTTGACACCTTTTCAATACATAAGAGAGGTTAGACAAGCAATTATCATAAGATGAACCAAACACAGAAAAAACATCCATGAATATTTCAATGAATCTTTCTACCATATCAGAAAAAATGGCTAGCATGCACCTTTGAAATGTCGCAGGCGCATTACACAAACCAAACGACATCCGATGATAAGCAAAGATCCCATAAGGACAAGTAAAAGTTGTTTTTTCTTGGTCCTTAGGATCAACTACAATTTGATTGTAGCCAGAATATCCGTCAAGAAAACAGTAGTAAACATGGCCTGCAAGTCTTTCTAGCATTTGATCCACAAAGGAGAGTGGAAAATGATCCTTACGGGTAGCATCATTAAGTCTGCGATAATCGATGCACATCCTCCATCCCGTAACTGTCCTTGTAGGGATCAACTCATTCTTTACGTTCACAACCACTGTCATGCCTCCCTTTTTAGGTACTACTTGCACTGGACTAACCCATTTGCTGTCTGAAATTGGGTAGATGATACCGGCGTCCAGTAGCTTGATTACTTCTTTTCGAACAACCTCCTTCATAGTTGGGTTTAGTCTTCTTTGTGGCTGCACAACAGGTTTGAAATTTTCTTCTAAAAGAATTTTGTGCATGCAGAATGCAGGACTTATACCTTTCAAATCTGAAATTGTCCACCCTATAGCTGATTTGTGAGCTCTCAAAATGCGCAGCAACTTCTCTTCTTCTTGCTCATTTAGTGCACTTCTTATTATCACTGGATAAGTGTTATTGTCACCAAGAAAAGCATAGCGGAGATGAGATGGCAATTGCTTCAACTCCACCTTTGGACTCACTTCTTCTTTATCTTCGGTTTTCAACTCTTCTTTAGGTGGAACATTTATAAGTAAAGGAGAATTAGCATCCAGAAGTGTTAGGCAATCATTCACTTCTTTCTCATTATCATTAGACCTTGATTGTTTAGAAGTGATCAACACATGCTCCAAGGTAGAATCAAGGTCATGCTTCTTGAGAAATTTTGGTAGCAAAAAATCAATGATATCCACTCTCATACAGTGAGAATCTTCAGCTGGATATTTCATGGCTTCAAAGACATTGAATATTATATTCTCATCTTGAACTCTCAACATGAGTTCACCTTGTTGAACATCAATTAAAGCTCTTCCTGTTGCAAGAAAAGGTTTGCCTAAAATGAGAGGCATTGCAACATCTTCTTCCATATCTAGAACCACGAAATCTGCTGGAAAAATGAATTTGTCTACTTTTACCAATAAATCTTCAACCACACCATATGGATATTTGATAGATCGGTCTGCAAGTTGTAGTGACATCATGGTTGGTTTGACTTCTTTAATCCCAAGTTTCTTCATCATAGACAAGGGCATTAGGTTGATGCTTTCACCTAGATCACAAAGTGCCTTTCCAATCTGCATATTTCCAATGGCACAAGGTATGATGAATGAGCCTGGATCCTTAAGCTTTTGAGGTAACTTCCGCTGCAAAATTGCACTGCATTCTTCTGTTAATGCAACAGTTTCATCCTCTTTAATTTTCCTCTTCCTTGAAAGAAGTTCTTTCATAAATTTCGCATAAGATGGCATTTCTTCTAATGCTTCAGCAAATGGAATGTTGATCTGTAGCTTTTTGAATACATCCAGAAACTTTGAAAACTTCTTTTCATCTCCTTGCTTTTGCAGCCTTTGTGGGAAAGGAACATGAGCATATGAGGAGATTGGCTTTGGCTTCACAGCTTCTTCAAATACTTGTTTCTTGGATTTCCTTCTTGGTGTACCTTGATCTATCTTTTCTTGAATTTTTGAAGGTGTAAGGGAACTATCATTTGAAGAGCTTTCCATCTCTTTTTCATTATTTTCTGAATCCGAGCATTCTTCTACTACACCATCAATCTTCCTTTCTTTTTCATCTTCCATCCTTACATTTTCCTGCATCTTTGGAGATTGAGGAGTTATAACCTTCCCACTTCTTGTAATAATAGCTTTGCACTGTTGTTGTGGGTTGACAATTGTGTCTCCTGAAAAGTTTCCAACTGTTCTTTGATTTAATTGCTTTGACAGTTGTCCTATTTGATTCTCCAAATTTTTGATAGATGCATCATGATTCTTGAAATTTGCTTTTGTTTCTTGCATCATAGAATTGGAATTGGATCTTGTCTCCTGCATAAACAAAGCATTCTCCTCTGTTAGTTTGAGCAAAGCTTTTTCTAAAATGGAAAATTGATTAGATTGAGATTCAGGTGCTAATTGGGATATTTGCTGCCCAAAACGCCCTCCTTGTTGAGAATTAACATTGCTTGATTGAGAATAAGGCTGTCTCATAGCAAAATTCTGATTGAATCTACTATTTTGATGAAATGGTTGTCTTGGAGCAAAATTGGGTTGTCTTTGATTATTTGACATGAATTGCACTTGCTCCAAATCTTGTTGTGGAAGGGCTTCTTCTGGAATATCACAAGCTCCATTAGGGTGATTTCCTTGACAAAAATCACACACTAGATGAACTTGTTTCTTTAACTCCAAGTATATTCCATCAAGCTTTGTTGTGAGAACACTTAATTGTTGAGACAATATTTTGTTTTGAGCTAAAAGTGCATCGTTATTATTAAGCTCAAGAACTCCTATTTTTGCAAATTCTCTTTCTTTAGCTACTGCATGATGATTATCCGCCATGATCTCAATTAACTCTCTAGCTTCTTCAGGGGTTTTCTTTCGCAAGGAACCTCCAGCTGCTGCATCAACCATTGACCTTGTACTTGCGGAAAGTCCATCACAAAAAGTTCTGATTTGAAGCCACTCTTGTATTTCATTATGTGGACATCTTCTTTCTAAATCCTTGAATCTTTCCCATGCTTCATGTAAGGATTCACCATCTCTTTGTGCAAAGGAAAGGATTTCTTGCCTCAACTTAGTTGTCTTTGAAGGTGGAAAATATTTGGCCAAAAATTTAGTCTCGAGATCATCCCATGTCGAAATGCTTCCATGTGGTAATGACAGTATCCAACTCTTGGCCTTGTCTCTCAATGATAAAGGAAAGAGCCTCAACTTTAAAGCTTTATCACTAACTCCATTTGTTTTAAACATTTCACAATATGACAGAAAATTCTGCAAATTATCATTAGGATCTTCAGATGCATGTCCATTAAATTGATCGTGTTATATCAAGTGAAGAAGAGCTGGCTTGGTCTCGAAGTTGTTTGCTTGAATTGGAGGTCTCATTATAGTGCAGAATTTCTAGGACGAGGTTGTGAGTAATCCTCCAATGTTCTTCTATCTCCATTCCCCATATCAGCCATGATTGGTTGTCTTTCAATTTCTCTCTTTGGTGAAGATAAAGGTGTGGTAAAAACTTGAATGCTTGGTTGTTCTAATGCAATATGCAGTCCCTTTTTAGACTTCCTCTTGAAATGAGCTAAAGGGAGTTCAAGTTCTGGATCAAATTCCACTGCAACTTCTTTTTTTATTTTTACCTCGCATAAAAGGAAACAACTACAACAGATTAGAAATGGAATTTAAACAAAAACAGAATCCATTCTAGCAATTCCACTGCACTATTGATATTGAAACTATCAATCCCCGGCAACGGCGCCAAAAACTTGATGCTCAATCGGCAAGTGTACCGAATCTTAACAAGTAATATAATGAAAGTAGAGTATCGTCCCACAGAGATTGATGAATCAAGTACCAATTAACAGAAGATTTATCTAGTTGAACAAAGAGAGCTCAATTATATTTAGTGACCTAAAAACTAGTGCAGAAAATTTGTTCAAAAAACTAAACCAGAAACTTGAATTATGTTTTTCAACAATTTGACAAAATGCAGTAAAATTGGAATACGAATTTAACAAAATTGGTTAGGGTTGATTTCACTTAATCCTTTTTTTATGTAAGTGTTCACATCATTCAATTCAATTATTAAAGATGATTCAATGATCCAATTCACTGATTTAGCCAAAATCCAATTCCTTGGTAAATTGACCATATGTCATCACTAAGAACCCTAATTCCTTAGGTGATCCTAATAGTGACATGCATTAACTTCAAGAATTGCTAAAGATCACATAAAAAATGATTCCTATTCCTAGGCAATCAATCTTTTATGTTGCTTGCTTTAGATCCAAGCTTTTCCCCAATTTTCCAATTGTGAGAGAAGCTTTTGATTCATGCAATTGAGTGGCCAATTAAATTGAAGCATTAAGAGCAGAAGGAAGGAATTGAATTGAAAACGAAAATTGAATTGAATAAGCAAAACACTTACACAAAATTCAGATCAAGTTTCATCAACACCTAACCTAAGAAATTTAGCAATCCATTACAAAAGAGAAGAGAAAGGAAGGGGAAGATGCAAACTCAAGGACGAAATCCATGGAGAATAATCCTACGCTCCACCTTTCAGTTGAATCTTAAGAGAAAGATGAGAGAAAATGAGAGAAAATTTGAGTGGAAGGAGAGAAAAAACAGAGAAAAACGAAATCTGAAAATTGTTCCCGCTAAAAATCTAACAGCAACTATTTATAGTGATTCTGTCAAAATCGTGTCCCCACACAGATCCTGCCATGTTCCCACATGAACATGGCAGAGAGCAATTTCTAATTTATGTAGCTTCTGGCAGTGTAGTGTCCTCACACGAAAATAGCCTATTCCCACACAAGTCTGGCAGAATGTAATTTCTTCAATTTGGCACCTCCTTTGCCTCAAAATTCACTACTTGACTCTTCCACAAACTTCAAAATTGCTTCTCTTTAACTTCTTTCTTTCTTATTTTCCAGAAGATTCCTAAAAACAAAACAATGAAAAATTAGAAAAAATACTATTATTTACTAAAATCATCTAAAATACAAATAAACTCAATTATGTACAATTTTTACTACAAATTTACAAAATTATCAACCTAGACAACTAAAAACTACCTAAAATTAATCTATAAATCTACTACTAAAGTGGATTTATCAATAATCCACTATGACATTAAACCAGGAAACATTCTCTTGGACAACAACTTTTGTCTTAAAGTTGTAGATTTTGGTTTGGCCAAGCTTTGCAATAGGGATAATACTCACATAACCATGACTGCATATAGGGGCACTCTTGGTTATGCTGCACCTGAACTTTATATGCCCCTGTATGTAACTCACAAGTGTGATGTTTATAGCTTTGGTATACTGTTGTTTGAAATCATAGGTAGGAGAAGAAACCATGACATTAACCTTTTAGAAAGCCAAGAGTGGTTTCCAATGTGGGTTTGGCATAGATTTGATGCTGAACAGGTGAGGGAGTTGATAATGGATTGTGGTATAGAGGAGCAATATAAGGAGATAACAGAGAGAATGGTTAAGGTAGCTCTGTCGTGTGTTCAGTATAAACCAGAATCAAGACCTGAGATGAGTATTGTGGTGAAAATGTTGGAAGGTTCAATGGAATTCCCAAGCCTTTGAACCCTTTTCAGCACTTGATGGATGGTACTTTTGCTGCTCTTTCATTCCGACCATCACAGATTAATACTGATACAACTACAGGTTCTGGCTCCAATATTGAACGTGCTACACCTATTATGACCAAGTACAAGATTGAATTAGCTAGTACTGCATAAAATTCATACAATGATACATGAGATCCAGCAAGGTTTGTGAATCAGGCATGTATCTACTGAGATAATTGTATCCTTGTATTTCAATAAGTCACATAAATTTATTTTTTAGTTCAAAGTAAACTTAATTAGATCAAGTCCAGAAAAATAGAATTAACTGGAAAGCTTGTTAATGTCACCTTTAGTATACGAGCATATTTAGTTTTGTTCACATGTCTCTTTTAATTTCCTTACAATTTTTTGGTGACTAGATGTAGACTCACGCGTTGCATGGATTTAGAATCATTTTGTTTGTATGAAGACCGTTTCATGTTATTTATCAACATATAAGTAGAAATTATCTTTTTGACTTATTTGAAATTCAAACATGTTAATAATAATTGTTGCAACATTATTTCCAACTCCCTTAGTAACACTGACCCTGTCTTAAAGGTTGGAATTCTAAAAACTTTAGTTATTTTCTGCCCAAGTTGCATCTTCGAGAAAGGAATTACACCGATGACAACTGTGTTTTTCAAAGGAACTTTATATTAACAATTTCATGTTTTTTTTTTCTAGACAGAAAACATCATCCTTTCTCAGTTTTGATCATTATTGCTGCATCTTAGGACATATACTTCTAACTTTGAACTTATAATTTTTTTATTCATTCTCTACAGTTGAACCATGCTCTAGACATTGTTCATGTCATGCAGAGTGTTGGGTAAACAAGCAAATGAAAGCTTAGAAAAGAAGAGAATCAGAGAACACGAAGAAAGAGAAGGAATATGCAAGAGAAAAAAGCACTTCTCTTATATCAGACAATTCACTCAGCAAGTAACACTTCAGAAGGTTCACTTCAGACAGTCTATACTGCTTCAGAGAGTTACTTCAGAGAGTTAGATTTCTGCAATCGTTCTCACTTGTTATCCTTTCTATGCAGCAAGGCACTATATATATAGGCATTTACAGAGAGCAACAACTAACTAACTAACTAACAAAGTTAACTGTCTAACAGATTTCACGCATTCCTAAGTCACAACTAACATTCTCCACCTTGACTTTGGAATGTGAATCTTCAGTTGAAGCCCACTAAGTTTAAGCATTTCTCAAACTTGCATCTTGGTAGTGATTTGGTCAACATATCAACAGGATTATCTTCAGAAGCAATCTTCACAATCCTCACTGCCCCTGTTTCAACCACTTCTCTGATAAAGTGAAATTTCACATCAATGTGTTTGGTCCTTTCATGGTATATATGATGATTGGCCAAGTGAATAGCACTCTGACTATCACAATGAATTTGAACACACTCCTGTTCAATTCCCAACTCATTCAGCATGCCTTTCAACCATAAACCTTTCTTCACTCCTTCAGTCAACGCAATATACTCAGCCTCTATTGTGGACAATGCTACCACCGATTGAAGGTTTGCTTTCCAACTCACTGCAGTTCCAAATAGAGTAAACACATACCCTGATAAGGATTTTTGTGTATCCACACACCCTGCATAGTCTGCATCCACGAACCCTTCAATTGCAGCTCCACCTTCTGAGAGGTACTGACTTTTCTGATATAGCAATCCTGAATCCAGAGTTCCATTCAAGTATCTGAGAATCCACTTCGGCGTCTCCCAGTGTGCTTGTCCTGGGTTTCCCATGAACCTACTGACAACACTCACAGCATGAGCCAAGTCTGGTCTAGAACAGACCATGCCATACATGATGCTTCCAACTCCACTAGCATAGGGAACATTATTCATCTTCCTCCTTGCATCTTCTGAATTTGGAGCTTGACTCTTTGAGAGCTTTACGTGGTGTCCTAAGGGTGTGCCCACAGATTTAGATTGGTGCATCCTAAACCTCTCCACAACCTTCTTTAGGTAGGCTTGCTGAGTTAAGCGCAGGACACCTTTTGTTTGATCTCTTACTATATCAATGCCAAGTATGTGTTTGGCCTCCCCAAGATCCTTCATCTCAAATTCTGAATTCAACCTTGTCTTTAGTGAACTGATTATATGCTTATTACAGCTAGCCACCAGGATATCATCTACATACAAGAGTAAGTACAAAATATCTTGTTCTACTCTTAAAATGTAGACACAATTGTCATAACTACACCTTTTAAGTCCATCCTCATCAGAAAATCATCAAACTTCTTATACCACTACCTTGGGCTTTGTTTCAGACCATACAATGATTTTTGAAGCATACACATTCTCTAATCCATAGCAAACCCATCTGGCTGCTCCATGTATATGGTTTTATCCAGATCTCCGTGCAGAAAGGCTGTCTTGACATCTAATTGCTCCAGGTGCAAGTCAAACTAGTTTACAATTGACATCAAAATCCTGATAGAACAATGTTTTACCACTGGTGAGAATATCTCATTATAATCCACACCTTCTACCTGTGTAAAACCCTTACCCACAAGCCTTGCCTTGAACATCGCTTTCTCAACACCAGGGATCTCATCTTTCTTCTTAAAGACCCACTTGCATTTGATTACCTTCTATTCCTTAGGTAAATCTAAAAGTCTCCATGTGTTGTTCTTTATTAGCGAATCAAGTTCCTCCTCCATGGCACGCTGCCATTGCTGCCTCTCTGAACTCTCATGTTCCTCTCTAAAGTTTCTTGGTTCATCTGAACCCTGTATTTCTTCAGCCATATTAAGAGCATAGCAGATAAGGTCAGCATGTCCAAACCTTCTGGTTGGTTTTTGAACCCTCCTTTCTCTATCACGAACTAATTGATAGTCCTTAACAGCACGTTCTGACCTGCTTGAGTCTGAAGTTGCTGAAGTATCGTCTGATGCATCATCTGAAGCATTTAGATGGTCCTCTCTGAGTCTGCTCGTAGATGCCTTCACCTCAATGTGAGCTTTCTCACTCCCATTTTCAGAGCTTCCACCAAGCATTCTCATCCTTGTCTCATCAAACGTTACATCCCTACTGATAATAAGTTTTGAAGGTTTAGGTTCTAACCTCCATAGCCTATATCCCTTGACTCTTTCAACATATCCAAGGAAGATACATTTCTCAGCTCGTGCCTCCAGCTTATCCTGCTTGACATGTGCATATGCAAAAGCCCCAAACACCCTTAGATTAGAGTAGTCAGCTGGTTTTCCACTCCAAACTTCCATAGGTGTCTTGTACCCCAGAGCAAACGAATGACACCTGTTAATTAGATACACAACAATGTTTACAGCTTTTCCCCAGAAGTTCTTAGGCATACCCGCTCCCAAGAGCATGCATCTGACTCTCTCCAGAATAGTCTCGTTCATTCTTTCAGCAATTCCATTTTGTTGAGGAGTCCCTGCCATTGTCTTATGCCTTTTGATTCCTTGGTTTTTGGAAAAACTGTTAAACTCATCTGAAACAAATTCCAACCCATTATCTGTTCTTAGTACCTTCAGCTTGGTCCCCTGTTGATTAGCTATCTAAGTATACCACTCTCTGAACTTTTGAAAAGTCTCAGTCTTGTTCCTTAGAATGTAAGTCCATACTCTCCTTGAGAAGTCTTCAATAATGCTCAGAAAGTAGGACCCTCCACCATGTGTATGAGTCCTAGATGGACCCCACAAATCTGCATGAGCATATTCAAAGGGTCTGCTGGAAGTGTGCTTATCTGTCCCAAACTGCACTCTATGAGACTTACTCAAAACACACTGGTCACAGAAATCCAGCTTCTGAAGCTTATCACCCATCAATAGTTGTTGCTTCTCCAGCTCCACCAAGTCTTTCTCACTAACATGGCCTAAACACAGGTGCCATAGTTTAGCCTTATCTACTATTGTCTGACTTGCTACAGACGCATGTGCAATGACAGGTCACCCCTCCAGAATGTACAACCCATTACTTCTTCTTCCCTTAGCAACTATGGATGCTCCAGTGGACACCTTCATTATTCCACCCTCCACCTTGGTGGAATACCCCATATCATCAAACATGCTAATGGACATAAGGTTCCTTTTGAGCTCTGGAACATACCTCACATCCCGCAACAACATCTCTTTATTATCAAACATCCTCATTCTGATTGCCCCAATGTCCTGCACCTTGCAAGCTTTGTTGTTCCCAAGAAGTATAGACCCATACTCCTTCAGTTCTAAGGTCTCAAAGTAATCTTTCACAGGGCACATGTGATAGGTACACCCTAAATCCATGACCCAACTCTTCAGAGAGTCTTCAGACGAAGCTACCAGAACACCTGCAGTTTCCTGTATCCTAGGCTCCTGGGCATCTTTCTCAAGACAATGCTTCTTGATATGACCAACCTTCTGACACTTGTAACATTTGATTTGTTTCTTACCTTCAGATTTTGCCTTCTTCCCTTTACCCCATGCCTTCTTTCCCTTACCCTTCACAGCTGTCAACCCAGAAGATACCTCTTCTGCTCCCTTCGAATCTTGAAGTTTCTGTAACTCTTTGGTTCGAATTGAGGTAACAACCTCCTCCAGAGTAATCATATGATCTTTACCGTACAACAATGCATCTCTAAACTGCTCAAAGATCTTAGGTAAAGAATTGAGGAGAATAACGACCTTGTCCTCATCTTCAAGCTTCACACCAATGTTTTCAAGGTCATCAACAATCTTGTTAAAGATTGTCAACTGCTCTTCAATCGTTCTTGATTCCACCATCTTGAACGAGTAAAGTTGTTGCTTCAAACAAAGTCTGTGGGCCAAAGACTTTGTCATGTACAAAGATCCCAGCTTCGTCCACAAACCTGCAACTGTTTTCTCCTTCGCCACCTCTTTGAGTGCCTTATCACCAAGATACAAAACAATTGCACTCCTTGCCTTATCCATCATATTTTTTTCTCTGCATGCATCAAAGATGATGGCATGTGCATCTCCCCCTTCAACGCTTCTTCGCATCCTTGCTGTATCAAGATAGCCTCCATCTTGATTTTCCACAGCCCGAAGTCATTGGCTCCAGAGAACTTCTCAATATCAAACTTCGTTTCCATTCTTGATTATCTTTTCCTTTCAACAAATTCCCACAAACGGCGCCACTTGTTGGGTAAACAAGCAAATGAAAGCTTAGAAAAGAAGAGAATCAGAGAACACGAAGAAAGAGAAGGAATATGCAAGAGAAAAAAAACGCTTCTCTTATTTCAGACAGTTCACTCAGCAAGTAACACTTCAAAAGGTTCACTTCAGACAATCTACACTGCTTCAGAGAGTTAGATTTCTGCAATCGTTCTCACTTGTTATTATCCTTTCTATACAGCAAGGCATTATATATATATATATATGCATTTACAAAGAGCAACGACTAACTAACTAACTGAATAACAAAGTTAACTGTCTAACAGATTTCACGCATTTCTAGGTCATAACTAACACAGAGCTTCCACCTCGTGAAAAGGCAATGATTATTGAGAATTTCAAGAAAGATGGGCTAACAGCCATGATTGGAGGTGGAATTAATGATGCTCCTGCATTAGCTGCAGCTGACATTGGCATCTCAATTGGAATATCAGGTTTAGCTCTTGCTAATGAGACAGGCAATGCAATTCTCATGTCAAATGACATCACAAAAATACCTGAAGCCATTCAGCTAGCAAGAAAAACTACAAGAAAGCTCAGTGAGAATGTCACTATTTCAATTGGCTCCAAGAGTGCCATACTGGTTTTGGAAATTACGGGATATCAATTAGTTTGGCTTGCTGTGCTAACTAATGTTGGAACCTGTTTACTTGTGATTCTCAATATATAGCATATTAATTTTGCAAGAGAAACCAATATATGAAAGAAAATGTACATAGTAAGAAAAATTAAGTGAAAACGCGTTTTGAGGTGCATAATATCAACAAAGTACTGCAGGTAAGAAACAAATGCGTGCAACACTTAAAAAGTCTGTTACCAGACATTAGCTATGTTTGGTTTAAGGTTGGAACGTGATAAACTCAGGTTTCCAACGCTATAAATAGTTGCATTGAGAGATCCAAACTTGATTTTGACCACTTCTCAACGCCAAACCAAACCTACACATTACTTTCCTGGGACATATTACTAGCATTCCTAAAGGAAGAAGAATTTCTTACCCATTCTAAACATAGACACAGAATACTATATTAACAAATCTAATTTGGTGCCCGGATTGATCCACTATGAAAATACAGGGTTTGTTTGGATGAAACTTCTGCAGAAGTACTTCTAGGTGAAAAAATGGAATGAGCATATGTTTGGACTGACGTTTTCCATGGTTAAACGCACGTTCTGGGCTGTAGACGTGAGTTTGCAAAATATGCATCTTGTTTGGCTCTCCACATGAAACGCACATATGAGTTCTGAAACTTGAGTTTGCAAAATGCGGATTTTTGTAGCTTATGCGTATGAAACTAGAGTTTCCGCAATATTCACTTTTAAACTCATGTTTGCAGTAAAGTATCCAAACATGAAATCATGTTTACTAATACTCAAGTTTATCATAAATCACGTTCACTATCCACGTTCATTCAAACTCAAAGTTTGCAAACGTTAATCCAAACGCACACTGAATCAAAGAGGTTAAATGCATTTAACTTCTCCATAAGTAACTAATTTCAACTTATGGAGAAGTTAAATTCATTTGACCTATTTGATTCATTCTATTTTTATCTTCTAGAAGTTCTTCTGCACAAAGTATCCAAACTGGGCCAAAATAGAAGACTTGACTAACAAATCCATATAGTCTCACATAGTCCCACACATTGTCACATTATTTTCAGACTTTTGACACGTATTTTATGGTGAAAATTCAATGAAATCTAATAAAACACGTTTTGAGACAATCAGAGGTCTGGTGAGTAAAATATTCTCAAGTCCATCCTTCAAAATTGCAATAATATTCTTGTTGATACACGTATTATACTTCTAGTTATGGAGTATTCTCCAATTTCTTTTTTAAAAGAAAATATTGACCAATTAGTTTGGGATATGATTTTGATATGTTTGGCTTCCAACTCCCAAAATTCGTCATAAAGCTTCTTGTATAATCTTATATTCTTTATCATGTTATAAGAAGAAATGGAGTAAATACTCCTTTAATCATTCATTAAAGAGAAACAAAAAGAGTTTAAAAAGAGCATTTTTTTTTATTTTTGTTCCTTTTAGCCTTTGGCTTTTGTCCAGGAAACTAAAGAAGATACAAAGTTATGGGATGTTCATGGAATGGAGAGATGTACAAAATCCACTTGATGGAAGTAGAATTTTTAAACTTGGTAGAGAGACATGTATCAGTATCTCTTTACAAACATTATACATTTAAATGAAGGTTAAATATACCAACAGGGGTTGGTTTAAGTGGTACATGCTTGATTCTCCTTAAGTAATGTCTCGGGTTTGAGTCTTGTGGATGGAAAAAATCCCCGCTGGGAGAGCTAGCCCCACCATGATATGGATGTTCCCGGCTTCAACAGGATTGCCTCCAGTGAAAAAAACTTGTAGTTAAACAAAAAAAATGAAGGTTAAATATTTTTTTAATAAATACATATTAGTTTCCGTGTTGTATAAGAATTTTCCACATACTCATGTGTGACGACCGTGTTGTATCTGTGTATCCGGGATTCATATAGCTAATCACATAAGCACAAGTGTTACTAAGGTGTTTTGAATTCTTATCTATTACTATTAGTAGCCAATGTCAACCGTGAGTGACTTTACAATTCCGATTGTTATCATCCTAGGTAGGGTTAATTTTAACTTGCGATTTATTTTTTTCTTTATTGCATATTCTGTTTTGTGTTGGTTTAATCACATCATCTGTGTTCTGTTCTAACTAAATTAGGCTTTGTCTAGGATGTTTCACCTTATAGGTGAAATACCGGTGTTTCATCCCTTTATAACCGTTGGATTTAGATGAATGGTCCAGATTAGTTACCTACAACTTGTTGATAAAAAATTAATAACAATTGACAATTGATCCTTGTGAATTTTAATAATAAAATGAAGAATTTAAAACCATGAATGAAGCTAAATTTTGTTTAGACGTGGATTTCACTTAATTAAGATTGAATTTGTAAATACATTTGCAAATGAGTTTTTTTTTTAGAAATTTAATTATGTTGTGTCATGGTAGATGAGGTTATTGGAAACATGGGGAAGTATAGAAAGGCAACACCTAGCTGCAGTTACTACAATGAAAGAGTGTTTGCATTCTGCTGTTTGGAAAGTTCCCCTTTTAGAAGGTGCAAAGGTAAGTTCAATAAAAGACAATTAGATTTCATGCCTGTGTTAAGAAAACTGCATTTATAGAATATTTGGCATTTCAGGTGGATATACAATTAGCATCCATTGCTCAGAGGCATGCATCTGATCTAACAGCTTCCATCAAGTCAGTGGTATCTAATTTTTCATCCTTGGTTGGAAACCATTAATAGAAACCTCTCTCAAGATCACCAAAACTGTGAGGCTCCCATTAATGGTTCCGTATAAATACGTTTACGGAATCAAATTTGTATGAAGCTACGTGGACAAGGTTAACAAAAATCAGAGCATCATATTTGTTTTTACAAATTAACAAAAATCAGAACCTAATCACTTACCTCTGCGTGACTTCACCAACTTCGGTCCTGCGTGACTCCAACAAGCTCAGAAATAGAAATCCCAGCAAGCTCGACCTTTGCTTGATCCTTTCAATCGCTGTGAGAATCGAGAAATGAGAACCCACAAATGCAGTTTTTATAAGTTAACAGAAATGACAACCCAATCACTTACCTCTCTTCCTCTGTTCGCTGTTTAAAGAGAAACGCCACCAAGCTGTGTTAATGAGTCCAAGCTACGCAGTGTGCCTCTGTTCCCTGTTCGCTGTTCACCAGCTAGGCAAGCTCTGTTAACCAAGCCGTGTTAGAACTCTACTCACAATGTGCCTCTGTTCTCTATTCGTTGTTCGTTGTTCACCAGCTACGCAAGCTCTGTTCACCTACCCGCAAGCTTTGTTCTCTGTTCGTAGTTATGTTATTAATGTCTCCAACCACCAAACACAATGTGCAATAGGCAATGGCACTCTATTCTCACACACTAATGAGTCAAGCTCTGTTTACTGCACCTTCACGTGATTATACAGCAGCTTAACCAATCCATCTTATTTTACCTTCCAGGACAGCACATTCAATTTGCTTAGAGCCCCTAAATTAATAAAGCCCTCAATTCTTTTTTATTGATATAAATTATTTTTATAAAAAATTAATAATATTTGAGATAGGGCCCAATATTTTACAAGACCCATATCTTACATTTTATATATCTCTTTTTTTACTTATCAATTAAACTACTCAAAAGTCCACAGCTCATTTATTAATTTTTACAAATGAAAAGTCACTCAACGCTCAAAAGTGAGTTTCCTTAATTGTATCGTAGTTGAGCCCATAAATTGTAGAAAAGAATGAGTTTTATCTCATTTTTTTTGTATATATTAGATCAGTCTATTTCTTCTATTGAGAGTTGATTTGAACAATTTTTAGAATATGAAAACATGTTTGATTTTTTATTTGATTCAAATAAATTTAAAACTTTAGGGGAAGATGAATTGAAAATATTGTATCAATCTTAAAAAGATTTTAAGTTTTGAGGACCATTCTGATATTGATGGTCTTAATTTTTTTCAGAATTAAAGTTATTGAAAGAAATTCTAACAAATGAAATTAACACACCATTAAAAATATTGAACTATTTAAAAAGATTATGTTCTTTTCAAAATACATACATTGCTTATAGAATACTATTAACATTACATGTAACTGTTGCGACGGCTGAAAGAAGTTTTTTAAAATTAAAATTGATTAAATCATATTTAAGATCAACTATGCTACAAGATAGATTGAATGAGTTAGCTATATTGTTTATTGAGAGTGAAATGTTAGAATTACTTGATCATAAGACTTTAATAAATCATTTTTTAGCTCAAAAAGCCAGAAAAATAACATTAAAATTATTAGTATATATTAACATGGCCCCTATCTTAATTTTTGCCTAAGGCCCCAAAATTCCTAGATATGACCCCGATACCTTCATGCAATTCAAATTAAACATTAAATATAAAAGAACAGGGTCCAGGAGCATAACCAATCCACGTGATTATACAACGCGAAATATAAAAGAATATGGTCTCTGTTAGCAAATATTAAAAGTTTGCATTTTACCATAGCATCAGGTAAAGTTACCTATACTAATAGGTCCTTTTCATAAAAAAAAAGTGAAACACTGGTATATCACCCGTGAGATGAAACACCCTAGAACAGCCCACTAAATTAATACATGCTCACATATTGCAATTGTCTTTCTTGTGATGCTAAGGAGTATTTGCATTAAAGTACTGCCTTATTGCCTACAAGGATCTCAAAATGGTGTTAGTCCAGAATCACAGTTTCTAACACTGACTATGGATAAATTTCTTAACGATATGGAGAGAGAGAAGCCAATCAGGTTTACTAGTCAGAAGCTAAGGATTGCAACTGATAACTACTCCTACAAGTTGGGGTCAGGAGGTTTTGGAGCAGTTTATAAAGGAAATTTTAGTAATGGAACCATGATAGCTGTCAAGGTTCTGCATGGGAATTCTGACAAGATAATTAATCAGCAGTTTATGGCAGAAGTTGGAACCATTGGAAAAATTCATCATTTGAATCTGGTTAGGCTCTATGGACTTTGCTTTGAAAAAAACTTGATAGCATTGGTTTATGAATACATGGGGAATGGTTCACTTGATAAGTATCTATTCCAGGAAAACAAGACCTTGGGATTTGAAAAGCTTCATGAGATAGAAGTTGGGACCGCCAGAGGCATTGCTTACTTGCATGGAGAGTGTCAACAAAGAATAATCCACTATGACATTAAACCAGGAAACATTCTCTTGGACAATAACTTGTGTCCTAAAGTTGCTGATTTTGGTTTGGCCAAGCTTTGCAACAAGGAAAATACTCATGTAACTATGACTGGAGGCAGGGGAACTCCTGGTTATGCTGCACCTGAACTTTGGATGCCATTTCCTATAACTCACAAGTGTGATGTTTATAGCTTTGGTATGTTGTTGTTTGAAATCATAGGTAGGAGGAAAAACCATGATATGAACCTTTCAGAAAGCCAAGAGTTGTTTCCAATGTGGGTTTGGAATAGATTTGATGCTGAACGGGTGGGGGAGTTGATAACAGCTTGTGGGATAGAGGAGAAAAATGAGGAGATAACAGAGAGAATGGTTAAGGTATCTCTGTCATGTGTTCAGTATAAACCAGAATCAAGACATGTGACGAGTGTTGTGGTGAAAATGTTGGAAATAGGCGTAGCCAAAGGGGGCTGGCAGGGGCCACACCCCCTCCCCCAAATTTTTTTTTTCAATCTTTTTACCAATTATATAGATCTCACATAAAATAATTTATTAACTTTTAATCCGGCCCCCCAAATATTTTGTAAATTTAATAGTATTACCTCTTTATAATTCTTTCACTACTTGTATTGAGTCCTCATTTCCTTTTTTATATATTCTTTATATTAATTATTTTTCTTTATTTAGAGATCATAAAGTTTTATTCAAAATTAAAGAAGATTATGTTTTATTTTAATGTGATTTTTAGATCTGCATGATACAAAATTAAAATCTTTCATGAATAAAAAGAAATTTTCTTTGATTTGATTTGATTTGAATTTTACTTTTAGGGCTAGATAAAAAATCATGTAACTTCCAAATTTACCCTTATTGTAAGTTTTTTTCGATATCTTTTTTGTAAGTTAAACTCTATTAGATTCCCCACATTAACTAACCTAAAAATTATAAATGTTCAATAACTATGAGGGATAAAGATAAAAAAAAATAATAAACACATCTAAAAATTTGTAAAAAGTCTAAGAAAAATGACTGAATAAAATCATAAAAGGACTC
Source organism: Sesbania bispinosa (assembly GCA_026901365.1). Taxonomy (NCBI): domain Eukaryota; kingdom Viridiplantae; phylum Streptophyta; class Magnoliopsida; order Fabales; family Fabaceae; genus Sesbania; species Sesbania bispinosa. The sequence continues at coordinate 1,515,845 of QLOH01000137.1, forward strand.
AATATAGTACTTTATTCCGGCCGCCCCCCCCAATGAAAAAATCCTGGCTACGCCCCTTAGTTGGAAGGTTCAGTAGAAATTCCTGTTACGACCCAAATCCAAGGCCGTGACCGGCGCACAGACTAATACCCTTAGCCTGGCAAGCCTAAAACAATAGTACATCACTTGATTTCCAAAATAAACATTCTTCCCAAGAGTTTACAGAAATTTTGACAGAGTCTCCCCTGTATTTTGAACATCACAAAATTTACAGAAATCCTGTTATCAACAAAAATCACCGGCCAGAGTTTCCAACAACATAATATTTATCCAATCAACATCAAAATATACATCTCAACATAAACCAACGACTAAACACCCTATAGATGCAGAATATACATACAATCCCAAAATAACATCGAATGACCACCAACACGAAGGAGGCCTACCAAAATGAATAACAGCAGAGCTGAAACAAATGAATCTCTGCCAACAGCCTGGTACTCAACTGCCTAGGAATCTGAATGAAAAATAAATAGAAAGGAGTAAGTCACAAAGACTTAGTGGGGGCCTAACAACCACCATGAACTAGAAGGGAAACATACCAACGCACGAGTTGTTCGATAGAAACAATTGACAGTATAAAATTTATTTCTCAACATAAAACTTGCTAAATACATGAGTTTGATAAATCCCACAATCTAAAATAACTTGCTTCCAATATCCAAGAGATAAGTTTTTCATTTCCAAAGCAATATAAATTTATGATGTATAAATTCAATAAGTAAATCTGAAATGAAATTAATTGAGTAAAACACAAATCATATGAAATGTAAATACAACAGGGATCACTCATGATAGAACTGAGAGGCGACTCCATCTCGCTGATAGCCCTCTCCTCCGAAAGGTGGCCTTTCCCATGGGGCGGCTCCATCTAGCGGATAGCCCTCTCCTCTCCAAAACCATGTCCATATCTCAATATCATTAGGGGAAGCTACATCTCGCTGATAGCCCTCTCCTCCAAGAGTGGCCTCTCTCTTGGGGTGGCTCCATCTAACGGATAGCCCTCTCCTCCCGGAATCATATCATTTCATCGGGGGCAACTCCATCTCATTGATAGCCCTCTCCACAAAGTGGCGGCTCCATCTAATGGATAGCCTTCTCCTCCCGTAATCATATCATGTGTCAATGCCATATCATATCTATCATATCATATCATCGGGGGCAGCTTCATCTCGTTGATAGCCCTCTCCACAGAGTGGCGGCTCCATCTAACGGATAGCCCTCTCCTCCCGGAATCATACAACTATGTGCACCTAGGCCGTTATCATCCGCTAACGACATATGGGGTTCTAACATGGATCCCAATAATATAAATATCAAAATTATTCTATTTTCTCAAAGTCCTTTCCAAAACTAAATCTCCAATTTCATCAAACATAATCAATTTAAATTTATAAAGCTCTCAACCTTCAAAATAAATTTCATAGAGAATAAAATCAATAAAAGAGTATGTTTCCCAAATTTATTATGTAAACAACCTTAAAATAGAACAAGATGAATTAAAATAGTAATTATAAAAATATTAAAATAGGCCACGATGACCGTTAAACCACTCACAACTACGGAGAGTCAACCAAACTGCTTCCCAACAACTTCAGATGTATTATGCGAGGTAGAAATCAACATATCTGAGCACCAACAAACAGTTCCAACATTTAGAAATTTATTTGAAGCTCTACCTACTTATGGGTAACCATAAAATCCCTAAAACCAGTGCCCAAAGCTCTAAAAATAATTCTACCTAAAGTTAACAAATACCAATCGCCTATTTACGAGTTGTGGGTTTACCTTAGAGAGCCGAAACGAACAACTTTTACGATATGGATACTCTCCTCCTTCATCAGATCATTATCCCTAACCCCAAAAATTACCAAACTTAGTTTTAGAAAGAAAAAGGGAATGGGTAGAAATTATGGGTTTCATTACCTTTCACTAGGTGTATGGGATTGAGAGGAAATGGCATACAAAGATATGGGAGAAGATGGAAATGAGAGAAGGAAAGAAAGAAAAAAAATGAAACAGAGGGGGAGGGGGAGCTGCACGGGAAGAAGAAGCGTAAATGAGGGTGGGATGAAATGCTTCTCGCGTATGCAAGAAGCTATTACTTAATCAATCCCTTTTCTTTTTTTTTTTTGAAAAAAATGAAACAAAGCGTTTCAATCTTCCCCCTTAAAGAAAATTCGTCCTCGAATTTGAAACTAATACTAACCTTAAGATTCGAACAATTGGGGATACTTTTCACGCATGATAGATTCAGTTCCCAAGTCGTCTCTTCACCCGATGGGCCTCGCCATAAAACCTTGACAGAAACAATATCCTTTGAACGCAAACGCCTCACCTGTTTATCAACTATAGCCACTGGTTGCTCTGAGTAAGATAAATTCTCATCTAATTGTACATTCATGATAAATCACATGGGAAGGATCATAAAGGTATTTACGGAGCATGGAAACATGAAACACTGGATGAACTCCTGATAGATATGGGGGAAGAGCCAAACGATAGGCAACAGGTCAAACCCTCTCCAAAATCTCAAAAGGTCCAATAAACCTTGGGCTTAACTTTCCCTTCCTGCCAAACCTTAACACACCTTTCATCGGAGAGACTCGTAGGAGCACGTGGTCCCCCACTGCGAACTCTAAAGGGCGTCACCTCCAATCAGAATAAGACTTTAGTCTACTTTGTGTTGTAGCCAACCGATCACGAATAATCTTTACTCTCTCAATTGCATCCTGCACTAACTCTGGGCCTACAAGTTTAACCTCCCCAACTTCAAACCAACCTATCGGTGATCTACATCGCCTGCCATACAAAGCCTCAAATGGTGCCATCTGAATGCTATATTGGTAACTATTATTATAGGCAAACTCCATCAATGGTAAATACTGATCCCAATTCCCTCCAAGGTCTAGAACACAAGCACGAAGCATATCCTCCAAGATCTGTATAGTCCTCTCAGATTGACCATCAGTCTGAGGATGGAAAGTTGTGCTAAGATTCAAACGAGTTCCCAAAGCAGCTTGAAAAGACTTCCAAAACTGAGCAGTAAACTGAGCCCCTCGATCTGAAATAATAGGCATCAGTACACCATGCAAAGAGACAATCTCATCTAAGTAAAGCTTAGCATACTGAGCTGCAGTATAAGTTGTCTTCACAGGTAAGAAATGTACAGATTTAGTCAATCTATCTATAATCACCCACACGTAGTCATAACCCTACAAGGTTCGAGGCAAACCTGTCACTAAATCCATAGCAATACCTTCCCACTTCCACTTAGGCATCTCAATGGATTGCAATAGTCATGCTGGCTTCTGATGCTAAGCCTTTACCTGCTGATACACCAAGCACTTGGAAACAAATTCTGCTACATCTTTCATCAGTCCTGTCATTAGATTATTAAAACCTAATTTTCAACAATATCAAGTACGAGGGACCATCCTCTCTAGAGGTCACAACAACACAAGAAAATAGCCATAAACATCAAACCGAAGAACAAGACCGAATTGAATTAGGAATCAAGATTTGAAAAGTGATAGTGTTACCATCGTAAAGGCAAACAATAACTCGTTTGATCTTCTTGACTGTCTCGTTCATCGTTCTCGTTTTCTTCTTCATATTTTATTCTTTTGCCTCGTTGCTAATTGAATCCTCACACTTCTTCCTTCAGTTCCCCTGGAGATCGAAACTTAAGAACACGAAGATTAATGATAAGGTTAGAAACAGAAAATTCAATCTAAAGCGTGAAATTAGGGCATAAAAACAAGAAGCACCTCAACAGAGAATGAAGATTAAAGCTTGCGATGTGAAGAAGGTCGAAGGAGATGTGTGACATGCAGAGAAATAGCGATTAGAAGCCAAAAAATGGGGAAAGGTGAGGAAAGAAAAGTTTAGGAGCAAGTAAAGCACCAAAGCCAAATTTGTTTCGCGCTACAGAGCAGGTATTGAAGAAATTTAGAAAAAAAAAACCTTTGTGGCATTCAATAATGCCAAAACAACACTTTGCAGCGAGTTATATAATGCTAAAAAATGTATCATTTGCTAGTGTGTAAATGACACCTTTTTTGTAGTGCACGGGAACGTCCATATCATGGTGGGGCTGGCTCTCCCAGCGGGGATTTTTTCCATCCACAAGACTTGAAGATTAAAGCTTGCGATGTGAAGAAGGTCGAAGGATATGTGTGACATGCAGAGAAATAGCGATGAGAAGCCAAAAAATGGGGAAAGGTGAGGAAAGAAAAGTTTAGGAGCAAGTAAAGCACCAAAGCCAAATTTGTTTCGCGCTACATAGCAGGTATTGAAGAAATTTAGAAAAAAAAAACCTTTGTGGCATTCAATAATGCCAAAACAACACTTTGCAGCGAGTTATATAATGCTAAAAAATGTATCATTTGCTAGTGTGTAAATGACACCTTTTTTTGTAGTGCCTGAGAACATCCACATCATGGTGGGGCTGGCTCTCCAAGCGGGGATTTTTTTCCATCCACAAGACTCGAACCTGAGACCTTGCTTAAGGGGAATCAAACATGTACCACTTGAACCAACCCCTGTTGGTAATTAGTGTATGATTTTGATTATTGTTAACACGAGATGTTGACAATGAGTTTGAAATTTTTTAATTAAAATTTAAAGTAGGAGTAAGCTAACAAATCAGTCCCTGACTTTGTGGGGACCATGCAGTTTCGTCCCTGACTTTTCTAAAATAGCACTTTAGTCCATATTTTATTAAAAAACATGCACTTTAGTCCTTATTTTATTAAAAAACATGCACTTTAGTCCTTCACTTTATTGAAAAACATGCACTTTATGCATGTTTTAACAAAGTTAGGGACTAAAGTGCTATTTTAGAAAAAGTCAAGGACGAAATTGCATGGTCCCCACGGAGTCTGGGACTGATTTGTTAGTTTACTCTTTAAAGTAGTAAATATATCAAATATAAATATAAAATAATTTATGTTTCCATATTAAATTGAGTAAAAATTATATTTGATATAAAATATGAGTTTGAAATAAAATAATTAAGAAAAGAATATTTCTCCTTTTTGCTGAATTAATTATGTTTTTAGATATTAAAATATTTTTCATGATAAAAAGGGAATGATGAGTCTATTGATCTAATGGTTTCAAAATATTAAAAGTATATCAATAATATAACAAAATGAATATGAGTCTATGATCAATTGGGTTATGAAAATTAGAATATAAAAAAGTTAAAAGGTCAGAAAATTAAGTTAATGTCAATTAAGATAAAATCTCGATGTAGTAAAAAAAATATACAAGTGGAAACGGCCTATACCTCATTACTCAATTTTAATATATTACATTTAAACACATGCGCGTTGGACGGGTTTTTTTAAAATACTTTTATAAATAGATACATGTATTAAAAATATATATACACATAAAAATAAAAAATATTACATCATGGAATCATCTTGAATATTAAGGCTCATGTGTTGCTCAAGTGAATAAATAAAATATGATATTGTTAAGTATATTAAATATAATAATAATTATATATATTACTTTTGTTATAATAAATTGAATAAAAACTTTACATGTATTTGAAATAAAAATTATATTTATGATTTATTTATCTTATAATTAATAATAAAATATTATGAAGAAGTCATTGATATTCATATAAATGCATTTGAATTAAAGTTTGCAACTTTTTATATCCATTCATCTCAATCATTCGAAGTTCAAACCATGATATTAACCTTTTCTGAAAGTCAAGAGTGGTTTGCAAGGTTGGTTTGGAATAGATTTGATGTTGAGCAGGTGGGGGAATTGATAACAACTTGTGGGATAGAGGAACAATACGAGGAGATAGGAGAGAGAATGGTTAAGGTAGCTCTGTCATGTGTTAATTATAAACCAGAATTAAGATCTGAGATGAGTGTTGTGGTGAAAATGTTGGAAGGTTCATTAGAAATTCCCAAGCTTTGAACCCTTTTCAACACTTGAATGGGACTTTCGCTGCTCTTCCTTTCCGACCATCACGAATTAATACTGATACGATACAACTGCGGATTCTGGCTTTGAAGGTGCTACTCCTATTATGACGAAGTACGATATTGAATTAGCCACCGCATCAAATTTAGGCTGCCTCTAGAGTGAATTATAGCCGTAAGATTTATTGCTTTTATAATAAACGGTGTTACTCTTTTACTGATTACCTGTGGAGGCAGATTTATTATATAAAATTTTAAAAAAGTTCCTCTGTGTAATAACGTTAAAGAAGTTAAATTTTTTTGCACTGGGAATAGGAATTAAAATGAAATATGAAGGAATAAGGATTAGACACACACATTTAAGATATAAGTTTCTACATTGAAGTTATTAGTATAAAGATTTTTTAATTGAAATGGGTGTGTCATGGTGTTGCAATTCATGTTAATATATAGTTTAAATTTTGTTGGTGAAATAGGTAATATATTTTGATGTTTAGATGATGGTGGGATGAGATGGAGTATTAGGTTACTCCCATCCATTATTGTAATTATTTTTTACTTTTAATATATGTAATGTCTATATTAATTTATGGGAATAAAGATATTTTGTGTAAATCTCTACTTAATATTTACAAAGAAGTAAATGAATTAATATGATGATAAGGCGTAAAAAGAATTTTAAAGTGAATCACAAATTTGAACAAAAAACACACTTCATTATTTACTAATTAAACTCACTGATCAGATTTCTTACATACAATATTCAAAAGATATAGTATGTATTGATTTCAAAAGATATAGTAGGTATTGAAGTCCGTCATATAAAACATAACATTGACAAATTAAAGACTTGGTGGTGCAAGTGGGCATGCTATCTGATCCCCAACTCATCATTTCTCCAATCTTGTCTAATTCTCTTTGAAGCAAAATTAGGGTTGATGTATTTACATGGATTGGAAAAAATTTGGGGAAAAAGTTTACAATTTTTACATTAGATCAAGAAAGTTTTATTTTAATTAATTTAGTCCCTTTATGTTATTATTTACTGATCTCTTTATAGTCCCGCATACGCGTAATAGCCACATGAAACTATCACATAAGAGTTAAGTATCACATTTAACATGCCAAATCACCACTTCTGTTAATGTTACTAAACGAACACTGGCATACATATATATATATATAGACTAAAATAAAAGTATCTAAATAAATTCTCTCATTTAATTTGAAATTTCTTTTTATGATTAGGTGATAAAAATAAAAAATTCCTATATTGATTTCATTTAAATTATTTCAAGTGTTACCGTTATTTGATTGAAATATTAATGTAATATCAATGGATCACTCTAGTAGTTATCTAGAGAGAAATTGTTGAAAATTTCGATGTTGATACATTAATATTTAATAGAAAAATTTAATATTAAGAAAGAATGAAGAGTTTTATTTGAATATAATTTATTTTTCTTATTTAAAATTATCTAATATTTTATTATAATGTTTTAGTACTTTTTCGTTCTTATTTAATTTATAAGACCCATTTAACCCAAGTACATATAATAAAAAATATTTTAATATATTAAATTTTAAAATTTCAAACTTCCAGGTTTATTCCTATTTTTAGTTAAACTTTATTTAATTCTCCATAATAAAATCAAAATCTATAAATTATAAAGGTTCAACAAATGTGAAAGATAAAAATGGAAAAGAACTTATAAAGATTAATAATTATAAAGGTTCAATAATCCACAAACTCTATTTAATGTCACTTTTACCCTTATTTTGTAAAAGATTTTTTAAAAATCTTTAAACAAAATTTTCAGTGAAGGCTTCTCTGCTACGCATTCCTCTCCTGTGCATCTCTTGCGAGTGAAAAAAACGACGTGGTTTTGAACTAAACAAAAAAAGAGGGATATCAATTTTCACCTTTCTCTTTTTTCTTGTGCTCTTTTGCTTCTTTTTATGTCTTGCCCAGCTCTTTATCAAGTAAATGGGAAAGTAATAAACCTTTTCTTCCCACCATTAAATTTTATTTGTAATCAGAGTTAATCTGGTGAAATAAACAATTTAAGCAAATTTGAAAGAAAATACAACCTTGCGGCTTGAGATGTTGTATTAGTTTTTTTTCTGCAAATCTGGCTGAGTAGAGGGAACGTGATTTCTTTCTGCAATGTGATTGACTCCATTTTCCCTTCGAATAGAAAGGTTCCGTCCACCACCACCACCATCTAACAAGAGATATTTGCAAGACAAGGTAACAACTAACAACATATTAAAGTAGCAAGAAATTTTATGATACATAGATAGGTCTCTGCTAAAACAGTTCATATTCGACGTAGTCAATGGCTCAATGCAAAAGAAAATTGCAATAGCATCAAAAGATAAAGGGTGGAGGGGCAGAGCTACATTATCCCATCCTGTTGGATTAAAAAGGGACATAATAGAGCTCATGCAGCATCAAGATAGAAATGTAATTCTCAGTGTTAAGGTAAAAGATCTAAGTGAGAAGTTATTTTAGGAGGAAAGAATCACTTAGTATTAAGATGTGAAGCAGAGGAACGACGTCGTTTGCAGAAGGGTTGGTAAAAAAGTGAAGTATCGTGTTCGATTTAATTTTTCACTCAAGTTCGAAACGATTTTCACTCGCAGGGGACGCGTAGGAGAGGAATGTGCAGTAGAGAAGCCTGGTCGAATTTTCAGAGGGTCTTATAAAAAAATTTGATAAAATATTTTATTTTGACCTCGAATGACAATATCCTAACTTCGCCATGCTGGCAATTAAAAGTATGTTTGGTAAACCACTTCAGCTAACTGAAAGGTGAAATTAGTAATTGAAATCATTTCAGCTATGTTTGGTAAGATAGCTTTTTTGGGAATCTACTAGCTTTTTTTGAAAAGCTTTTTTGAAAAGCTACTTGAGGTGGCTTTTTTAAAAAAGCCTCAATTTTCAGCTAGTAGCTGAAAATTAATTACAAGTTTATCCATCAATCACCCACACTTATGACATTTTACAATTTTTCAGCTAGTTAATAGTTTTACCAAACACTTTAGTCAAATCAACTAGTTTTTTAGCTTTCGAGTGTGTTTGGTAAAACTAGCTGAAAAGCTCGCTGAAAGCTTAAAACTAGCTGAAAGCTGAAAAACTATTGAATGTATTTGGTAAAACTAGCTGAAAATGGTAAAATGACATTTAAGGCCAACATTAATTATTAAATAATGATAAGTGGGAGTGGTTGAGGGCTAAACTTGTAATTAATTTTCAGGTAGTAGCTGAAAATTGGAGCTTTTTTAAAAAAACTATCCCAAGTAGGTTTTTAAGAAAAGCTTGTAGCTACCCAAAAAAGCTACCTTCCCAAACACTGTTGAAATGGTTTCAGCTACTATTTTCAACTTTCAGCTAAACACACTTTTCAGCTAGTTTTTCAACTTTCATCTAGGTTTTCAGTTTTCAGTTAATTTTACCAAACACACTCTATAAGTTACAAATCATTCTCGCTCTTTGCTTCCTTCACATCTTTAGCCTTGACCACACATTTTAATTTCCTTTTTCTTCCTTTCATTTCTCAAGTTTCTAACATAGTTTTTTTTATTTATTTTTACCATAGGTATCCCCTATTACCAGAGGTAATCTTAATTGAGCTAGCTTAGTCACATTTAAGGTACTCCTCACCCCGAGTGTGTTTAATGATTATCGAACCTGAGAACTCTTCCCACAATCTCAGTCTTCATGTGAATTTAGCCACAACTCTCTTTGGTTTCTAACTTAACCTTTGGATCGATCATTGAGGTATATTGAATATTAATTTTGAGAGGAGCTAAACAAGGAAGATGTACATACCACTATCTGCACTCCCTCATTTTTCTACTTTACTATTAATAAATTAAATAATTTTTTATTATCCTTTTTTCCCTCTATTCTCATGATTCACTCTTCCATCTTCCCAGTCTTATCTCTCGTCAATCCCCCTTTTCATTACCCTTATTTTTTACTAATTTTTAGGTTATTTTTTAATATAATACTATTTATTTTAATTATTATACTATTTTATTTTAGTTTTAATAAAATAATTTATCCTTAAATAAAAAATTAAAAGATTTTAAAATTAATTAGAAAAATCAGAAATTGTAATTACTTAAAAATATATTTGTATCTACAAAATAAGAATAAAATTTATTTATATAAAAAATTATATAAATATGCCATTATATAGAGTTATAAGCTATTCTAATTAATTACCTTTTCCTTTTAAGCTAATTTAATGCCTAATTTTTCCAAGTATAGTCTAATTATCTAATTTGAAAGCCTGAATTTAGGAGGTCCAAATAATGGTGTAGGAGAATAAATTCAAACTAGCTAGCTAATCAATTTTTGTTTGTATTTAGAAGTTGATATACGAGAATGAAAAACAAAAAGAATGACATAATGAGATACAAAAATTTAAGACGAATGTTAAGGAATGTCATCAGTGCACTGATAAATAAATTAAAAGAAAAAAATATTGAAAATTATGATTTTATAATATAGTAAGCGTTGTAGTTTCAATATTTTTTATTTCTTAAATTTTTAAATGACAATACCCTAAATTCAATCGGTACTATTATACTTCAAAGTTCAAACTAATTGATTTCTCACAGCGCCATAGTAATTTTCATGGTGAAATTTCTATGAAATTAAATAAAAACGCGGTTTGAGGTGCATTATGGTGTGCAATGGTTGGTCCAGATTGGGGAGCTTAGTCAGGTTATCATTGATTTATTGGAAATAGTCTGCTCTAAAGGGCTTTTAAGTCCTTCATTAAGTTTGGTTCAGTGATATATAGTGTATTTTTATTGACAATGTAATATATTTAATTAGAAATATAATATACTTATTGTGATATTTTCATTAGAAATATAATATAATTTGTGATATTGATTTGTCAATTTTTTTAAATACATAATAAGTTTAGCTAGGAATTGGCTATGAATTAACTACGAAATCCTTCTGCAACAAATGAGGGCACTTAGCAGGAAGGAAGCGCCCTTACTGCTAAGTGCCCTCATTGGGAGCATATTTCAAAAATAAAAACATAGGGAAGGGCGCTTTGGTCCAAAAAAGCGCCCTCCCTCATATTTTTAGGGCGTTTTGTAAACGCTCTCGTTTTCTAGAATTTATAATGACACAAGATAAAAGAGCGTTTTCAAACGCCCTCAAAACTAACATGAAAGCGCCTTTATAGGTCCTTTTTGTCATAGTGAGGCTAGTTTGCTAGAAACAAATAGGTGGCATCACTTAGAAAGTCTGGTATCAGCGACTTTGTCTTCCACAGTAACACACTAACACTTGCTGGACAAGTCATGAATTTGGATATATTATTAGCATTCTTAAAGTAATAAAAATATCTTAGTGATTCTAGACACAGAACACTATAGAGTATTGATAAATTTAATTTATGGTGCTCCCATTGACTCCACAATGAAATTACAAAAAATGGAAGACTTGTCTAATAAATCCATAGTGTCTCCCAAATATTTAGCAAGCTTTCTTGTTAACTAGTGTTTTGAGAACATTAATTAAATAAAGACTGACTATTAAAACTCATGGTATTAATTAAATTTATAAAATTAAATTAAATGATATACCATTCAATAAAAGTTTTCTGTTCATAATGTGTGTCCGGTCCTGGTTAGCATTGCCCTAAATCGAGCCCACACCATAACATTATTTTCTGACCTTAGACTTTTCATAGGAATTTCATGGTCAAATTTCAATCAAACACGTTTATTTTGAGACAATTGGAGGTCTGGTGAAATATTATGAAGTCCATCCTTAAAAAATTTCTTTTTTATATTTTTTAAAAAATTATTGACTAATTTTTTTTTTGGGATATGATTTTGATATGTTTGGGTTTCGACTCTAAAAAATTGTCGTAAAGCTTTTTGTATAATCTTATTCTTTATCATGTTGTGAGAGGAAATGGAGAATAAATACTTTTTAAATAATTTGATTTTTGTACGTTATATAGCCTTTGATTTTTTACCAGGAAACTAAAGAAGAGATAAAGTTATATGGGACCTTAATGGAGATGTATTATGTATAAGATACACTTGATGTGGTAATAGAATTCTTAAATAAATTTGGTAGAGTCGTATCAATATCTCTTTACAAACATCATACATTTATATAAAATTTTAAATATTTTATTTTAAAATACATATTAGTTTCTGTGTTGTACTTACACAAGAAGTTTCCATATCCTAGAATCCGTGTTGTATCTGTGTGTCAGGGCTTCCTATATATAGCTGAAACATAAGTGTTACGCAGCTTCAGGAACAAACAAACTGCAAACTACAGCATAAGACTAACGTCCGTTTGATTTCCAGTTATTTTCTACTATCAATTCCATAAAATTGATCTTAAATCATTTCAAAATCAATTTTATTCAATTCTACTCAATTTTACTTTGTGAAGCGTGTATCATTCATTCTCAATAATTTCAAAATCAATTCGACTCAATTATAAATGAAAGTACACTAGTTACCTCTTTCTTCACTTTTTTGCTCACTATCCCTAAACTATTTTGAGTTCTTATCTTGAACTTTTCAAAGTCCAAAAGAGTGAATCTCCTTTACTGCAGATGTTGATCTCCGGATCCAAAGGTTGAAGACGATGGTGTGGGGGTACCTGCAAGGGACTCCGACGCTCAACGTGAGTGTTTGCTCTTAGTAAGAGAATAAGAATTCAAAGAATGAACTGAAAAGCGTACCTTTTGAACCCTGAAGAAGTGTATTTATAGGGTGTTTTAGGCGGGAAAATCAGTTACACTTGTAACCGTTTCCACAAATTACGGGCTCACGCGCCATGAATATAGTGAATTCACGCGCGGGTATTAAACCTTGGTCACGAGATTTTATCACGTGACTTTGAGAAAATCATCTCGACGAATAACGTCGATATGCTTATTCTCGACATAGTTTCTCGAAAGATATTGAAGGACTTCGACGACATTATCGAGTAGGTCATAGATATCGTTATTGTCGCGTATGGTGCATGTTGTTTTATGTCGACAACTTATCTCGACACTTTCTGTCGATAAGTCATGTCGATGCTTTTATGTTGATAAATCGTGTCGAATTGAAGTATGATTTTAAACCAGAACAGTTGCCCCCAAAGTCGATTAATTCTTAAGAATTATTCGACTTTTATTTTTGAGAGGATATTTTGAATTTTTATTTTACCGGCAAATCTCATCAGGTGTCGAGATCCCGTCGTTTGATTTTTCTAATAATATTTTGAAATTTTTATTTTATGCCACGTGTTACGATCCTAATCATTTGGGCCCTACGGGCTTTTCTGACTCAGAGGATCTGAGTCGTTCGCTTGGATATAAAATATGAACGGTTGGGGAGTTTCTTATTTCCCCTCAACTGTTCACATTTCTCGTCAGAGTCCAGAGTTTTTCTTCTTCCTTCCATTCTATTTTGTTGCTCCCAAGCTATCGCGTTCACGCAGACTCCTTGGTTCCCTGTTCTTGCATTATCAGTTCGTGCTTCTATTGCATGAGCATTGGAGTTGCTGAACTCCTTGAGGATTTCAAAGATTTTCGAAGAAGGGCTACCACAGGTAACCTCCTCTTCTTGCTATTTTAAATATGGTGCTTACTAGGGCTAAGTCTAGGGCCCTTAGGTTAGAGAAAAAACGAGAGTGTGTCATTGTATTTGACGATTTGGAGGATCTCAGTATCCCCAATCTCATACTTAAAAGGAAAAGGATACCGAAAACATCAAGCTTTTTTAACTCCCGTGAGTCAGTTATTGGTACTGCTCATATCTTGAGGAAATATGGTATACCGGGGCACTCCGCGGGATCTTCCCTGATTAACTTAGTTGATCATGGAATTGATTCATCATCTCAAGTCGATTTTAACTCAGGACTTTTGGACAGGTCCGAGATGGGAAAGCGGAAGATTTACACTTCCCATGCTACAAACTTCCCGGTGTCGCAGGCTTTGTCGAGTATGACATGGGTGGATACGGAGGCGATTGGGACCTCCAGTATTTTTACTTCCGAGGTGTCGATGGAACTCGGATTCAGAGACGTGGAATGGGTGGAAGAGGGCAATGAGGATAGTTGGGTTCTGGTGCCCCCAAGTGCTGATGATAGAATATGTTCTCAAGGCGACTTGGAAGAAAATCTTTTTGTTCCGATGTACAAGACGCTGTTTGAGGATCTCGGATTTTGGCTACCTTTTCATTGGTTCGAGTTGGAAGTTCTTCATCATCTCGAAGTGGCTCCCTCCCAACTTCATCCAAATGCCTGGGCCTTCGTTCGGAGTTTTATGCTTCTATGTCACGGGTTGAATCTGGAGCTCAACTCGGATATATTTTTTTATTTCTTCCGCCCCCTCGTAGTTAAGGATGGTCCCACAAGATTTTCATGGCTTTCTCTCCGGGCCGGTAATGGGGGAAAGATTTTCGAAATCTTCCAAGAGTCCTATCGCAATTTTAAGGACAAATTTGTTTTTTGTAAACCTATTGGAAAGGGTCGACGAAACATCCTCGGCAGGGATGGTCGTGGAATTATCCGACCATATTGGAATCAAGACCATTTCGCTAAATCGTCCTCGGAGTATACTGTCGCATATAAAGAGTTGTCCACCGAGGAGCAAAGCGTGGTCGACAAAATCAAGAAATTCGTAAGAGATTTTGGGACATTGCCGAGCAGTGAGATAATTGAGATGGACAGCGACGTAACTCGAGAGTCATTGGGTAAATGTTCTATTTTCTTTTCTTCTTTCGGGAATTATGTTTTGTTCCTAATCATTTATTTCAATTTTTGCAGAGACTATGGCAGCAGCGCAGAGAGCCAAGCTTGCAGAGAAGCTGTTGAAAAAGAAGGAGCTGGAGGCTCAGAAGAGAGAGAGCGAAGTCTTTGTTGCATCCAAGAAAAAAGAGGTCAAGGAGAGGGTCGAGGTTATCGACCCGACAAAAGTTAAGAAGGCGAGGTTGGAGAGCTCGAGTGGAGTCAACATAAACGAGATTCCCCTTTTCCAGCCCTCAGAAGAGAAGAAGATTGATGATGTCAAGAGGACTTCGTCATGGTATTCCGAAGATGCCAACCGGGAGGAAGGGTCAAGCTATAGCAGTCTGCCCCCATCCAATATGAGCAAGGAGGAGGTCCGACGTTACTTAGCGATTCAGGCTCAGAGCCTGTTTATTAATAAGTCTGAGAATGAAATCGCCGAGTTCATGAACCATGCCTCGAGCTGGGCAATGCGATTCGCCATGATGTTGCAGTATTTTTCCAGTTCGGTTCGTGATTTAAACACTCTTCTGCCCCTGAAGGAGGAGTTAGAAAGGGTGAGGGGAAAACTCGAAGCTGATGAGCTGAGGATGCAACAGGCTATTGGCGAGGTCAAGCTGATAAGGGCAGAGAAGGAGAAACTTTATGAAGATAACCTTGCTCTTGAGTCTCAAGTGAAGAACTTGAGTGTCGAGAAGGAAAATGTCGAGAGGAAAGTTGAATCGACTTCCTCTGAGCTTGTCGAGGTTAAGGAAGAAACTAAAAAGGCGTTCGAAGCTGTTAAGTCCGCTCAAGTGGAGAATGCCGAACTGAAAGAGAAAGTGAAGGAATTGGAATTAAAGTTAGCTGAGGAGACTGCCGAGAAGATACAAATTTTTGAGAAGCTATGGATTGATGCTTCAGCTTTGTACTTCTATGAGGCCATTAAGCAAATGAAGTTCCTTAACCCCGGGGTGGACCTGAACACTAGGGGAATGTCGACTGTTTGTACCGTGAAAGATGGGAAATGGTACAATGTTCTTCCGACTGGAGATGTTGAGGCGAACACTGGGGATGAGGTACCGAGCACTCCGAAGCTCCGAGCGGACGAGGAAGAGGAAAAGTTGATTCAAAATGAAGGTATTCCTGCTGCTGAGGTCGACGCATGAAAAGTAGGCCCACATAGCTTTTGTAACAGTTTTTAATGAAAATTTACTTGTACTCTAAGACATATGTTAACTTATGAATGAATAGTTGTTTCTTTATTTTTGAAGTGTTGGTTGTGATAATTGACTTTCCAAGTATGTTTTCCTTACTTGATTGTTGAAATATTGTTGCTCGGGGTGTTCCCGGCATAAAATGCGGAGTCAAGGGATTTAACCTGACATTACTCGAGAAGCGTATTCTCGACGCGAGGTGAGATTTCGAGGTCGAGGGACTAAGCCCGAAATAGCTCGAGAAGCGTATCCTCAACGCGGAGTGAAAATTCGAAGTCGAGGGACTAAGCCCGAAATTGCTCGAGAAGCGTATTCTCGACACGGAGTGAAATTTCGAAGTCGAGGGACTAAGCCCGAAATTGCTCGAGAAGTGTATTCTCGACGCGACTTGCAATTCTTGTAAATTTGAAACTCCATGGTCAAAAGATTAATGAATCATTCATAGGCGATTACCATTAACTAAAATATTTTCGAAGTTTGTCCACATTCCATGTTCGAGGTATTGGAATTCCGGGTAAGGTTTATAGTTGATATGCCCCTGTGCCCGTTTTGGAGATAACTCTATATGGGCCTTCCCAATTTTCCGCTAACTTTCCCTAGGTTGCATTTTTATTGCCGACATCGGCCCTTCTCAAGACTAAATCCCCGACTTCAAACGTGCGAGGAACAACAATTTTCTGTCGACATCTTGCTGACTGTGACTTGATGGCTACTTCTCTAATTGATGCCTTTTCTCGAACTTCATCGATCAGATCCATTTCTTCGCGCATCCTATCCTCATTGAAATTTTGGTTATAGGCGTGAAGTCGGAAGCTCTCCTCCCCGACTTCCACAGGGATCACTGCATCAACCCCGTAAGCCAACCTGAATGGGGTTTCCCCTATTGTCGAATGTGGAGTAGTATGGTAAGCCCAGAGAACATTTGGTAGCTAGTCGGCCCAGAGTCCTTTTGCAGATTCAAGTCGTTTTTTCAATCCTTTGAGAATTACTTTATTGGCAGATTCTGCTTGCCCGTTCGTTTGAGGATGTTCCACCGACGAGAATCTGTGAGTTATGTGAAAGTCTGACATTAGCTTTCAGAATCCTTTGTCAGTAAATCGAGTACCATTATCCGATACGACTGTGTTTGGGATCCCGAACCTACAAATGATGAACCGATATACAAATTTAGATAGATTCTTGGCGGTGATCTTTGCTAACGGTTGCGCCTCAATCCATTTAGTGAAATAGTCGACAGCTACGGCGAGATATTTGAGCTGTCCAGGGGCTGTTGGGAAAGGACCTAGTATGTCGATTCCCCACCATGAGAATGGCCAAGGAGCAGAGATGGACCATAATGCTTCAGCAGGTGCTTGATGAATATCGGCGTGCCTTTGGCAAGAAGGGCATTTTCTAACATATTGTAAGCAGTCGGCTTCCATAGTCGGCTAGTAGTATCCGGCTCTCAATATTTTTCGTGATAGTGAATGCCCGCCGAGATGATGACCACAGATCCCTTCATGAACTTCTGCCATGACATAGTCGACTAAGTTTCCTGAGATGCATTTCAAGAGTGGTTGGGCCAAACCCCTCCTATAGAGAACTCTGTCAACCATACAATATCTAGCGGCTTGTCTGAGAGTTCATTTTGAATTTTTGGGATCATCTGATAGAGTTCCATGTTGTAAGTATTTCTGAATTGTCGTGTACCAGCATTCTCCTTCTTCAATTGCCATAATAATAGTCGGGGTTGAAATAACTTCTTGGACCACAGACTTGTTGTTTCCAGATGACCTTGTGCTAGCGAGCTTGGAGAGTATGTCGGCTCTTGCATTTCTTTCCCTCGGTATATAATTAACTTCGACTTCGAGAAAGCTGTTGCATAATTTTTTGACGACTTCTAAGTATTTTTTGAGTAGAGGATCTTTAACTTGGTAATTGTCATTGATCTGTGATACCACCAACTGTGAGTCACCATTAACTCGTACTCGCCTTGCTCCCACTTCTGTAGCCATCCTTAATCTGGTTATCATAGCTTCGTATTCAGCTTGATTATTTGATGTCGGGAACGATAGACTTAGAGAATGCTCCAAGATCACCCCTTCAGAATTTTCCAAGAGAATGCCAACTCCACTTCCTTTTTGATTAGAGGACCCGTCGACGTGGATGTCCCACCAACCATCATCAAAAATGGGTTGCGTTGGGGTTAATTCTGCTACAAAGTCAGATAAAGCTTGGGCATTGATTGCTTGCCGAGGTTCATACATTATGCCAAATTCGGATAATTCAACCGCCCAAGATACCATCCTCCCCGCTAAATCTGGTCTATGAAGAATTTGTCTAATCGGTTGATTCGTCCTTACTACAATTTGATGAGCTTGAAAATAATGACGGAGTCTTCGAGCTGTTACGATCACTGTTAAAGCAACTTTTTCGACTTTCGGATACCTCAACTCTGGTCCCTGTAGAGCTTTGCTGACAAAGAATACCGGTAGCTGTAGTCCTTCAGTTTCTCGTATTAGCACTGCTGCAATTGCCTCGTCTGCAACCGACATATACAAGTATAGAATTTCTCCTACCGATGGTTTTGACAAAACTGGTGGCGATGTTAATATCGACTTTATACGCTGGAACGCTTCCTCACATTCATCATCCCAAGCGAATGACTTTCCTTTCTTTAGAAGTTGGAAGAAAGGGAGTGCTCGAGATGCTGATCTCGAAATAAATCTTGTTAAGGCTGCGATCCTCCCGGTCAGCTGTTCGACTTTCTTCACCGAGGTTGGACTTTTCATCTCAAGAACTGCCCGACATTTGTCCAGGTTGGCTTCTACCCCCGCGCTCTGTCAGCATGAATCCCAGAAATTTCCCGGCCCGAACCTCAAAAGTGCACTTTTTGGGATTGAGCCTCATGTTATATCGACGAAGTTGGTCGAAAACTTCTCCGAGATCATGCACATGATTCTTGTCGATTAGGCTTTTTGCTATCATGTCGTCGACATAAACTTCAACCGTTCGTCCGATTTGTTCTCGGAACACCATGTTCATCATCCGTTGGTATGTTGCCCCAACATTCTTTAATCCGAAAGGCATCATCTTGTAGCAATAATTGGCTCCTTCTGTCATGAACGCCGTTTTTTCTTGGTCGGGTGGGTACATTGGTATTTGATTATACCCGGAATACGCATCCATAAAAGATAAAAGCCGGAATCCAGAAGATTTGTCGACCAGCTGGTCGATATTAGGTAAAGGATAAGAATCTTTGGGACATGCTTTATTTAAGCTTGTATAATCTACACACATTCGCCATTTTCCATTGGATTTTTTGACTAGAACTACATTAGAGAGCCATGTCGTATACTTGACTTCTCTGATGAAACCAACATTAAGTAGCTCCGTCACTTGTTGCTTTACAGCCTCGACCCTTTCTGTTGACATGTTTCTCCTGCGTTGCTCGACCGGCTGGACTTTTGGATCAATGGAGAGTCGATGACATATAACATCGGGGTCTAAGCCCGGCATATCAGCGGCGGTCCAAGCAAACAAGTCTGCATTTCGGCGAATGAGTGTGCACAGTTCTTCTTCCACTTCTTCAGATAGCCCACAGCCAATCTGCACAGTTTGTTCCGGTACGGACCCAATTTGTAGCGTTTTAAATTCTTCGTCAGGAATGGGTCGAGTTTCTTTAAAATCAGCACGGACATCCAGGTCGGTTAGCATTACACCTGCGGATGATGGATGTTCTTCAATTTTTTCAGTTGTCAGAAGTTTTTCGGGTTTCTTAATTTTCAAGGATTCCTTATAGCAGGAACGCGCCATGACTTGATCTCCCCGGATGCTGATCACCTTCCCGTCGTCACTCCAGAACTTCATCATCAAATGATTGGTTGAAATTATGGCTCCGATAATGTTGAGAGTTGGTCTCCTAAGAATGGCATTGTAGGTTGACGGGCAGTCGACTACGAGAAAGCGCACCCTGGTGATTTTAGTTAGAGGTAGCTGTCCGAGAGTTACAAGGAGTTCGACGTAACCGTTCGGCTGAACCTTATCCCCCGTGAATCCAATCAGATCAACACCCCTATAAGGTACGAGGTCCGTGTCTGGAATGTGAAGAAGACGAAATGTCTTTAAGAATAACATATCAGTTGAACTCCCTTGATCAATAAATACTCTCCTGACTTCATAGTTTGCCATCATGACTTTGATAAGCATGGGATCATCATGACCTGGAATAACTGGACCGTAATCGTCATCTGAGAAGGTTAAGGGGGGTAATTTCCGGCGGGGGGCCCCGCGAACAGGATGTGAAGAAGTGGAAGCTGATAATATTTTTTTCAGATGCCTTTTCTTGGAATTGCTAGATTCTCCTCCTCCAGCAAATCCTCCTGCTATCACATAGATTACTGGATGTTTAGATGAGGGTTCCTCTCTGGACGGGGTGTGATGCCGAGATGTACTCCTATGTTCTTGCTGAGAGCTGCGGGCTAGGGACCTATCACGGGATGGCCTTCTTGAACTTGACCTCGTAGGTCGGGGTGATCTGGTTCGTGATCTGCTTGGTTCGTGTCGATCAGAACCATGTCGCCTTTCATCTGCTCTATCATCACGTCGACTTTGTGAATCGTCACGTCTGGAATGAGATTCGTGATCTTTTTTGAATCTGCTAAGCTTCCCCTGCTCGATGAGTTCTTTTATGGAGTCCTTCAAATTAAGTCATTGATCTGTATCATGACCATGTGATCTATGGAACCTACACTATTTCGTCTTGTCAGTATTTAGTCCTGCCTTCTGTGCCCGCGGTCTTCTCATCCCGGCTTCATACATCTCGACATGGAGAATCTCATTCATGATCTTACTTCTCGACTGGTTTAACGGGGTATAAGAGGTATAACGACCTAGAGGTTCTTTGTCACCCTTATTTTCTTTGTTCTTGTTTTTCTGTCCTTGCTCCTTTTGTATTTGGTTAGAAGAAACAACATCTTTCAACTTCAAGGCCATTTCTTCGTCTTCCAGACTAATGTATCCTTCAGCTCGCCTTAGAAATTCCTCCATGCTATTCGGCTTCTTTTTGGATAAGTCGATCCAAAAAGGCGAATGTGGAATGAGTCCATCCTTTGCCAGCATAAGCTGCACCCCAGGCTGAAGGCCTTGGACCAGCAAAGCTTCCTTCGTAAATCTACTGATATAGTCACGCAGAGATTCAGAAGGTCCTTGTCGAATTTGTTTCAACGATGCTTCCGTCTTTGGTTGAACCTTACTGGTAATGAAGCTGGTGATAAACTTGGCTCGCAAGTCGGCCCAAGTATTAATAGATCTCTGCGAAAGAGTCTGAAACCACCTCAATGTAGTTTTCTTCAACGATAACGGAAATACTCGACACATGATTGGTCCAGATGCACTCCTAACCGACATTGACGACTCGTAGACATCCAAATGCTCCAACGGATCTCCAGTGTCGTCATACAATTCCGGTACCGGAACTTTCTCGAATCTCTTATCAATAGGAAAGAGCATAATCCTTTCGGAAAAAGGGAGCACAACTTGAATTACTTCTTCATCTTGCACTTCTCTTGATTCGTCATTCACTAAGTTGGTTCTAAGTGGCGGAGGAGAATTAGAATGCACCAATTGAACCGATACCCTAGGTGAAGGTTGAGTCGGTGCTGGAGTTGGAATTCTGTCACGTCTTGATACATGTTCAACTCTCTGTGATGAATGACGATGTGTCATTCTTTGTCTCTCCGTTGTGAGGTCATGCGCAACACGATGGTTGAGGTTTTCTACTGCCCTGTTGTGCTCCAGCTGGTTGAGACGTTGAGCATATTGCTGAAGCATTTCCCCTTGGCGACGAATGAAATCTAACAATTCTCCGTGTTGTGGTTGACTCGGTGGTACTTCACGGTTCACTTGAGGTGGTGAAGGAGGACTCCTCATGCGAGGGGAAATCGTCCTCGGAATTGGAATCGGCACACCAGCTAGCGACGACACCATTCCGGCCATCGATGAAACCATTGCAGGAGCTATGGTTGAAGTGACATGAGAAGCAGTTCCTCTTGCAGCTGTTTGAGATTGTCCGCTTCTAGTAGTCACCATTGTTTCGGGAGCTTAGATCGAGGATTAGATCGGGAGGTCAGGTTGATTAGATGAAACTGAGAATCAAAGTCGATTCCCACAGACGGCGCCAATGAACTTTCCAAAGTCCAAAAGAGTGAATCTCCTTCACTGCAGATGTTGATCTCCGGATCCAAAGGTTGAAGACGATGGTGTGGGGGTACCTGCAAATGAACTTTCCAAAGTCCAAAAGAGTGAATCTCCTTCACTGCAGATGTTGATCTCCGGATCCAAAGGTTGAAGACGATGGTGTGGGGGTACTTGCAAGGGACTCGACGCTTAACGTGGGTGTTTGTTCTTAATAAGAGAATAAGAATTCAAAGAATGAACTGAAAAGCGTACCTTTTGAACCCTGAAGAAGTATATTTATAGGGTGTTTTAGGCGGGAAAATCAGTTACGCTTGTAACCGTTTCCATAAATTACGGGCTCACGCGCCATGAATATAGTGAATTCACGCACGGGTATTAAACCTTGGTCACGAAATTTTATCACGTGACTTTGAGAAAATCATCTCGACGAATAATGTCGAGATGCTTATTCTCGACATAGTTTCTCGCAAGATATTGAAGGACTTCGACGACATTATCGAGTAGGTCATAGATATCGTTATTGTCGCGTATGGTGCATGTCGTTTTATGTCGACAACTTATCTCGACACTTTCTGTCGATAAGTCATGTCGATGCTTTTATGTTGATAAATCGTGTCGACTTGAAGTATGATTTTACTCCAGAACATATCTATATTACCAATATGTCAACCCTAATTAATGTTACAATTCAGATTGTCATCGTCCTAGGTAGGATTTTAAGTAACTTGCGATTTTTTCTTCTTTATTGGATCTTTTGTTTAATCACGTGATATGTGTTCTGTTTTGACTGAATATATGCTCACATATTGCAGTTGTCTTTCTTATGATGCTAAGGAGTATTTGCAATAAAGTACTGCCTTATTACCTACAAGGATCTCAAAATGGTGTTAGTCCAGATACACAATTTCTGACACTAACTATGAATAAATTTCTGAATGATATGGAAAGCGAAAAGCCAATCAAATTTACTGGTCAGCAGCTAAGGCTTGCAACTGACAACTACTCTTACAAGTTGGGGTCAGGGGGTTTTGGAGCAGTTTATAAAGGGAGTTTCAGTGATGGAACCATGATAGCTGTCAAGGTTCTGCTTCTGCATGGGAATTCTGACAAGATAATTAATCAGCAGTTTATGGCAGAAGTTGGTACAATTGGTAAAATTCATCATTTCAATCTGGTTAGGCTCTATGGATTTTGCCTTGAAAAAAACTTGATAGCATTGATTTATGAATACATGGGGAATGGCTCCCTTGATAAGTATCTTTTCCAGGAAAACAAGACCTTGGGATTTGAAAAGCTTCATGAGATAGAAGTTGGGACAGCCAGAGGCATTGCTTACTTGCATGAAGAGTGTCAACAAAGAATAATACATCATGACATTAAACCAGGAAATATTCTCTTGGACAACAACTTGTGTCCTAAAGTTGCAGATTTTGGTTTGGCCAAGCTTTGCAACAGGGAAAATACTCATATAACTATGACTGGAGGCAGCGGAACTCCTAGTAATGCTGCACCTGAACTTTGGATGCCATTTCCTTTAACTTACAAGTGTGATGTTTATAGCTTTGGTATACTGTTGTTTGAAATCATAGGTAGGAGAAGAAACCATGATATTAACCTTTCAGAAAGCCAAGAGTGGTTTCCAAGGTTGGTTTGGAATAGATTTGATGCTGAGTAGGTGGGGGAATTGATAACAACTTGTGGGATAAAGGAACAATATGAGGAGATAGCAGAGAGAATGGTTAAGGTAGCTCTGTCATGTGTTCATTATAAACCAGAATCAAGACCTGAGATGAGTGTTGTGTTGAAAATGTTGGAAGGTTCAGTGGAAATTCCCAAGCCTTTGAACCATTTTCAGCACTTGATGCATGGGACTTTCGCTGCCCTTCCATTCCAACCATCACAGATCAATACTGATGCAACTACAGGTTCTG
The DNA here is from genome assembly GCA_026901365.1 of Sesbania bispinosa. Lineage (NCBI taxonomy): Eukaryota > Viridiplantae > Streptophyta > Magnoliopsida > Fabales > Fabaceae > Sesbania > Sesbania bispinosa. Next base: position 1,539,924 of record QLOH01000137.1, read on the forward strand.
GCTCCAACCTTGAAGGTGCTACTCTTATTATGAGGAATTACGAGATTGAATTAGCCACTGCATAAAATTTATACAATGATACATGAGATCCAGTCATGCATGTGTCTACTGAGTTAATTGCATCCTTGTATTTTCAATAAGTCACAGTTTTTTTTTTAGTTTCAAAGTTAGCTTAATTAAGTCAAGTATAGAAAATTAAAACAGTAAACTAGCAAATCGATCCCTGAATTTTTTAGGGTCATGCAGTTTAGTCCCTAAGAAATATAAAACCTCAATATAGTCCCTCACTTCTTATTTTTTCTTTCACTATAGTTCAATTGTGTGTTTTTCATTAATTTTTTATGATGTGTCACATTTCATGACACTGTGTCACACTATTTGACATTGAGACACAAAAATAACGTCATTAGGATTGAGACCTTCTAGTGAAGAAGGGGGAGAAAAGAGAAAAAAGGAGAATAGGAAAACACATGACAGTTGAAGTTGAAGCCTTTCAAGCAATAAATTTGATAAAATCACATCATTTTTGTGTCACAGTGGACACTTTAGTGACAAACAGTGTGATAGAGTGTCACTAAACGTGATACATCGTAAAAAAATTAACAGAAAATACACAGTTGGACTATAATGAAAAAAAAAGTAAGAAGTCATGGACTATATTGAGATTTTCTATTTATTAGGGACTAAATTACATGACCCTTTTACTACTTTATTCAAAATTAAAATTACCTGGAAAGCTTGTTAATATGTAACCTTTTGTATATGAGCGAGTCAAGAAAATCCAAGTGAAGTAATTTAGTTTTGTTCACATGTCTCTTTTCCTTGCATTTTTTTCCGTCATTGTTTATCTTTCCATTTTGGTAATTTGTGACCAGTATTTTTTATTTACATGGGATCCACGTTATTTATCAATATTTTAAACGTAATTTTAATGTAAACAAAACATAGTTCATATGTTTTGATACCAAACCTAACATAGTTTTTTTTTAAATAAATAGATTTTAAGAGAATGTAAATGAAAAAAAATTTTATGAGGGTCAAACTAAAGATCCTTCTTTTACCAGGATAAAAAATATATTTTATTCATATTATTTAATACTAACATTAATGATAGAAAATTAGCAAAAAAAAAAAACAACATCAATGAAAAGTATAACATATAACTTGAAAAAATATTTAAAGATCATCTAAATTCTAATTACAACATATATATTCAAAATAAAAATATTTTACATAATTAAAAAACATTTTAATTATTAATTATAAAATATAATAAAATATTATGAAAATATAAATAGGGTTGGATATTATATTAACCATACTCATAAACTTTTGTGTGGATAATTACCCATATTTAAAGACCTATTTGAAGGGTAAAACCCTGTATTCAATATATTTTTTTTATACATATCCATTAAATTAGATCTTAGTTTGATCATAGGTTATGGCAAGATATTGTGGTCATTTTTCTCTCCTCTAATTCTCCGTTTTATCTGTTTTCATTTTTTTCACTATTTTATAAAAAAAATTAATGCGAAATACTAAAATGTAAAAATACACTTTTTATTAAAAAAAAAAAATGTGTTCTCTATCTTACCCGGCCCCTTCACTCTCTCATCCGTTACACTTTGAAACTTCTGATTGATTTCCCAGAGCCTTGATAACGATAGTATTTTGATAGTGAAATTTCCCTGAAATTAAGCAAAAACGCGTTATGTTGGTCAAAATCTTGCAATACAAATGCCAAGCTGCACTGGGCAAACTATATATGGTGGACAATAGCTTGAAATATAATGAAGTGATGCACTTGCTTTGGTCAAAGACACTATCTTCTTTCACACTCTTATGCATATATGTGTAGTTACATAACTGAATATCTTTATATCCCCATTTGAGTCTTTTTCTAATCCAAATTCCACCACCAACTCTTCAGGCTCAATTTCCTGCACAAGCTTAGAGAACAAACATGACTTTTCAATTTTCTCCTCGTTCCTTTGACACTTCATTAGACTTGTGTCCGTGTGATGTACGGAAAGTAATTTATTTTAGTAAAATAAAATATATATTAATATATTATGTATATAAACATGTAAAAATTTACTAAGTGATAACATAAATATTAATGAACTTTGATGTAAATATTTATTTCTCTATAGTGTATAAATAATACTATAAGAAAAATTAAAATAATTTTTTCTATCAAAAAAATCACATATCGATTTAAAAATTAATTTATTTTTATCAATTAATTTTTAGACCATATTTTTAAAAACTACAAGTAAAATATTTATAATCTATACAAATTTCTATTCATTAGTACCCTATATGATTTATTTTTTGTCATCTATAATTTATTTTTACCTAATATTTCAAATATTCATAACTTTTTTTGTAAAATTTTCATCCTTGTGTGATTTAATTTTATCCCATAGATTAATTATTATTAATATTTTTCATATATTTTTTCTCGTAAATTAAATGATTACTCCTGATTTTTATCTATTAAAATTTAAAAGGTCAAAGAAAAATAATAGAAAATAAATAATCTACATTGAAATTCAAAAGATATCCTTTTTTATATGAAATTAGCGATAATATTAGGATTGTTCATATGAAATTACTCATTTGAATTATTATAATTAGATTATTATTGCTTTTATTTAGAACAATCATCCCAAAGTGATATATTTTTACTCTTAAATTATTATATTTTCATATATATTTATTTTTATGATGTTAATATTAATGTCTTTTCATGCAAAATTTTTAATCCTACCTATTATAAGCATTTACCCCTTTTATTTTAAATTTAAATATTAATACATTTTATATAAAAATTTAATCGTTGGGCGAATAATATTCACCCTTTACGATCTATAACATTTAAATAATGATATGAACCATAGATATAAAAATCGGACCGGACCGGACCGGTTCAACCGGTCTGACAGGGAACCGGTCTGGTGACGGTCCGTATCATGCAAAAAATCGGCTGGTTCCACAACCGATGGAAACCGGACAAGAACTGGTCGAACTAGTGAAAACCGGTCTCATAAAACCGGTTGAACTGGTCAGTTTTCAAAATTTCAATTTTTTTTCTATTTTTATTTTTTAGATGAATAATAATAAATTTTTAAGGATTTCACATAAATATTTATTATTTAATCAGTTATTATTAATTTTTTATCTTATAATATATATATATAGTAAGATCCTTTATATCTATTTATAATCTTATATATCTTGATTTATTTATAATTTTATGTTTTTTATTACTTAAAATATTATATAATATTAAAATAAAACATTAAATATTATATATTTAATGTAATATTTAAAATAAATAAATTAGGATCATCAAATTGTCACAACTCAGGTGTCCTAAAATATATAATTAACTCTAGAATGACAAATTTTAATTGTAATAGAAGCATGTTGGGATCACCAAATTGTCACAACTCTAATGTCCCAATATTTAAAATTTAACAGGCATTGTGCCTAAAACAAATAAATTTATTTGATTTTTTTTCTAAAAATTAGGATCATCAAGTTGTCCGAACTCAGTTGTCATAACATTCAGTAGTTAAAAAAATATTATGTCTAAAATGAAACATTTTATTTAAATGAATTAGTTTAATTTTTTTTTTATAAAAATTTAGAATCACCAAGTTGTTACAACTCAGATGTCCCAACATATAGAATTTAAAAAAAGCACTTTGCCTAAATAATTTTATTTAAATATATTAATTTAATTTCTTCTAAAAATTAGGATCATCAAGTTGTCTCAACTCAGATGCCCTAATATTTAAATTTTAAATGAAATTATGCATAAAGTAATTAATTTTCTTTAAATCAATTAATCTAATTTTTCTAAAGGGTTGTGAATCACCAAGTTGTCTCAACTCAGATGTCCTAATTTCTCAAAATTAATAATTGTCTGTGTTGAAGCTATTTTTCTATTTATACAAATATTTGTTTTAAAATAAAAAAGAAAAAAAAAAACGTGATGGCGTATGTAACGCAACAGTAGCCATCCCTGCCTTTTCATTTTCAATTCTCCAATCCTTATCAAATATGCAATTGGAATAAAAACCAAGCAATTATCACAGTCGCTTACTTAAATTCTGATTGAAACAAAAGAGGAAAGTAAGCCTAACATTTTTTTTAAGACCGAAGAGGAAGTTTTCTCACACTGCCTGCATTAGCTTTTACTCCTTTCTATACCCTTTTGTTAGAATCTACAATTTTTCACAATCTGATTAATAGGCAAGTTAAATTAAATTTTTCACAATCTGATTTACATTAAATTAGATAAATGAAAGGAAAAAATATCACAATAAAAACATATCTCTGATTACCCTTTTTCCTAGCAATCTGATTTATATTTAGTAGATAGAAAAGATTTACAACAATCAAACATTCCCTTTTTAAAAATAAACCAGAGGGGGAATCGAAACCTTGATGAAGCAGAATAGGAAATATTTAAAAAACATCCATTTGTTCATCAACTTTCCCATTAACCATTAATGTGAAATATCTGCACACTTTGAATGAAACACGCAACAAGAGATGATACAGATCCATACATCTCAACATCAAGGAGACAACAAACAAAGTATAGGTTCATCCATTAGAAATTTTCCAATACACACAACAAGGTATTTAGAGGGAAAATTAAGACCTTCATAGCTCTTCCAATAATCAATACCAATCAAATTAACCTTGCATTCATTATCAAACTCGATCCGCCAAAGAATGCAATCTCACAAATATTATGCACACCAGTATGCTCAGCTCAGAGAAATGGCCCAATATGCTTTATTCATTTAGAACATTCAGATGCATTTTATCAAACAGTTTGTATTCATAAGACAAATGAACATTACCAGGCAAATAAGCATTACATAACCAAAATCTAAATATGAAAGAGCTACAGAATTAGAAGAAAAAAAACACTTTACTGATTGATGACCTTCTTCAGATTGGTGTGCGTACAATAGCCCATAAATTGTTTCCCTTAATCCCCAACAATTGTCTCTAAATTCCTCCAGTACAACTTAATACCCCTTTTGATTTCTAACTCCTTCACCCTATCAAGCTAAAATTCTTCCAAGATTCTAAATTTCTTCTCTATTTCAAAATAGAAAAGGCATAAAAACACTCTGTTTCCAACCAAAAACGAAGAAGACTGTGAACCTCCTCTCTATTTCAAATGACAAAAGAAGACTCAGAACCCTTTTGCTTCAAACGAAAAGAAGAAGATCCCAGAAAACCCTTTTTTGTTTCAAACAAAAAAGAGAACTCTCCACCCAAAAAGCCCCTTTCATATATAGCCAAGATCCTCCTCTTCTATACTGACTGAGAGCATCTTTGTTGCTTTGAGAAGTGCACTTGGGTTAAATGGTTACCTCTTTTGTGCTTCCTTCCCACCGCTCTAGACTTCACTCCTCACCATCTTCTGTGGCTTTCCTTTCTCGTCTCTGTCTGCTCTCTGTTGGTGATGATGGGACGCACGCCTATCACACGTAGCCGTCGTTCAGAAGCACACTCCAGCTCATTGCTTTTCCCAGGTTAATACATGAAAGGGGACAAATTTAAATAACCTTCAAAATAGAAAACAAAACATGCAAGAAAACACACATTTTTTGTGATGTTTTGAAGAAAATTGGAACTGTAAATTCCTAAAATCACCCTAAAAGGTGCACAATAAGAATCATAGAATATCAGAAGAAGAAGCAATGAGTTCATTCATAAAGCAAAAAAATGTATACTATCTATAAATCAGTACAGAGAAAACATATTAAACCAAATTCAAATTTATCCTCAAAGAATATACGCATGTGCATACCTGTTAGCTGCTCGATGTCTTAAAACAATATCATAACACTTTCTATTAAGATTTTCTCAACCAAGTTAAAATGTTAGTGCTAATATATCATAAATCAATAATAAACATAAGGAATGAATTCCACCTCATATAATTTTGAAAGATTGCCCCAAATCAGCCAAAGAGAAGTTCTTTCCTATTATTTACCTACCCTGTTGAGTCTCAAAAATATCATAAGGTTGTTTATGATGTTTTAAGACAACTAGATTCCCAAAGTTTTAACGGTTGACAAATTTGACTTAAATTACTTATCATAAATACACACATGCTTTAATGTTTTATCTATGATTTCAGCAAGAGTCACTATGAGCCTACATAAAAAGACTAAGTGTTGAAGCTGTCTGAAGAAGCATAACTCGTCTGAAGAGTTGAAGCTGTCTGAAGTAGCTCAACCCGTCTGAAGTATCAGTGCTGTCTGAAGTCTCACTTATGACGTGGCACCCTCTGCTGAAGTTTGTGAAGACTTTTCTGAACCTCTGCTGCACGTACCCTTTCAAACACGTTTATAGCAAGGAACACAGAGACCTTTCCTGGTGATTTTGAATTTCATACACCACTGAGGAAATCTCTGCAACGCAGCCTCTGCAGCAACATTTGTAGCAGCCTTATGGCAAGAGAAACCTTGTACCGTGTCAGAAACATCAGAGCTCTCAGAAGCATGTCTCACAACGGATTAAATAGCATTTAATGCTATCTCTAAACGGTGGTATTTCAACGGATTAAAGTTTGGGTATAAATACCCCTCCATGAAAACCAGTAAACAACGAAAAAAAAAAGAGAGAGAAGCGAAAAAGAAAAATTAAGTATACAAGAAAGCCCAGTGAAACATCAAGCTGCAAGTTTTTACTCTGTAACAACTCTCTGATAAAAAAATTCGCTGTACACAGTTGTATATCCTGAACAACCCTCAGATTTTATTGTACATTGTATTGGTTTGAGCTTCAAACTTGTATAGTTTAAAAGCTTAAACCTCTTTCTTTATAAACCTTGTTTAGAGCCTGGAGAGGCTTGGTTGATAAAAGAATACTTGGTTATAGAGCCTGGAGAGGCTTGGTTGATAAAAGAATACTTGGTTATAGAGCCTGGAGAGGCTTAGTTGATAAAAGAATACTTGGTTATAGAGCCTGGAGAGGCTTGGTTGATAAAAGAATACTTGTAATCTTGAAAGATTAAAAGAAAATCCAAGTGCTAGTTGGCATTGGGACTGGACGTAGCTCACAGTGGTAGTGAGTGAACCAGGATAAATTCCTTGGCTAAGTTTTCTTACCCTTATCTCTTGTCAATTCTTTTTATACTAATCAAGGGGTTAGAGTACTTAATCTGATATGTTATAAAGGCACAAAACATTGTTTTAAATCAGTATTTTTAGACCATCTGAAAACTTCAGACAGTCCTTTAAGAGCCTGTCTGAAATCGTGTTTTTAACACCTGTTTGCGAAAAGCTTTCTAAAATATTCAGAAACACTATTCAACCCCCCTTCTAGTGTTTCCCTGTGTTCCTACATACCCTTCTTGGAAGAGGAAGCACCCAACACCATTAACCCCTGAACATCCATTTCTCTTTTTTTTTTCAACAGACCCAACACCATTTACTTTATTTCTCTATTTTGTAAAAAAACATTTGGTAAACAGCAAGCATGAACAACAATGATTGGGGGAACAAAAGTAAAAAATTAGAACGATATACAGCAACGATTGGGGGAACGAAAGTAAATTTCAGAATCATAATAAGAACCAAAAAAATGTCCAAAAAATCCAAACGAAAGTAAAAATAAAAGCTTACATTAGAATGGAGCTACTCTGAACGATATGCAATAAGAAGGAAAACATATAGATTACTAAAAAATTCACATTAGCTATAAAGCTATAATAACTTATCTGAAGCTCACCTGCACTAATTGCATAGACATGAAAAAGCAAACATAAATAGAAACCAATATCATTGACAAAAGTAACTAACATTTAACATGAAGAATCACATAAAATCACATTTAACATTTAACATGAAGAATCACAGAAAATGCCCATTAGAATCACTCAAAATCTGGTAGAATATTTATCATATGTTAAAAAATTATTAAATTGATATAAATCCAATTAAAACACATTAAGCCAACTCTCCTCTTTTCACATGCTACAAAACCGATTGATTAAAAATATTTTTTCATAGCCTAAAAATTGTTCAGAATATTCAAAGCCCAAGACAGCAAAATACCTTCCCCTAACCCTTCTTCCACTACTCTAACACTCTAAAACCTCATCTCAATCAATCCAAAAAAATCAACAAATCAATAAAAAAGCAATTTTCATAGATAAAAATTTGTTCAGAATATTGAAAGCAAATTACAGAGCAATAATCGTGCCTACCCCTTCTTTCACTGGTCCAACACCCTAAGACCTCATCTCAATCAATAAAAAATAGCAACAAAATAATAAAAAATCGCAGCTGAAGGCAAAATAGAAATCAATCCCTTTCCGAAACACGATACTCAACAAAAAAAAAAAAAAAACTCCTTTGCAAAAGTGCAAAAGCCCAAACCACTGGTTGCTTCACCTGCAACAGTAATCAAGAGAAAAGTTTAGAGGAGCACTCAAATTGATGACAACCTGTCAGTGGACCTCTGAACTGACAGCTGATGGCTAGGAACAACTTGGAGCTGCTTGAAGTGCTTGGGGCTGAACCAAGCATGAGCCTTCCTTCATGAGAGTCAACCCTTGGTCAAACCTTGATCATTGACCAAGAAGTCAAAGTCAACATGCAAGACTCAACTTAATTAGGAATCAATATAATTATGATTTATGATGTAATTAGGATTTATGATGTAATAAGGATTTGTGATGTAACTAGGATATACTTGTCTTTTTCTTAATTAGGGGCGTCCACATGTATGGGTTTATTGGCTAGTAGGTTGCCTTGCTACAAGGCTTAGGAGGTCATGGGTTCTAATCCCACCTAGGATAGGAAATTTACTCATCCTTTTATTTTCCTTGTAAGTGGGGCGCTAATTAGGAGGTTTATTGGCTTAAAGCTTGGCTTAGCCATAAACCTTAGGGGCATGGGTTCAAATCCCACTAGGGATGGGTTTGCACCCATCTTTTTATTTTCCCCCTTTTATTCCACTTAAGTGGTCGCCCCCTTCCCCCTCATTTCCTATAAATAGGAACCCTCTCCTCTTGTAAAAACACATTGAATTTTGAAGTAAAGGCATTATGCCAAATTTTCTCCTCTCTTTGTGAGTTGAGTGAGGCTTGGTGGTTGTTGCTCAAACCATACTGAGACTTATCTAATTCTCCTGAATTAGTGGCGTCTGGCATTGGACTTATCTGCTGCAAGTGGATTCTTGCTTCAGTGGCGTCCTTCCCATTTCTTCCTCTCCACTTTTTCTTTCATTTTCTCTCATTTTCTTTCATTTTCTCACCCAAAATAGCTGCTGCCTTGCACCTATTTTGCGCCTTTTATTGCTTATTTTTCAAGTTTAATCGGTGGTTTTTGCTCAATTCTAGATCCTACACCCATCCGGCTATCAATTGGTCATCAGAGCTTGTTGAATTTGAGCAATTTTGGAGCTGAATTGGGGCTGTTTGGGCGCGCAAAACTGCACCTATTTTGTGCAGAATTTTCATCATTTTAGTGTAATTCCATCCCTCTTTTCAATTGTAATTTGGACTTGGACTGTTTCCCGGGCCCGAGGTGCCTTTCTGCTGCTTTCAGCACTTGTCTGTCTTGATTAAATTGCTTGATTTCTTGCTAGTTGGGGGCTGTTTTGGGCAGCTAATTCCCACGCCCTAGGTGTTTGTTTAAATGCCTCTTTAATTGCTCGTACTCGTTCTTGAGTAATTCTTGCAAATTGCTTGATATAACTGCTTGTTTGTGGTGAAGTGTGGTGAGAGGAGGCATTGTTGTCTTCATTTTTCCAAAGATCGTTCACCTACATTTCTCCCCTTCACCATTAATTGTTCATCCCCCATATTCATCTCTTTACTTTCCGCTTTTAATTCTCCGCCATTTAATTTCCGCTTCTCCCCATCCTTTTAATTTCTGCTCTCCCCTTTACATTCTGCCTTTTACATTTCTGCTCTCCCCATCCTTTTAATTTCCGCTTCCCCCTTTACTTTCAGTCATTTACTTTTAGTCCTCCCATCCTTTTAATTTTCGCTTCCCCCTTTACATTTCTGCTCTACCCATCCTTTTACTTTCTGCCATCCCCTTCTACTTTCTGCCATTTACATTTCTGTCCTCCCCATCCTTTTAATTTCAGTTTTCCCCTTTAATTTCTTGCCATTTATTTTGCGCAATTTTTCCTTCTTATTTTTGCCATTTTATGCGCATTTTTGGGCTCTTGTGTTGTTCAATTTCCTACTCTTGTTATGTCTGTTTGATTGGCATTCTGATTGCAAATTTGGATTGACTGCTATCTCTACCTTGGACTTTCCCTGTTTGATTGTGCAAAACGCTCACCTATAGGATCTTTTTTGGTTCATAGTATTGGAAGAAGATCAACAAATTCTAATTGTTGATTTTCCTTCAAATTTTAATTCCAATCTTAAAATTGAACCAAGCGCGTTTCTGTGACCATACCGGTTTGTATAATCAACAAGGAAGTGCTAAGCAATTTTTTTGGCCATTTTTGAAATCAAGTTGTCATAACATTTTTACAGTTTTTAGAAATCAGTTTATTCATTATTTTTGCTTTTCTGGGCCACTTGGACCAGTTTATTGTCAGAAAATTCCAAAAATATTACAGTAGGTACAGTTAATTTTCTTTTCATTGTGTACAAATTTCTGTAATTTTCTGTTGGGGAAAAAGACAAAAAAATAAAGAAAAGGCAAGAAAAATACAAAAGGTACGTGCGTGCCAAAAATAGAAAAAGAGGTGTAAAAAGCAAAAAGAGTGCAAAAGTCAACTACAAGGCAAAAAAAAGTCAAAAGACACCCAAAAAGTCAAAAAAATTCAAAAAAATTCAGAAAAATAGAAAAACAAAAACAAAGAAGTATCCCAACAATACAGTGGCATTTTTTTACTGTAATTTTTCTGTTTCATTTCCCTGTATACCGTAATTGAGTTGTATTTGCTGTTTTCTTAAAAACGACAATTTTGGAAACTCTTTTTCAAAAATCACCAAAAATAATTCTCTTTGCAATTTCTTCCGTCTTGTCTTGTTTGTTGTCTGCTCTTGTGTATAAGCTTGTTTGAGTGCCAGCTTTTCTTGTTTTTCATATCAATTCTTTTGTTTTTTCTTAGGATTTTTCCAATCTTCTTCCAGTAGGTATTTTCTTTGTTAGTGCGCTTCTATTTGGGTAAGGGTTAAGACTCAGACTCACGTTGGTCTTTGCAACTTCTAACCAACCTCCAACCGAGTAGAAGAGGCAAGAGAGTTTTCATTATAGAAAAAGCCAAAAAAAAAAGAGTGACATGCACAAGTGTTAACATTCCATTGAGTGTAAACACTTAGTGAGTGGAAAGGTCCAAATTCTTGAAAAAAAAAACAAAAAAAAAATTTAACAATGGGTAGTAGGAACTCACCACCTCCTTCACCTAGAACTTTGAGGTATAGGGCCGAGTTGCAACATGAAATTCAAGACATGGCCAAAATGATGAGGCATGAGATGAGTGAACTTAGGAAAGAACTAAATGGGAATAGGAGGGAGAGAAGGCATTCTTCTCGAGAAGGAGGAAGTGAGGATAGGTATAGTGTGGTTAGGAGTGAAGATAGGTACCATGCTGAGAGTAGTGAGGGAGAGAGACACTCTAGCCATACCTATAGGAGAAGGGAAAGGGAAAGAGAGCATAGAAGGCCTAGGAGGCGTGAGGAACCTAGAGGGTTTAGAGAAGACTACTATGAGGAAACCCCTAGAAGAGAAAGAGAAGAGTATTATGAAGAGAATCCTAGGAGGCATAGGAGAGAGCATAGGAGAGAAGAAGAGCCTAGAAGGGAACAAGGTTTTAGAGGGGTAAACATAGAAGTCCCAACCTTTAATGGTAGAAATGATGTAGAACAATACCTAGAATGGGAACTTAAAATTGAACAAATCTTTAGTTGCCATAGGTATAGGGAAGAGGAAAAGGTTAAGATTGCCTCTCTAGAATTCAAGAACTACGCCTTAGTTTGGTGGCATCAGCTTTAGCCTGAAAGAAGAAGGTGCAATGCTCCTTTGGTTTCCTCTTGGGAGGAAATGAAGTCCATCATGAGAAAGAGGTTCATACCTCAACATTACACTAGGGAGTTTGCACATCAAACTCCAAACTCTTAAGCAAGGTTCTAAGAGTGTAGATGAGTACTTTAAGGAAATGGAACTTGCTTTAATTAGGGACAACATAGTTGAGGATAGTGAAGCAACTATGGCTAGGTTTATCAATGGACTTAATTTCGACATAAGGGACATAGTGGAATTGCATCCTTATGTAGAAATGGAGGACTTGGTACACCAAGCTATTAAAATTGAAACTCAACTAAAAAGAAAGGGTATCTATAAAAGAGAAAACACTAGTTTTACAACTAGGAACAAGGAAACCCTAAAGGAAGATAAGGGAAAGAGCCAAGAGAAGGAGGAACCTAAGGGTCCTAGGGTTACTTCTAACCCCACTCCTTCTACTAAAAAGGAAGAGCCCTCTACCTCCACAAGAAACATCAAATGTTTCAAGTGTGATGGCAAGGGACACATAGCTTCCCAATGCCCAAATAGGAGGGCAATATTGGTTAAAGAGAATGGAGAGTACACTAGTGCAAGTGAGAATGAACAAAGTGAGGATGAGGAAAAAGAAACTAGTGAAGAATAGAATGAAATTAAGAAAAAAGTATATAGGACCGAGGGTAAACTTTGCATAATGAGAAGGTCCTTAGGAAATCAAATAATAAGAGAAAATGAACAAAGGCAAACTGTCTTCCACACTAGATGCATGGTAGAGGGACAGATTTGCTCCCTAATTGTTGATAGTGGAAGTTGCACTAACATTGCAAGTGCAAGAATGGTGGAAAAACTTGGTTTATCTACCACCCCCCACCCTAGACCATACAAGTTATCTTGAATATGTGATGATGGGGAAAGGGAAGTAAATAAGAAAACTCTCATCTTTATTTCCATAGGTGATTATGATGATAATGTTCTTTGTGATGTTGTACCTATGGATGCCACACATATCTTGTTGGGTAGGCCTTGGCAGTTTGATAAGAGAGCCATCCATGATGGATACTCTAATCAAATATCTTTTAAACATGATGGAGCTAAAATTACTTTGATGCCAATGTCAATCCAAGAAATATGTGAGGATCAATCTCACATGAAGAGAGAGATAGAACTTGAGAAAATTAAGAGACTTAAGATAGAAGATGAGGATAGAAAGAAAAAGAAAGAAGAAACATCAAGAGTGATGATAGAAAAGGTGAAAACCAAAGAGAGACAAAAAAAATAAAAGGGAAGTCATGTTATTACTTCATCAATTCAAAACTGCTGATCTTAATTGTTTTGAAGGAGATCAAGGAAGGGAGCTGCTGATTAAGGAAGGAGGACGTAGCAACACTACAAGGGAGTTTCCTCTAACCTTTTCTCCTATTTCTTCTTCTTCTTCCACTTCCCTTCTTTCTTCCACTTCCTTTCTTTCTTTCACCAAAACTCCCTACATGATTCCTAAGTACTATTGTTATGAGCATTAGAGGATACATGCTTGGGAATAATGAGTCTTCTTCTTTGTTGGCTAGGGTGCGCAAGGATGTCCATGGTTGAGGTCCTAGCAAGGTTTCACTAGTCCTAAAGGGAAGTACCCACCTTCTCTTCTTTGTCATCCATCCCTTTATTTCTCTTCTACTCCTTATACTTTTCTCAATTTTCAGATTTGAGGACAAATGCTTCTCAAAGGGGGAGGGGATGATGACAACCTGTCAGTGGACCTCTGAACTGACAGCTGATGGCTAGGAACAACTTGGAGCTGCTTGAAGTGCTTGGGGCTGAACCAAGCATGAGCCTTCCTTCATGAGAGTCAACCCTTGGTCAAACCTTGATCATTGACCAAGAAGTCAAAGTCAACATGCAAGACTCAACTTAATTAGGAATCAATACAATTAGGATTTATGATGTAATTAGGATTTGTGATGTAATTAAGATATACTTGTCTTTTTCTTAATTAGGGGCGCCCACATGTACGTGTTTATTGGCTAGTAGGTTGCCTTGCTACAAGGCTTAGGAGGTCATGGGTTCTAATCCCACCTAGGATAGGAAATTTACTCATCCTTTTATTTTCCTTGTAAGTGGGGCGCTAATTAGGAGGTTTATTGGCTTAAAGCTTGGCTTAGCCATAAACCTTAGGGGCATGGGTTCAAATCCCACTAGGGATGGGTTTGCACCCATCTTTTTATTTTCCCCCTTTTATTCCACTTAAGTGGCCGCCCCCTTCCCCCTCATTTCCTATAAATAGGAACCCCCTCCTCTTGTAAAAACACATTGAATTTTGAAGTAAAGGAATTATGCCAAATTTTCTCCTCCCTTTGTGAGTTGAGTGAGGCTTGGTGGTTGTTGCTCAAACCATACTGAGACTTATCTAATTCTCCTGAATTAGTGGCGTCTGGCATTGGACTTATCTGCTGCAAGTGGATTCTTGCTTCAGTGGCGTCCTTCCCATTTCTTCCTCTCCACTTTTTCTTTCATTTTCTCTCATTTTCTTTCATTTTCTCACCCAAAATAGCTGCTGCCCTGCACCTATTTTGCGCCTTTTATTGCTTGTTTTTCAATTTTAATCGGTGGTTTTTGCTCAATTCTAGATCCTACACCCATCCGGCTATCACAAATCTTACAGGAAATGCAGAACGTAACCATTAAAAACAAAGTACATAATAACGACAGAAGAAAATAAAAATAAAAACATAACCTTACCACCTTCAACAACCCGATCACAGGCAAAGAAACCGGTCCTAGCTTCCTCTTACGGTGAGGATGAATATTTGCACGCAGAGGAGGCAAAACGCAGAAGAGAAAGAGGAGAAGAAATTAATTTTCCACAGTGATTTTGCCCTAACAGAGCCTAGCGCGAAAGAGGAAGAGAAAAAGAAGGGTTTTTTTTTTGGGACCCTGTAGCTCTAGCAAAGACCCAATCTCTCTCACAATATATTAGTGACCTTGGAACTATGAACCATTGATAAGAAAAAGTAAAGCCCCTTCCCTCTCTCTGTAAAAATATGAGATCAGCTTGCATTGAAAAGTTGCATAGAAAATAGGTCTTTATAATTGCTTCTCTTGATAAAAGAGCAAGTGCAATTTCTTTGATGGGAAACGAAAGAAGCAGAGTAGAAGAGGATGGGTTTTTCTTTTGTTTCAGAACTACTAAAGGGTTATATTTTTTTAATTTAAAAAATCAAAATTTTGAATATAATTATGAAAAGATAAAGTTACAGAAAGAAATAGGAAAAAAAAATTAAAACTTTTGGATGGCTAAATGAAGTAACCGCAGAAAAAGAAACCACTAACACATAGTCATTATTGCCCAGCATTGAAAAGATGCAATATGGAGAGAGAAGATATGGGAAGAACTCAGAAAATTTATTGCTCTGAAAAGGCAGAAACATGAGAAAAATGAGAGTGCATTAATGTGTAATATTTTGAATTTCAAATTTTAAATTTATTAAAACGTGATTAAATTTGATGAAAATATTGGGACAAATTTACCCTTATTTTGGGAGGGAAAAGAGAGTCACAGACTTCCTTCCTTTTATTATTATAAAGATAAAGATAAAGATATGACAATTTTGATACACAGGCGCAAAAAACTTTTGACAGTTTTGGTGATAGGGTTGATTCCACCATGAAATGGGCAGTAGCAGAATCTGTAGGTAAGCAGAATAGCTGATAGCTAATCCTTTTTATCCATGCATGTTTGAGATATATCTATTTTTTCATAGTTAAGCAAAGGTATAGCAATTATTGGTTTCATTATTATGAATTTCTCTTTTCTGCTGTTTACAATGTTGACTAGTTTAGGATTTGAGTTTGAGGTATACAAAAATACTGCTTCAAAGCTGAAATGGTTAATACTGGATTAAGAAAAGCTTAACTTATGCAATTATGTTCAATTTCAATTTTCAGTTTATGGAGTGGTGGTAATAATAGCAATTATAGCAATAGTGTATGCCATTATTGAATGCTTGAAGAAGGCAGGAACAGTAATTCCTGCTTACACTTAACTTCCAACAACAGAGAAGGATCATAAAGCTTCAAACTCATTTCCTTCAACCAGCAAAATTGAAGTGGTAATACCAACAGATTCAAAAGCTGAGTTTCCAACCATGGAAAGATTCCTGAGCAACATTAATAGAGAGAAACCAATCAGATTCTCACCTGAGCAACTTGAAGGAATTACAAGGAACTACTCAACCATATTGGGTTCTGGTGCTTTCGGGGTTGTCTTCAAAGGAGAATTGTCAAATGGAGAGCATGTGGCAGTCAAAGTTCTTAGCTGTTGGGATATGGGAATGGAAGAGCAATTCAAAGCAGAAGTGAGCACCATTGGAAGAACATATCATATCAATCTAGTCAGACTTTATGGCTTCTGCTTCCACCATGACACAAGAGCTCTTGTTTATGAGTATGTGGAAAATGGGTCTTTGGACAAGTACTTGTTTGGAAGCCAGAACCAAGACATTGAGTTGGGGAAGCTTCATGAGATTGCAATTGGAACAGCTAAAGGAATTGCTTATTTACATGAGGAATGTCAACATAGAATAATTCATTATGATATCAAACCAGAGAATGTTCTTCTTGACATGAAATTAGAACCAAAGATAGCAGATTTTGGCCTAGCAAAGCTTCGCAGCAGAGAAAGTAACACTATGATCAATACACACTTCAGAGGAACCAGGGGATATGCTGCACCAGAAATGTGGAATGCTTATCCAGTGACTCACAAATGTGATGTGTATAGTTTTGGTATTCTTTTATTTGAAATTGTAGGGAGGAGGAGGCATTTTGATTCTAGCTACAGTGAGTCACAGCAATGGTTTCCAAAATGGACATGGGAGATGTTTGAGAATAATGAATTACCTGTAATGCTTGCACTTTGTGGAATGCAAGAGAAAGACAATGAGAAAGCTGAGAGAATGGTAAAGGTGGCTTTATGGTGTGTTCAGTATTCACCAGAAGATGTCTTATGAGTACTGTGGTGAAGATGTTAGAGGGTGAAATAGAAATTTCTCCACCCCCATTACCCTTCCAAAATATGGTGTCTAAACCAAACTTAACTCCACTTGGAAGCACTGCAAATTCAGATACTACTCCATCATCATGGCAGACAGAATCTGAACGAGAATCTGGTTCCAGAACCAAGCACAACACATTTCAGATTGAAAAAACTACTTAATTGTATCATAACATGTACAGAGATTGCAGTGGAATAGAAATTTATTTTATTTCATTACTGTCAAAAGAAGTAAGAGTGGTCTTGTACTTTTTAAAAAAAATTAAATTGCATATGGTGTGTGTGATGATGTGTGTTTTGTGAACTTTTTGAAGCCAATTTCTAAAGCATGCTCCCAATAACTGATGATGGGGCTGATTATAGTTTTATGAGTTCAACTTAATTAAAGCAAAAGTGCTTTCTGTTTCAGCTTTTCTAGAACATGGTCAAGAATTAAAAAAAAAAAAAATAGAAAGAGGAAATAAGGATTTACATGTGGATACTAAGAAACCTTGTCAATATCTTTTCTTCTCTTACAGTAATCTGTCACATAGAATTTATTTTCTTGTAAATATTTTCCAAAAGCTGCATAGAGATATATTAATTGGTTTAGTTATTCAAGCAATTGTGGATGTAAAGAAAGGTATATCAACAACTATAAAAGATAAAGCGGGGGAAAAACTAATGCTCGGTGATCATCCATCAGGAACAAGGAAAATACATTTTTGTTCTGTGACCTATATTCTGCTCAGAATAATCAGTTCAAAATTCATCCGTGCCCGCACCCAAAAAATTCATTGCTAACAAGGTGTGTTGATTGTACAAATGTGTATGTTGCATGCATATCAAAATACTAAACAGATACACATGAAAACAGACTCTTCAAAATAAAGAAGGGATGGGAACAAAACCATCTTGGTTATGCATAGCATAATTCCTTATGTGAAGCATGAGTACTTCATTAAATGAGATTTCAAATCAAGGTTTGAACCCATAATACAGTGGTATTACTGTCTGCCCTTATGCAGTTATTTTTTCTTTTTTTTTTTTGGGAAAATTTAAGGTGTTTCCAGACCAAGAGAAATTTCTTAGCATATCACTCAATGTGTACCACTTCAGCTCTATTACTAAAATGTAGTTAAAATGAGAAACAATGATATAGTCCATATAATTTGGTCATGCATATTGAGTGGTACAAGGTAAGAAATTTCTGTTACTCCAAGAGCACTTAAGAATTTATAATTTTTTTCCTCATATGATGAAACTGTTATAATTTAATGTGAATTGATTCTTACAGAAACTGCCAAAAAAATGTTGCATGTGATGTGTTTTATTTTACTATGCAACATATACAAAATTAATCCTTAAGTATTCTCAATTTAGTTAACACTTAAGAGTCTTCAGTTTCATTTACTTTTTTCAATGTAAGCAGCATGGGGATAATAAGTCATGAGCGACGTAAACAGCATCTCTGAGATTGTCAAGGCAGTTCTTCACATGCCGGTTACATATCTACTTTTGCTTTGCATTAATAAGTAGAGCTACAGCAACACATAGTGCTGTCTTTGTCTTCAACCTTTCAACCAATTCTTGGTATAGTTTCTCGCCTCGGATCAAGTTTGCAACACGAGGTGAAAGGAGCCGGTTGTTCCTAGTTGTTCTGTAGTAATTCTGGAGTTGTCCCTTGTTGTTCCCTAGTATTTTCCTAGTTATTCCGTAGTTGTTCTCTGTTGTTCTGTAGTTGTTCCCTAGCTGTTCTGTAGTTGTTCCGTAGTCAATCCCTAGCTGCTATTTTCTGTAGCTGTTTTGTAGGTGTTCCCTAGCTGTTCCGTAGTTGTTCCCTAGTTGTTCTGTAGTTATTCCGAAGTTGTTCCCTAGTTAATCCCTAGCTGTTCCGCAGTTGTTCCCTAGTAATTCCCTAGCTGTTCCCTAGTTGTTTCGTTCCGTAGTTATTGCCTAGTTGTTACCTAGTAATTCCGTAGTTGCTCCCTAGCTATTCCCTAGTTGTTCTTTAGTTGTTCTACAGTTGACCAAGAACCAAATTTACAACGTAATTTTTAGTTAATCCAAACACATACTAAATCAAGAATAGCGAATAAAATTGAAGTTAGCTACAAGTTTGCTGCCATGCTCAAACAATTAAGCAGACGGGGCACCGATCTAGGTACAGGTGTGAACTACAAAAGTTGAGAAAAAGGCATTCAGAAACATGTTTTTGCATGTTTATGTATTTTTCTACAAGTTATTTTTTTTTTCATTTTGTTAGTTCCTATGTTTTTATTTAATTATGAATTTAATCCATTTTAACTTTAAGACTATGATTAATTCTAAATTGCATACTTAGAAAAAGAGGAATTTTCCTGCCAATCCATTATAATTTACTCATTATCATTTTTCTATTGTAGTGCACACTTAGTAGAAACAGAGGAAGATTGACTATATGAACTTAAAAAAAATTCCTACTCCATATAAATAAAAACAAGTAATATTATTGAAATAAAAAAAAAAAAGGGAGAAACTTATCTTTTGAATCTTGTCTCATTTTATATTTTCCATAAAAGAAATGTGTTGAACAAAAGTATAAAATATTGTTTGAAAATAATATTATGGTAATAAATATCATACAAAACTCACTTTTAAGTATTGACATTATTATAATATTAAAATTAGTAAGTATTGTAGGTAATGTAGATGATGAGTAAGAGGTCCTTTTACATTTAAAGGCAAATTGTCAATGAAGTCCAAATAAGAAGAAGTGCTTACGTGAAACGTGAAGCCTTAATATTTCGTAAATTAGTAGTCATTACCAAATTAGAGAACAACTATACCAAGGGCTCCCATGGATTTTCTTAGTCGGATAACATCTTCTCGATAACTCCCTGTCATGAATCACAAACCTAAAACTTTTAAAGGAATTTGATTTAATCAAGTATCCTATTATGTTTACTAGATTACAAGTTACATGACACAACACCAGAGTATCGGTGGCGTCTACAATGAAGCAACGAGCGGGTAGTCTACAACTAAGGCAGTTTTAAACACCGTTAGAAATATTATATATTTATTGGGCGGTTTAGATGCTTTACCGGTTACCTGTAATTCCTATAATGTTATTTATTATGATTTTGGCACAACTGATAGTAATAATTACAATATTTTCTTTTAAAAATAAATTTATTTATTAGTGGAGTGGTCCCTCATTACCTTCATATTTGCTACACTGCTATGAATCACTTCCTCTGTTGAGCAAGGCATGTCGTCGAGGATATGGTTTTGTCCTCGTTATGGAGAGGGGTTCCGTCGTTGTTTCAGAGTCGGTATTTTATTTTCAATAGCAATTGATTAACTGAACGTTTGTATTGTAGCAGCGTGGGGAGTGAAAGTTATCATTTTAGCTTCGTTTTGAAGCATAAAGTTAGTAGGTATTACCAGTTGCAGTACGGAATGGCGTTCTGGATGGATACAAGGTTTATTTCACAGATGAGTGATAGAAGTTACAAGTTTTGAATCGGCGTAATTTTTGCAGAGGAACGATGGGTCGCACAAATTTCGTTTAGGGATGGAGAACGGAATTGAGAACAGAAGTCCCATAGGCAATTTCGTCATTGTTCAATTTTTTTTTTGTTTTAGATTATTGTGTTAGTAGGCCTAGATGAAATAATTATTTTTTCAAAATTAATTGGGCTTGATGTATAGGCCCACATATTTTCGCTTATCTTTTGTAGTTGTTTCGGCCCAGGAAAAAGGTTACTAATTGTTCTACATTTTTCCTTCTCCCTTGTGTTATGAGTTGGACGCAAAAAAAAGTAATTGTTAAACAAAAATATATTTATATAAACGTTGGAAGGATGTTTCATTAATTTCTAAAATGATCAGAAGTTATCGGGTTTGGTGCAGACAGTGACATTGTCCTAAAGTAAGAATGAATACTGCTATAGTCAGAATGTAAATGAGAAGGAGCATTCCGATAGCCAAATTTGCCCTCGTTTTTTGGTTGTCAACCTTATCTTGGAGCTTCCGTATGTTGAAGGTAGTTGTATGGACTTGGTGACTAGAGCAGTGTGTGCATGGCAGAAAGGAGTCTTCGTTGATGTCTGTCTCGTCGTCAAACCATTTGAAATAGTTGCGAGTATTAATTTTCTGCATAAATGAAAAACAACATTCAGTTTAAAATAGGGGTGATGATGATGATAATAGTGCAAAGTGGTCTACATTCCAATTCGGGCATCTCCAAAACCTCCTCCCTGGGTTCTTATTGCTTGTTGACGTGAAGAGGATCATGTTGTCTCCGCACCCACAAATTCTTGATCTGTAGGTTGAAGTTGAGCTTGCACATGACTTCTCACCACCCATTTTTCGGTTAATAACGGAAGTGTTGCTGCACTATGTTCGTTCGTATGTGGTGTATATATCGAGCTGTTTGTGAATGGAGGGATGTGGTTGGTGGAGTCATTGGTCTGTGCACTTGTGAATAAATAAGGGATGTGGAAGAAAGGGTTTTATATAAATGTGTAGGAAGCCATGGACTTGGTAGTGGGAGAAAGTCGTAACGGCTACTATATCCTAACGGCTAATTATTTTAACGGAAAAATTGGTTAATATTTTGTTTTGGTTAACGGCTAAATTGATTAACATGTGAAGCGAGTGTCAGAAACCAAAGTCACATATATACGGTAATGTAAGTCGAAACACATAGGGTTATATAATTTAGTAGCCGGTTTTAATATACTAATATGTTATAGTAAATTTTGATTATGTAGAAACGTAAGTTATAACGTGGGTTCAATTCGTTCATAGATGGGTTCAATTCGGTTGTGCCGAGTGATAGCAGTTGAATGAGGTGTAGGGTTCACTAAACCCTTAGTTCACTAACCCTAACCCTAAGTAGTTCTTTCATAGATGGGAAGTGACGAGACACGGGTCATGAATTCGAATGGCCCTGATTTTTTGCACAACGGTAGTTTGTGGTTAGATGGATTTAATTTGCAAGTTTGGTGATTTGTTGTGTTAAAACCTATTTTTGGTGGATTTTCTAATGAAAAAACCCAATTAATTGTGTAAAAAATGGAGGGAATTGAGAAAATTAGGGGGAAAATCCCGGGAGACCCCTTACGAGGTCCTTGTTGGTTGGTGTGAATTTGGGTTCAAGAGGTTGTGCTGAGTGATAGCAGTTGAATGAGGTGTAGGGTTCACTAAACCCTTAGTTCACTAACCCTAACCCTAAGTAGTTTTTTCATAGATGGGAAGTGACAAGACACGGGTCATGAATTGGAATGGCCCTAATTTTTTGCACAACGGTAGTTTGTGGTTAGATGGATTTAATTTGCAAGTTTGGTGATTTGTTGTGTTAAAACCTTTTTTTGGTGAATTTTCTAATGAAAAAACCCCAATTAATTGTGTAAAAAATGGAGGGAATTGAGAAAATTAGGGGGAAAATCCCTGGAGACCCCTTACGAGGTACCTGTTGGTTGATGTGAATTTGGGTTTAAGAGGTTGTCATAGATTAATTTAATTTTCAATTATAACATAATTATCATATTTAAATAATCAATATTTTAACACAGTATTGAATTTAAATTAATTCTTTAGAAGTTGTTTAGACTTAGTAGGTGATGTGAACATGAAGCACATCGCTTGGTTTTCCCGAAGTATGACTTTATCACATGTCAGTACGTAAAGCAAGTTGGCCAGGAGGCATGACAGTGAGCTACTATCTGCCAAAACTGTCCAATATTTGAATAAAGATTTCAGACTACTCCCTCCGAACTTAAATATAAGCAAAAAAATTCATATAGTGGACTAAAATATAAGCAAGTCTTAACTATTTTTACCCTATTTAATGAGATAAACCCAAAATGCCCTTTGATTTTACTTTTCAACCACTCTATTTAATGAATGACGTGCCAATAAAAAGAGAGTATGTCCACTTGAAACAATTTTCAATAAAATTGAATGTAGGGTAATTTAGGCAATGCAAATACTTTTTACATGATACCAAGAAAATTTAATGAGTTTAACCCACTTTCTTAATTTGTGTAAATTAAGTTATTTTTGCTTATATTCAAATCTGGAGTAGTACTATTTTACGTTGAATATTTAATGTCTTTTGTTACAAAATTAAATGAAATGAGAGGGCATGTACCTACTCACCTACATTATTAATTGGCGTTTTCCATTATGACTTGTTATATATCTCGGGTTTCCTATGGAAGGGTGTATTCGTTCACAAAATACAATGAACAAATATAAGAATTCCAGATTTTATGTTGTTTTTATGGGGAGGAAACCCGGGGTGTACCAGACTTGGATAGATTGTTATGCACAAATAAATTGCTTCAGACCAACAATGTATAAGTGTTACGACACCGTACATGAGGCGGAGCTAGCGTGGCAATCACATGCTGGTTCATCTTTCTTTCCAGGAAATGGTCAACGGACTATGAAACACAGCAAAGTGGACAATGAGGATAGTATACTTGTTAGCTAATGTTTACAGGGGCCATGGTATTTCTGGATCCTTGATTTTATATTGTTTTGCATATGCTTACTTAATTAATTTAAGTAACACTACTCTTCATTCAAGAGTGGGTACCTCTAAATTTAATTTAATATTGTAGTTGAATTTTCATATATTGACAAAATTTATGTTGGTGAATGGACGCGTGTGGTTAGCAAATCCATTAGAATCTACAACATTGCATTTAATATAAAGTAGTAAAAAGCTTTTTTGGATCCGACGGTATGCAGGTCGCAGGCATGCTGTGGCAGACTGTGTTAAAGCATGCATTCGACTCTGACACAGAGATAACGAAGTAGTAATAACCCGTTGGTAATATTATATGACAATAATTTAGTATAAGTTTTTAACAAAAGGACAAATGTTAATTTCGAACGTTAATAATATTAAAAAAATGAGTAAACTAGAAAACTGGTGCCTAACTTTTTTAGGATCATGCAGTGTAGTCCCTAAGAAATAGAAAATTCCACTATAGTCCAAGCGTGTGTTTCTCGTTAATTTTTTTACTACGTGTCACATTTAATGATACTCTGTCTCACTGTTTGTCACTATAAAGTCCACTATGGCACAAAAACGATGTGATTTTGTCAAATTTATAGCTTTAAATGCTTCAACTCCAACCGTTGTGTGCTTCCCTATTTTCCCTTTTTTTTTTCTCTTCTCCCCCTTTTTCATTGGAAGGTCTCAACTCCAATGACGTTATTTTTGTGCCCCGATGCCAAATAATATGATATAGTGTCACGAAACGTGACACATCATAAAAAAATTAACGGGAAACACACAGTTGGACTAATGTGAAAGAAAAAGCAAGAAGTCAGGAACTATATTGGGGTTTTTATTTATTAGGACTAAATTGCATGACCCTAAAAAAGACAGGGACCAATTTGCTAGTTTACTCTTAAAAAAATGGTAACAAATTACTCATAATTTACTCCCTCCGTCCCTTATTATAAGACCCTCTCAACCGTTTCACACAGTTTAAGAAAAGTTGGTTAATGTATCGGTCTTTTAAAAAAAATAATAGAATTCCAAATATACCCCTATTTAAAAGTCATTATATTTTAGAAACATTAATGGTAACATGGTGGAAGACTCCAAAATTCACTTTATAATGGGGTAGTTGAGCATATGGGTAAAACTTCATTAATTATTCACACTCATCAATATATGGGGAATAAAAAGAGTTGAATATCAATGAAGGGGCAAATATGGAAAAAATAATTAATTTACCTAAAAATTTACAAAGGGTCTTATATTAAGGGACATCTAATTCTTCTAGAAAGGGTCTTATAAATAGATTTTCTAAAATTTTATCATGTTAAGCATCGATATCGAAGCAAATGACCTGGGATAGACAATATCAGCAGTCCTTTGTTGAAAAAGGAGACATAGTTGACTTCTTTGACGTGAAATGCTTGGCGGGAATATATAAACTTGGAAGAACGTTTCAATACCCCAGCTTCTGCTGCACGCATTTATTTCATTTTTATGTTAATGGCAATATGGCTACAGCGCGCAGAAAGCATTAGGGATGTTACTTACCCTTTGCTCTATCGCCCTTTGACCATTTCGGGAATTTATTTCCCTCTCACCTAGTACATACGCTACTTTTCTCTGAACAAAAGAAGAAGATGAAGAAACCAAAAACTAAATTAATAAAATATGTAATTATGTATTTAAACAACTAAACACATAACACATTTGCATATTTGTTAAAGCTCTCAATTGCAAATAGCTATCTGAAACCACTGTGTTTATGGAGGACGGAACCATGCATGCCGCTAAGACACAAGACTTGAAGATGGAGTTTTCGTCCCTTTTGGATAGGTTTTCGTTGTGAGCTTCATTTGTTATGTTCATAATCAATTCCTATATATTGTTTCTTGTTTAATGTTGTTTTTGCTTACAGGAACTATGAAGACACTCCTGCTCCCCCAGTGGACAAGGATGTGCTTAAATGTGGTCCTGAAACCATGGTATGGGTCTTCATTTGTTCCTTCCATGTACATTAAGACGGTTAATGATGTTCATTTTGTATCTCAACACACCTAGATGAAGGTGGGCTAAGACACATTTTTTTATGTCTTTTATGTTATAGACTTGTCTGAAGCGTGAGGTGGGCATTGAATGTGGACACAAATGCTTCTGTGAGGAAAGCTACAAGTTGCTCAGGGTGGGCACATTATGTCCTTTTTTCCACTTGTCATTTAATACTTGTATTATCATTAACTTATTTGTTAATCGTTCAGGGAATGTCATCAATGATTAAATAACTCCAACAATCCCAACAAATTGTCATGAAGAAAGTTAGAAACATTGAATATCTCATGCCTTTGGAAAATATACCAAAATGCTTTAACAAAGGCCTGGATGGAGAATCAAGTGAAGTTCCAAAGCCAAACCAACCAGTAGATGAAGTTGAGAAAACCTATATACCAATGTTCAATATGGAATCTAGTGATAGTGATAATCACCCTAAAGAAACACGGGGCCACAACAATTTATTTGAGAAGACACCCCTTCCTCCAATAACTGAACACCCTGACAACTTATACTATGAAGCTAAATGGGGACGTGTAGTGGAAGAACCAGCCGAGAAAAAAAGTAGGGTACTGGTTCATTTATCAGATGATGATGACATTGAATTTGAAAACCTAATGCATTATAATCGTGCAGAGAATAGCTCCTTTAATGATAAATGTAGTCAAGGTAAATCTCCAAATATCACTAACTTTGCGCAAACAGAAAGGGAGAGAGTTTATGGCAAGACAGAGAAGACTGACTATGTTCCGCCTGGTTCTAGCTACCACAGACGGAATAGAGAACATGTTGAATGGGTACAATTGTAGTCTTCATCCTTTTGATTTAGTATGTTTTACAAGTTTGTTCATCCAATTTGCATTTAAATTTAATATATTTATATGCTATGCATGACAAACAAGGGCCCATCGCTCATGTGGGGTCAGACTTAGTTGGAAAGAAGCTTTCATTCACACCATCTCCTGATTATCTAGTGGGTGGTAAAGGTGCAAATAGTGACTCGCCTACTAAATTAACACCTATGAAAAGGACAAGTTCATTTGTCAGATCTCCACCATGTGACACGAATGTAGGGGCCAAATCCATTACAACTGACGGTAGAGCCGCATCACGGAAGGGTAAGGGACAGGTTGTCCCTAAGGTAAATACAAGCTATAACATTGATTGCATTTGTTGATTGACATTTGAATTTGATTAAAAGCGTTAACCATAACTTCACATTGAATATCTTGTTAGTGCATTAAGACAAAGTTTAAACCTACTATGGATATGAAGCTAACTGATGAGGAAGCAAAGCTCTCTGCCTATGTTTTTTTATCATGACAATAATCCAAAGTAAGATTACTTTTGATATACTAAGCTTTTTGTAATAAATACATTCTCAGTAATAAATAGTGACTCATTAAACATTTATTCCTTAACAGTGAAGTCATATTCAAATGTCGTGATGTGATTGGTACGATGAAAGACTTTGGCACTTTATGCCCAGATAGAACCATAGAAACAGAGGTTATTTTCTGAAATTTTATTTTAAGCAATATATATGTTATCGCATATCAATATATTTTCTCACTTTGCAACTATAACAATTTCAATACAGATAATTACTTGTATGGCGGCAAAAATAACGTATACACAACATAGTTCGGAGAAATATGCTATTTGGTGCCTCCCACCATCCTTTCATGTAGGTCATGTGATATTATAATTTAATTAATTAGAACTTTTTCAATATAAACCCTAACTAATAACCTCACATGCACAGAAAGATATCTGTAGAGGATATTCAAAAGAGGACCTTATCGACATTTATGTGAAAGAATGGATGCCCCAGTATTGGGATGTCAAATATGTGAGTATAAATTGTAAACCATTACAATTCTTTTAATTTGTAAATAATAAATTTTATTCCAATGTTGACCTTTTTGTTTGTTATGATAGATTTATGTCCCTATTCAAGAGGTTGGGGGACATTGGTACTTGGCTGTTATTTCTGTGTCTCAGAAGATGGTCTATCACTTGGACTCATACTTGGATGAAAAGTGTGTTAACACAAGACGTTTTCACATTGAGAAAGTGGTGAGAAAAAAGACTCCACCTTAATTTATTAACAAAATTATAGCTTAATTAATATTGAATTATATGTAATATTGGTCTCATGTTTTAATACATGAAAAGTGTGAATACCTGTCTGGAATGATTGGGTCCGATGTATATCCACCGAACTTTGGGAATGCTTTCATTGATCTTGATAAGTGGGAGATTTGTCACCCTAGGGTTACTGACAAGAGTGGAAATTGGTATGACCTATGTTTATTTTAACTAATTTCACAAGTCAATTTGTCAACAACAAACAAGTGATGATTTTCAAATATTCATTAGGTACAACTCAGCGGTATGGATCATTGATTGGATGAAGATGGAAGAGTCATTCCAACCAAACTTGTTTGGAGCCGTGAGATATTCATTTTTATCTAATTCATCTAGTAAATAATTCACATACTTACATAATTCCAATTTACATTACAGATTAATGAGAAGCTTGTGAATATGAAAGTGGCTATAGATCTCCTATGTGGTGAACACAATGACTGTTGGGAGACACTACAGGCCAAGGTGGAGACATTCTGGCGCAAGGCAATTTAGAGTATTTAGGAATAGAAAAGCCCAACTTGTTGAAATGATCAGTTAATGGATCACTTAGTTTGCTATTGCGTTTGGGATTTTTTTTTTGCGTTATATTTTGAGTTTATTAGTTATTGTCTGCTTCAGTTCATGGTTATTGACAATGGGCCTTAGTTTGCTTTGCGTTGTATTCTGGGTTATTTTTTTGGTTATGGGTCTGAACCATTTGTACCGTTCTATTAAGCATTATTTCAGTTCAATTTAAAATGTACGACTTTCCTACTATGATATATTCGTAACGACGTTAATTTCATTTTATTAACATAAATATGTTCATTGGGCCTATACTATACTTTGCTTTAATAACGCTCACCCTTTGCTTTTGTTCACACTGACAATGTACCTATGAAGCACCTAAAACTCGAAGTTGTTTGCTTCAGGAACAAACGACACCTTTGGATGCCATATGAACCTAATCATTTAACTGAACTACAAGGTCCATCCACACACAAACTGAAGTTCAAAATCAGAGCACAGAAAGTGAGATCATCAAAATAGCAAGTGATATCATACTAATGTCAAATGGTCAAATTAATACATCACAGTGGTCCATGACAAACTAGATGGTCCATGCCAAACTACTGGAAGTTCATACATCACAATGGTCCATGTCAAACTAAATTAATACATAACATTGCTCCATGCCAAACTAAAATAATACATTACATTGGTCCATGCCAAACTAAATGTCCAACATGAAATACACATCAAATAAAATAGAGTGATAAAACCATCAAGTACTCAGATGCACTCACTTCAATTAATGTATACCTGCTACAATAAACCACACATCACATTAAAACAACACCTTTAATTAGAGTACTTACAATAATGGCTCAAATAAATTTAACTATTACGAATGAAAATATGGGTTAAACCTGAATTACTATAGTAGAATACAGCTATGATCACACAACCTTATATAGTTCCACATTGCAAAGATATAAAATACAGTTAATTCAATTTCCAAAATTGTAAACACCATCCAAATGTCCAGGTCAGAAATAATGGATTTCCCCATTGGTAAGCAACAAAAAGGTAAATAAACAGACAACATCAAAAGTTAGGCTTACATTATAATAGTTGCCTTCTTCCTCATCAAACATTGAGCTTTGATGTTCTGCCTGGCTCATCTGTTGACTTTGTGCTCGGAGTGGACAAGTCACTCGATTATGGCCTGCAACCCTACACCACGAGCACTTTGTTGTCCGCTTAACTCTTAAGCCTCCGGCTGACATACTTGCTCGACTAGTTCCCTTTTCTCTAGCACGCAATGGATCCCTCAAACCTTCGTTAGCAGAAGCTACTGGTTCAGAATCGGCAGGACTTTGTTGTGCTTTCTTTGCCTTCTTCATTTCATATTCTTCCAGTAGTTTCTCACGAGTGTCATAATAATCTTCAACTGTATCACCATTTACAACTGATAATTTCCTATACAGGAAATTTAGGTCCTCAACCCTGAAAACTTTCTGTGAATCCCAACCAGCAGATGACTGACCACTACTCACATTCACCATGTCTTTGGCACCCTTCGTCCATCTGCGAAGCACAACAGACTTAGGAAGCTCTTTGATGTCTAGATGACGCAAAACTGCAACTATATGTGTACATGGTAGACCATGTGATTCAAACCACATGCATTGGCATTTATATTCACCACATGAGGGATTATATGAGACACTTCATTCCTTCCCTAAACCCCGACGATTGCGAATTGTGTACACATAACTAGAGTACAACTCTTTACAACCAACCACAGACATCAAGGTTACACATAACTAGAGTACAACTCTTTACAGCCAACCACAGACATCAAGGTTTTCTTCTGAAGCACAGGGCGAAATAGGAAAAACACCTCCCTAGTTAAAAACTTAGCAGCTGGCTCTTCAAGATCTTGGAGACTAGTTTGAAGCACTGAATCACCATGTATTGATGCAAAGTCATCTTCAATTTCCTTAAACCGCATATGATCAATACATTGAAAGAAATGTTGTAAGAAGTCAGTGAGATTATGTTGTGAGTGCACAAACTTTGACAATTCAGAATGCAAACCTTCACACCTCGAGGTTGTCCTAAACCCAGCAAAAAATTTCCCCCTCATGTAAGCGGTGGTCCACATTTCCCTCTTCTCATACATGTCCCTAATCCATGGTTTATCTTCAACACCATATTTAACAACCAGTTCATTCCATTTTTTTTTTGAAACTTGCCAACTTCATAATTTGCCAACATACAACTTTCAAAGTCAGCAATGAAACCAGGTTTTCCTACGTTGGCAGTTGCATTCCTAGTAAGATGCCAAGCACACAACCGATGGTGGGCACGTGGAAACACAACTTTTATTGCATTTTTCATTGCAAGGTCTCCATCTGTAATGATTGAGGCAGGTATTTTACGTTTCATGGCTTCTAGAAACTGGCGCAACAACCATGTATAGGTTTCTTCAGTTTCATTAGCAACTACAACATCAACAAAGATTGTTGTTCTATTATGATGATTTACACCAGAAAAAACAACAAGAGGTAGCCAATATTTGTTCTTTCCATATGTTGCATCAAAGGCTAGCACCTCCCCAAACACTTGGTAATTCAGTTGCATTACACCATCACACCATATCGAGTGCTCCAACCTACCATCCTCATTGGTCGTATGTCTAAAAAACATGGACTGGTCATTTTGTCCCAAGCCACACAAAAACTTTACTGCTTCTGCGGCATCTGACTGTTGCATACGCCGTTGTTGAATGATCTGGTTATATATATCTTTCTTCCGGAAACCTATCTTTTCATAACCCCCACACTGATTAGCAAACGACTCAAAGACTTGAGGAGGTCCAATGCCGACTTTAAGCATATTGTTCATCTGATTAACATCACTAGAGGTCATCTTCCTGTGTGCCGGTAACATTGAACAAAATATTGGATCCAGCTACTCATGATTATGCTTATGATAAAAGTAAGAACAATACCACCACCCTGTATTTATGTCAATATGTACCCGAAATTCTGCTCGGCGCCCACATCTAGTTACAGCTTTCGGCTCATGTTGTTTTTCTTCCAATGGGACACCATCCTCTAGACGTATGCCTTCCCTATTACAAAAGAAATTTTGTTGCAACACCATACCAGTCTTCTTACTCGTGATTACCTTCCCCCGTCGAGATGCAAATTCGTTAGCCCAAGCATACCAAAAGTAGAATAGGTATGCAACATCAACACTACAGAAATCGAAATTACTTTTCTGATGGGGGCTGAATTTCTGCAAATCAATTGCTTTGATATCTTCTAAACCATCAATACTGGTTTTAGAAACTTCATCACCATCATCATTATTTTCTCCTTCATTCCAATTTTCATCAAATTCTCCATCCACCAAATACACACCACAACCGCCTTGGTTCACCAGGTATCCACGATTATTGTCTTCGGCCTCTTGCAAAAATGAACCACTATCACCGTGTTCATAAGATGGACCACCATTATGTTCAGATTCTTGATTGGAGCCTTCCATTATGTTCTCCACAAATACAACCTGCAAATACAACGACTAGTTTTAAATCCCCTGTTTTCCCCATGTTCCCGTAATACACACAAATTGCAATAAGCTAATCCCATCAAAATAAACACTTAAATAATTCATTCCACCCAACGAAACATCAGATCTGCGAACGACTATCTACGAACTAAACCTAATTTATGAACATAAAATTAAACCCTAAACCCACAATCCTTAATTTACGAACTATGTTCAAATAAAATCTTACTTCAATAAATCTATATCATTCGACAAATGTGCAGTACCTTGGGGCGTCTTGAGTACCAGATCTGCGCTCTTGCTTCGCCTTCTGAGTAGCTTCTCCCTCCACTTTGAATTCTACTAATTCAAGCACAAATAGATAGTAAACATTGTCACTGGCATCGCAGATCTAAGGTTCTCTCAAGTTACAAATCTTCTTCTCGCTTTAAAGTTCTATTCAGCATAATACAACTACTTTTGCAACTAATGTCTGATGAACGTTACTGGCTAATGAACGCGACACCTAATAATGGTCCTCACCAAACCCTACATGTAAATTAGAACAATATTAATTTTCTATTACAATATAAATAATTTATTTTAAATATGTTCGGGTCATTTCTCATATTTTCAATATTTAGGGGTCAATGTGAAAATAAGTACTTTTAGACCTATCCGGTAAATGAAACCCCCAATACCAGGTTAAATTCGTTGCCTTAGTGGTGGACCACCCACTAAGGTGCTTCACCGTAGAAGCCATCCCAGAGTATCTGTGCATATTCTTAGATAAAAATCATCTAGGTATACTCACTTCACAAACAAATCAGGCTTAACTTTCCAACTTAATTATGTATCGAGCACTATATGATATAACAAGTATTACTAACAGTAGACACTTCCCACAGATAACGATTGCACCAACGTTACACAACAAAACTTCAAAAAATCATTGCAATTCCAAGAAATAAATGGGAATAAACAAATTTACCATCACCCCACATCATTAAAATTTATCTTTGCTATAAATATATGAAACCCATATTCATAAACCGTAACAAGAATATGAAAGACATTGAATATGAAATTCAAATAGTTTATCTGGAATATAAAATCAAAGTGAACACACCTTCAATGGCATCTTTGGGAGTCTTAAATCCAAGCCCAATGGATTTCCAAAAGTGATTGCCACCTTTTTCGGGCCTCTTTCCCTTCCCATATTTCTTTGAGCTTCAAAAGTGATTTGCTCATCTTCATAGACTATATTCAAAGGTATATTTGCCAGCACAACCCTCAACTCCTTGAACTAGGAAGATGGTAGTGGAACAACTACAGAAGTAGGAACTGAAGCAGCTAGCAAAGAGCAACCACGGGTAATGCTTTGATTTTGGTCTTCCAATTGCTTCAGAATCTAACTTGGTACTGTACTTGCCGACTCTGCTTCTGCAGATATCAAACCATATATATGTCTGCATTGCTCAGTCACAAGGTTAATGTCCATTGCAGAAATGATGAAAAAGAACCAAATATCATTAGTCATAAAATAACTTTTAGAAAAGCATATCATTAAAATCAATTATAGAGCATCTATATACACAAAAAAATATACAAAAAATAAGGAAGGTAGATAGACAAGAAAATCAGAAGAAATAAATGCAAACAGTAGCGTTGAAACAAACTATGAGAAGAACCAAGAAACATGTTAGCTGAGTAAAAAATAATAAGGATGAGCTTTGTATTTTAATACATCCAGTGTCTCACCTCATTGGTGAACAAGTGATCTATGTATGTAGCCCCTATGGTGGCAAGGAATGCCAATATGAAAGGATGACCAATTACAGAACTATAGATGAAAAAACAAATTAGATCAAGCAATGCTCAAGACTAAAGGACCAATATGTCCAATACAACTATAAAATTCATTTTCTTTCATTGCAAAAGGGTGATTAATCATTTGTGGTTCAAGTAGAAAATAAAAAAGTTTTCAAAAGTGTAATTAGGTGCAAACTAACCTCTGCAAATCAAGTCACATTTCTATCAAAAGATAGAAACTTGTTAGCCAAAAAAAAAAAGACAAGATTTCCTCTGACTCTATTCTACTCCTAAAGTACTTAAAAAAAGACACAAACAAATTAAGGAGGAAAGGGTCCATGCTTGAAATGTGCTTAAGATAGACTTGAGATTACAAACAATGCCATATAAGGCAAACAATTTTATAGTCTATCATCTTCTCCTATTCCCCTCATCTTTTCCCCCCACACTCTTCAATCCTGTCATTAGATGATTAAAACCTAATTTTCAACAATATCAAGTACGAGGGACCTTCCTCTCTAGAGGTCACAACAACACAAGAAAACAGTCATAAACATCAAACCGAACAACAAGAGCGAATTGAATTAGGAATCAAGATTTGAAAAGTGATAGTGTTACCATCTTAAAGGCAAACAATTCGTTTGATCTTCTTGACTGTCTCGTTCATCGTTCTCGTTTTCTTCTTCATATCTTATTCTTTTGCCTCATCGTTAATTGAATCCTCACTCTTCTTCCTTCAGTTCCCCTGGAGATCGAAACTTAAGGATACAAAGATTAATGATAAGGTTAGAAACAGAAAATTCAATCTAAAGCGTGAAATTAGGGCATAAAAACAAGAAGCACCACAACAGAGGAGGAAGAAGGAGGAAAAATTACATGTCAGAGAATGAAGATTAAAGCTTGCCATGTGAAGAAGGTCGAAGGAGATGTGTGACATGCAGAGAAATAGCGATTAGAAGCCAAAAAATGGGGAAAGGTGAGGAAAGAAAGGTTTAGGAGCAACAGAGCAGGTTTTAAAGAAATTTAGAAAAATCACTTTGTAGCGAGTTATATAATGCCAAAAAGGAGTAAACCCTCAAAATTGTCCCAAAGAAGATTGGTCATCGGTTAATTTGGTCCCTAAAAGAAGGAAAATTGTAAAAAGATTCCTGACAGATGTTAACGTCAAGCAAATTGGTTTAACCTAAGTCTGTTAAAGTTAATAGAGTTGATGATGTGGCACTGTTTGTGCACGGTCAGCACTAAAAGACTGAAAATCTTCATTTTGATTCCTGCACAGTCAGACAAAAAGATTAGAAACCCATCAAATTGTTCCCCCTCCCTCTCTCGTTCTGTAAGTAGTCCCCCCTCTCTCTCTAATGCCCCTGCACCGGGTCTCCGTCTTCATCTCAGTCGCTTCCTAAGTATGTTATGCTTCTCGTCCTTCCTTCCTCCTTTCTTTATTCTTTTGTTGCTTGTAACTGTAATAGGTTGCAATGAAAATGTGGCATAACTTGAATTAATATGCCTTTTCATAAAATTAACTTATAGTAGTATTCTGCTTGATTAGATTATCAAGTGCGCAATTTTTGTTCCAACTTCCAAGAAACAAGTGATTCTAAGTAAGCATGGTTTATTAAGGATGATAGAGTAAAAGTGTGGTGGATTACGCTTCTTTTATTTGTTTTCCTTGAATTGTTATTGCAGTATAACTCAATTTCCAAGACTTGTATAACAGTCGTTGTGCTGACATTAATTTCATATCACGAGCCTTGTATTTATCCCTCTGTTGTGATGGCATTCTGAGATCACCTTGCAGAAGCATAAGTTCACAACCTTTACTGAGTTGGTTAATTCATTTGCTTAATTTTTTTTATGGAATTCAATTGCTTGAATGGTTACAAGTAGACTTGTAAACATAGACTAGCTTGTTCGGACCTTGCTTCGTTGGCCTGGCCTGGCCCATCAAAATTGTGCAACTAATGAGACTTAGCCTTGTCTGGAGAATTTGGTTGTTTAAAGAAACAGGCCAGCCTATAATACATGTAAATAACAGGCTGGTCCATTCTATCCATTTTCCTCTATTGGGCTTGCATTTTAAAAAAATCAGGTTGGATTGAATTATATCTGAAACTATGGTTTCATACAATTTTAATTTACTTTTTCATGGCCTTTTTGAAATCCATAGGAAGCAGGTGGATGGGGAGAGTCAACCATTGCTGCAACAGCAACAGCAACAGCAACAGCAGGTAGTTCCACTGCAAGACAGTTACATGCAAAGCAGAGCTGAAGCTCTTCAGAATGTTGAGTCCACTATTCATGAGTTCAGCAACATCTTTAATCAACTAGCAACACTTGTTTCCCAACAAGGAGAGATTGCCACCAGGTTTCTATATATCTCACTTTTGTATAGTACTTTATTACTTATATGATGCATGTTACTATTAGATACAACTTTACTTCATTCATCAGTAATTCGTATTACTAATGAGCTTATGCCAAGTTGCCACTTATCTTGATGTGCATGTTTCCAATTTGGGCAACTGGAATAGTTTTTACTGTTGTTTATGCCCAGTTGTCAACATTGTTTGTGGAACAAGGAAGGATGATGGACACAAGTATTGGCAGAAAGAAAGAGAGAGAGAGGGGGGAAGGAGGACTACTTACAAAACGAGAGAGGGAGGGGGTCAATTTGATGGGTTTCTAACCTTTTTGTCTGACTGCGCAGGGACCAAAATGAAGATTTTCAGTTTTTAGTGCTGACCGTGCACAAACAGTGTCACATCATCAACTCTGTTAACTTTAACAGACTCAGGTTAACGGAATGACCGATTTGCTTGACGTTAACAAATGTCAGAGACCTTTTTACAATTTTCCTTCTTTCAGGGACTATTTTGAGGGTTTACTCGCCAAAAAAACGTATCATTTGCTATCGTGTTTTCCTAACCGCCCGTGAAAAACAGCCATAAAATGACACTTTCTTGTGTGTACGCACGCTCGCTCAATATACATGTAAACCTAAAATAAATTATAAGATGGACGTCTGATTCTAAAACATAAAAGACCTAAAATGACATATTTTTTAAAAAAAATAGTCAATTTTAAGAAAAGAAAATTATATTAGATTAAAATTTTATTTTTATCTATTAACTAATAATTAGTAATTTTTTACGATTTTATTAAATTTTTGGTAAAATATATTTTTAATCCCTATAATTTTGAGTATATTTGAGTTTGATTCTCATAATTTAAAATTAATGTGTCGAATTTCTCTTTTCTTGAAATCACCTCAAATTAATCCTTAACATCCCTCTCACTAGGGACTAAAAATACATCTAATAAGAAATAATGGAGACTAAAAATACACATGATAAAATTAATTTGGGGTGATTTAAAAGAAAGATACTCAATACACCAATTTTAATTTATGAGAATCAAAATCAAATTGATTTAATTTTACAGAAATTACAATCCTATTTTATCTTTAATTTTAATATATATAAAATATATATATATAAAAAAATTAAGACCTTCCATCAATTAGCATATGTCCTCCATCATTCATTGCTAGAGGCTAACTCAATCTCATACTTGCTCATAATAGGAGTAGCACTAACAATGCCGGACTCACTTGCAATAACAGCAGAGCTAGAAGAAATACTTGTTGTATAGGCCTGTGACACTTGGACTGGATCAGCAGCAGCCAAAGTCCCATCCATAAAATGCTGAAATGGGTTCAAAGGCTTTGGAATTTATATTTCACCTTCCAACATTTACAATAACCTTGCCATGCCATATAGATAACCTTGCCAAGTTCAAGCAATGTCATTGAACATGAGAAGATTAGATTAGGAATTAATAAACTAGAAGAGGATGATCTTATTTCAACTCCATATATTGTATGATTAGAAAAAGAACAATATCTTGAGAAACGATTTGGAAGTTAGATGTATAAGAGGCATATGGAAAGAGGAGTTTCTTTAGCTGCGGTACAACTTTCATTCTTTGTTATCAATTTGGTATAGCACAAATTTAGTTTAAAAAAGGTGTAATTTATATAAAACTCTGGTCCATAGAAGGATTTTTTTTAATATTATGTAGCTGATGTGATGTTCCAGGTTGACTTCTTTCTTTTTTTTCCACTATAGTTACTTCTTTGCTTCACTCACTGATATACAAAGTTGCTAAATGCAAAAGTAAAATAACATTATCAAAAAAAAATCTAAGAGGACAGGTAAACAAAATGGATTCGATAGAATCAACTAGTAGGAAGAAAAATATTTTACAACTAATTGTTTAACCCATGGAATCCTTCCCATTAAGTAGCATGTCCTCCATCATCCATTGCTAGAGGCTAATTCAATCTCATACTTCCTCATAATAGGAGTAGCACATACAATGTTGGATTCACTTACCATAACTGAAGAGCCAGAAGAAATACTTGTTGTATAGGTCTGTGACACTTGGACTGGATCAGCAGCAGCCAGAGTCCCATCCATCAAGTACTGAAATGGGTTCAAAGGCTTTGGAATTTCTATTGAACCTTCCAACATTTTCACCACAACACTCATTATAGGCCTTGATTCTGGCCTATACTGAACACAACACAGAGCCACCTTAACCATTCTTTCTGTTATCTCCTTATTTTGCTCCTCTATCCCACAGACAATTATTAACTCCCCCAGTTGTCTAGCATCAAACTTTTTCCAAACCCAAATTGGAAACCACTCCTGGCTTTCAGGAAGTTTAATGTCAAGGTTCCTTCTTCTACCTATGATTTCAAATAACAGCATGCCAGCATAACTAGGAGTTCCCCTACCTCCAGTCATAGTTATGTGAGTATTTTCCCTGTTGCAAACCTTGGCCAAACCAAAATCAACAACTTTAGAATTGAAGTTCCTGTCCAAGAGAATATTTCCTAGTTTAATGTCATAGTGGATTATTCTTTGTTGACACTCTTCATGCAAGTAAGCAATGCCTCTGGCTGTCCCAACAGCAATCTCATGAAGCTTTTCATATCCTAAGGTCTTGTTTTCCTGAAACAGATACTTGTCAAGAGAGCCATTTCCCATGTATTCATAAACCAGTGCTATCAAGTTTCTTTCAAAGAAAAACCCATATAACCGAACTAGATTGAAATGATGAATTCTACCAATTGTACCCACTTCGGCCATAAATTGCTCCTCAATTTTCTTGTCAGAACTCCCACGTAGAACCTTCACAACTAGCATCGTTCCATCACTAAAAATTCCCTTATAAACTGCTCCAAAACCTCCTGACCCCACCATGTTAGAGTAGTTTTCTGTTGCAATCCTTAGCTGCAGACCAGTAAACCTGATTGCCCTTTCCCTTTCCATGTCAATGAGAAATTTATCCATAGTCAGTGTCAGAAATTGTGAGTCTGGACTAACTGATCTATCACCAATCTGATGTCTTTTTCTGCACACACAAACCAAAATACCTATCTTAACCGCAACCACAGCTGCAAAATGGTTAATACTCAATTAGAAATCTGTACCAAACCAATGAAAAACCAACACAGAACAAAAGATGAAAACAAAAAAGATATCAAAGGTTAACTAAATTCCTACCCATGACGAGGACAACCTCAATTGCAACATCACCTGAGGATGACATTATACAAGAGATGAGAAATCAAATTACTGAAGTGATAGTGAGGAGCAAAATGAAGGTAGAGGCAGAGTAGCTCAAAATTTATATACAAAAATCCCATGTCATTATTAAAGAAAATGACTACTAATGTGTTTGATTTACCTAAAAATAAGGTTTAAAACGTGGATTCAAGTAGCGCTGACCCGATCCACGTTTGAAACGTGATTTTCTGGTAAACCAAATGTACAATATTAATGTGTTTGGTTTAGATCCACGTTTCAAACGTGGATCTGGGCTGAAGTTATGTTTACCTGGATGGCCGGATTCACATAACATAGTTTGAGGTAAACTAAACACACATTACATCCTAAATTTCAAACCAAGGAACCGCGTAGCCGTTCTATTCATCCCAGTGCTATAAAAAATTACTATGATTCCATGGGATATACTTGATTGAATGAGATAGGTAGCTCAATTCCAAAACGGCCAGGAACAATCATATCAACAAATTCTCTAATGACAAATACATCGTATTACATATTCCGCATTCCAAGTAACATCCTCCTTCCTAGGCTGTCTAAAGGATTGTTATATATGGTAAGTGTTACGGTCTAAACCTAAGACCCAATAGCCAAAACGGCCCATGCGCAATATAATTATCATATCCATAAATATATGATATTTAATTATAATATCCATGCGCAATATAATTATCATGTCCATAAATATATGATATATGATTATCATACCCATAATTATATCACACATAATTATGGTATCATTAAATATATGATATATAATTATAATATCCATAATTATATGATGATATCTGCTAAACTTACTCCTTTTACATCTGCGCCCACTTACCATATTTATACAGGGAAAACCCTATAAATAGAGAACATTTACAGATCATAAGGTATGTTATCTCACCCAGTCAAACATTTTGACTGTTTTACATATCTGACTTGGGCGTCGGAGTCCCTTTGCAGGTACACCCCCCGGGTTCAACTCGGATTCAAGCCTCCGCAACCCGGATCCAGATCCGAGTCCATTCCTGCTGACTCAGACCCAGGTTCGAGTTCCATCCCAGAACATTTGGTGCTAGAAGGAGGGCCTCCCCCTTCTCCAACATAATTGTCAGCACCCGCCTCCAGACGATGAGGACTTGCCCTCAACCAACACCTGAAGGATGGGTAGATGACCTGGATTACCACGATGACGGGTTTGAGAACGTAGCCACCTCTCAACCCCCACCTCAAGCCCAACCGGCTACCACTCACCAGCTCGACCCTCGAGATGGAGTCATACGCCGACTTGAAGCTTGGTTGAAAGAGCTAGAAGAACAAAATCATAGACCTCCCGAGCCTCAATCAACACCCACAGCTGATCCAACCATCAACCAACTAAAGGAGTGCATTCAACATCTTGAGTGCACATTTCTTATAGATTTGTCTATTTCATTTGATTAATCTTTCTCACTTTATTCGTTCTTATTACTTTAACTTCAATACTCATTTTATTTTACACCAAAACCAGATGTGAAAAGCATCTCGGTTCAATCAATAAAAAAGAAAAGTTGTTATGTAGTTCATATTTATAAGGATGTGAAGAACATCTCGAATCAACAACAACCGGATGTGAAGAGCATCTCGGATCAACAACAACCGGATGTGAAGAGCATCTCGGTTCTTCAATAAGGATGTGAAGAACATCTCTGATCACCAAAACCGGATGTGAAAAGCATCTCGGATGCAAAGAGCATCTCGGATGCAAAGAGCATCTCGGATCAACATAAACTGAATGTGAAGAGCATCTCGGATATGTCAGTAACCGGATATGAAGAGCATCTCGGTCCATCTGATGCCGGATGTGAAGAGCATCTTGGTCCAATTCAATGTCGGATGTGAAGAGCATTTTGGTCCAATTCAATGTCGGATGTGAAGAGCATTTCGAACCTCGAAGCAATGGCGGATGTGAAGGGCATCTCAAGTTTTCTAATAGGAAACTAGACGCAAAGAGAAAAACTTCAAAAGAAAAGAACTTCACGAGTTCCGCTCGGTGCCAAGCTTGCAAATCTTCCCCTCAAAAACCTCATGCCGAATGTGAAGAGCATCTCGGTCTCATTCAAAACAGGATGTGAAGAGCATCTCAGTCCAACTCAATGTCAGATGTGAAGAACATCTCGACCCTAAACCAAAAAACAAATACAAAGAGCACCTACCGGATATTCAATGCCGAATCTCAGTCCAACTCAATGTCGGGTCCAACTCAAATACGAAAAGCACCCCAAACTTTTAACCATAAGTCAAATGCGAAGAGTGTTTTAAACCCCTAAGTAGAAATCGGATGTAAAAAGCATCTCGGATCTGTCAACAACCGGATGTGAAGAGCATCTCGGCCTCATTCAAACCGGATGTGAAGAGCATCTCGGATCTGTCAACAACCAGATTTGACCGGGATAATTACTATTCAAGTCGACTCAAGTGCACCCACCAACCTAAGTGCACACCAAGTGCACAAGTCGGCCCAAGTATACTCAAATGCACAAGTCAGCCCAAGTGCACACCAAGTGCACAAATCGGCCCGAGTGCACACCAAGTGCACAAGTTAACACAAGTACATACGTCAACCCAACTCAGAAACCCTATTGGGGCGATTGCATTTGAGAAAGATTCCTCAACACCGGCCACCAAAACGGCTTTCTCATCCTTCCACTTGGCCCGAGCCTTTCGCAAGTTTTGCTCGACAATGTCGGCCAAGGCCGCCTTACCTACCCTGGCTGTAGAAGACTGGTTCTCCAGAGCCTCATGCTCCTCCTTCAACTCTGTCAAAGAAATATCTGCGGCCTTAAACTTGGGACTTATAATTATTATACAGCCCTTGTGCTGCTGAACGATGGGAGCACATCCCGACGAAGGTATCTGAGGAAGGCAACTTGCTGCAGGTTCTACCTTTGCAAGTCAAGCAGATTCCCGGACAAATTCTACCTCTCCAAATTAAGCAGATTCTTGGAAAAACCCACCTTCTTGTGAACCTACCAAAAAATCCAAGAATCCAATAGAGAAGATGAACACTGAAAAAGCTACTTAAAATCGACGTGTCAAAAGACGCGTTATCTGGAAGTCGAATTATTACAACTAAGCAAACCGGCTTATGCGACATAGCTCAAAGTCGAACTTCGACTTCAGCTGGGGGGCATCTGTTATGGACTGGCCCAATAAGGCCCAAACCTTGAGGGTCCAATCCATTAGGGCAAGTCGGACCACGTCCACAGGCAAGTCAGACCATATCCATGGGCAAGTCGGCTCCGCTTCCCCACGATGGACTTCATCTAACAGATACCACGTCAGACTCATCAGAACCTCCCTGTAAAGAGCATCCCGGTCAAATATTCAATTTTATGAAATAAAACCCTTGATGCGAAGAGCATCTCGGTTTTTCTAATACTATCTTGAAGGTATCTCGATTTTTAATACCCCTAGTACGAAGCACATGTCGGGCGTGCACACCCTGATGCGAAGAACATCTCGGTTCTACACTCTAGACGTCTAATAACTATATAAAGCGTTGAAAGCGTGCAAAAACGCTAAAAGCGCGAAACGAGGTCCAATCGACATACACAAGCCGGCTGAAGCACAAAGAAAACGGCACAACACACAAAAACGAAACAAAATACTTATAGACGCAAAGTCATCCCGAATGGGAGTTACCATGTACAGAAATAAAAACGAAATACAAGTTTTCAATTACAAATCACCCCTCATAGGGGCCGACTTCCTCCCCAGAAGCAACGGAGACATACACCTTCTTCTCCATATCCACCTTACAAATCCGCCCCTGGAAAATGTCATAGGAAGCCGAGGTCCTCTTCACCACCAGGCCGAGATTAAGCACCCCCAATTGAGCCACGACATTCGCAAAAGACTCAGTACCAATCTGCTCATACAAACACACAAGGCTCGCCTTCTCCTCATTAAACTTAGCCTGAGCCTTCTGAAGATTCTTCTTCACTATCTCGGTCACGGTCGCGTTGTCCATCTCGGGTGCAGGAGGAGCCATTTGTAACTTTTCCAAGTCCTCCCTCAACTTAGTTATCTCGACCTCCAAGCTTCTTTAGCGACTTGAAAATCACTCAAAGCTTGATCCCATTCAGTAGTCCGGACCTCCAAAGCCGAGCTAACTTGTTCATATGACGACATTACATCCAGCCACATGTACCTAAAAAACGAAGCGTGTTGGAGGCATTAACGCTCCAAGTCGTTCAAATGCTCCGCCACGGGAACCTTATCATAAAAGGGTTGTATAAAACGTGATCCACCTCGGGCGTATCCGGATCACACTCCGAGTCGTACAAATTGATTCCAGATTCCCCAGAAGATTCATCAACCCTCGACCTCTTCTTAGCCTTCACAACTTTTTTCTTCTTCTTGGGACGACCCTCTTCAGCCCCACTACCACGAGCCATGTCGTCCCTCTCGGG
Source organism: Sesbania bispinosa (assembly GCA_026901365.1). Lineage (NCBI taxonomy): Eukaryota > Viridiplantae > Streptophyta > Magnoliopsida > Fabales > Fabaceae > Sesbania > Sesbania bispinosa. The sequence goes on from QLOH01000137.1 coordinate 1,583,612, forward strand.
ACCGGAACCGCCTTGCACTACAAGTTGCACCTTCGGCATGCCATCACCGGCATCTTGGGTCAACTCTAGGTCATCATGTACATCGGTGTCCGAGTTGGCATTGGCATTCTTAAAAGCACTTAGTTGCCTCAGTGCAGCAATAAGGAAAAATATATTTGACAAGAAAAATCAACAACAAAAGAAAAAAACACAGCCTCACCAATTCTCGAACCGACATTACGAGTCGGCCCATCTAATATTTTCTTACTGGAAAATACCCCACACTCCTTGACTGACTCCATCAACAAACCCTTCACAGTCAAATCTTGCGGGGACAAACCCGACTCAACTACTTCATAGTCGGACGCCTTTCTGTCATAATAAATATGAAATATGGGAGTATTAGACGACTGTTCCTCCCAAAACGGCTTAACACCTTTAGCCGCATGAACCTGGAAAAACTCCTGCTTGAAAGTAACGCTCCCTTTTTTGGCCGACTCAGCATAAGGCGTTATCAGCTTGCGATCCTTAAACCCCCTCAATGAAACCCAAATCTTCAAGGTCTCATCCTTCTTACCCTTTGGATGCTTCCTCAACACTTGAAAGAAATGAAAGAAAAGCTTTACCGAAGGAGTGAAGCCAAACTCGACCATTATCAACTGAAAACATCTGATGAACGCCCACGAGTTGGGGTGTAGCTGTGAGGGCGCACAATTCAAATACATGAACACCCTCTCTTCAAAGGTGGTGAAAGGCAGCCTTAGTTTTATCTTAGAATGGAAAAAATCATATGTATACAGAAAAGGGGTGTTGGATGACAAACCCGGCTCCCCCGGGGTGGAATAACGACGTGATAATTCTCCTTCATCTCGGTTGTCCCAAACATCTCCAAGTCAAACAGTTTAAAGCCTTCCCGAACGAGTAAAGCCGTCCCGGATATAACATTGAAAAATACTTGAGCTCAAAGTCAACTTCGTCAAAGTCGACCAGAGCTGGGGGGGTTTCTGTTACGGTCTAAACCTAAGACCCAATAGCCAAAACGGCTCATGCGCAATATAATTATCATATCCATAAATATATGATATGTAATTATAATATCCATGCGCAATATAATTATCATATTCATAAATATATGATATATGATTATCATACCCATAATTATATCACATATAATTATGGTATCCTTAAATATATGATATATAATTATAATATCCATGATTATATGACGATACCTGCTAAACTTACTCTTTTTACATCTGCGCCCACTTACCATATTTATACAGGGAAAACCCCTATAAATAGAGAACATTTACAGATCATAAGGTACGCTATCTCACTCAGTCAAACACTTTGACTATTTTACATATCTGACTTGGGCGTCGAAGTCCCTTTGCAGATACACCCCCCGAGTTCAACTCGGATTCAAGCCTCCGCAACCCGGATCCAGATCCGAGTCCATTCCTGCTGACTCAGACCCAGATTCGAGTTCCATCCCAGAACAATAAGTAAAATGCTTTTGAAGTCCATGGGATCTTCCCACATAATAACGACATATCAACGGTAAATAGAATTTGACATTCTATTCAACCGATAAGGAACTAAGCCTTTGTTTGGTTGCATAGAAGTAGGGGAGAAATAGGGAGGGGGGAGAGAAGTTGACAACTTCTCTTGTTTGGTGGAGGAGGGAAGTAGGAGAGAAATGCCAAAAAGTTGTGGGTCCCACTAACTTTGTATTTCTCTCCAAATTTGTAGAGAAATAGGAGAGAAATGCATTACTCTCTTAAATTTCACCTATTTCTCTTCCATTTCACACCTATTTCTCTCACACCAAATAACTTAAAAATATATTTATCTCTCATTTCACACTTATTTCTCTCACACCAAACAACCTAAAATTCTCCTCTATCACTTCCCTATTTCTCTCTTCCCTATTTCTCTCTTCCCTACCAAACAAAGCATAAATGACTATAAAAAAGAGAGATGAGAGCGTTCAATAAAGTAAAGGAGAACTTTTTTTATAACATGTCATGTCATTGTCATTTTTCTTCCTCTAGGACCATAACTACTGTGTTCCCTAGGTATCCACTTGGTTATTGACTTTGATAATTCCAATTAAACGAGTTTCCGAGATATGGTTTGGTTAAAAACTCCAACAAGGAGACAACGAGTCAAGCCACTGTTTACCCTGGAATTAGGTCGAAGAGGACAACTATGTTAGACACACACTTGGCATAATCCTGTGTATAATTGATTCTTTATTTTATACAAATACAAATGAAAATATCAAAATTATTAAATAAATAATAATATTTTGAAACATAGATTTTTCTTTTTAATGAAAGATTCGTCTTATATTTTTAAATTTACTTATTTTCATGTCCATGTTTTGTTTAGTTCATTCATAAATATAAGCACATGCAGTTAATATAATTGAGTAAACCCTCACTTTAGTCCCTGACTTTTTCCTGGTCGGGCAGTTTAGTCCCTGACTTTTATAAATTAACACGTTAGTCCCCTGACTTTAATCAATGTCGGTCAGTTTGGTCCCTGAGTCCAAACATCGTTAACAGAGATGTGACATGTCACGTTAAATGACATGTAGGCATCCAGCTGGGCATAAAACGTTGTCGTTTTATTGATCATATTGGTCATATTCGTCATATCACACAGGAGTACTCCAGAAACTATCAACTTAGTACCATCAAGATCAAGTACAGGAGCTATGCCATGATCTTGGAGGTGCCAATCCAGAAATTTCACGCCAAGTTGGAGGCTTTGCATCCAGATCCAGAACAAACACATCATTGAGCTAGCAAGCCTTGGCTAAAATTGAGACACTTCTGTCCTATATTACCTTACCAGAAATAACAAAGCTCTCGGAATGACACACTTCTCACATACTTAGAAACTATTGACAGGTGGCTGGCTGTCAATTGCATCATTCAGATGTCCCAAACAAAGAAAGACTATAAAGCATGAAATACTCTCATTAGTTGAGAGTTGTAACACTGATTGTCCAACTTGTTCTAATAGACGTTCCTCCAAAATATTCACAGCAACATAACACTAATCACACACAAGTATGTACTACTCTGACGTGAATATAAGTAAAATAAAAAATTAATCCACGCTAATTAAGAATGTTAGTTATTTTTATTTAATTTTTTTAATGTTATCAAAAAATAAATGACATTCTTCAAATTGCCCTTGATTAAAGACTTCAATTTTTATTAGAAATTGTTTTAAGTACAAATACTCTCTCTATTAGTACATAGTTCATTAAATAAGGTCATTGGAAAATAAAATCTGAATTAAATGAAGGATATTTCTGGATCATCTCATTAAATATGGTGAAAATAATTGAGATTTGCTTACATTTCGGACCACCATATGTGGATTTTTTGTTGCTTATATTCGAATCCGGAGGGAGTACATGAGAAATCTTTCATTCATGTCAGAAATTATTCTTGAATAATCTGACAAACCACAACAACTTTTTTTGTTTGGTGGGAGTAGAGAAATGGAGAGAAAATAAATGAGTAGAAGAGAAGTAGGAAGAAGAGAAATAGAGGTGAAATAGAGGAGAAATAAAGGTTATTTGGTGTGAGTGAAATAGGTGAGAAATAGAAGAGAAATGTGAAAGTAGGTTATTTGGTGTGATGGATGGAATAGAAGTGAAATAGAATTATTTTAATATTTTTATGAGTTTCTCCCACCAATGTAGGTATATAATTTTGTTTTGTATTCCAGAACCAAAAAAATCGATTTTTAGGGCCAAAAATCGATTTTTTGCTGGTCAGAAATCGATTTTTAGGGCCATAAATCGATTTTTTGTTGACCCACTCAATTTCTCTGCATTTCTCGGCTGTTTTGTAGAGAAATGGAGTTACCATGGGACCACCACTATTTTCTATTTCTCCACATTTTCACTCAGGCACCAAACAACCCCAGCAGGTGTATTTCTCTCCAATTCCACCTATCTCATTTCACTTCTCCCCTATTTCAGCTCCACCAAACAAGGGCGTAAAGTAAAATGTCTTGTTCCCTTCAAAGTTGGTTTAACTAATAAATTGGGTAAAATATGTTTATGGTCTCGGTAAAATTATTGAGTTTTATTTTTAGTCCCTACAACATTATTTTTTATTAAAATGTTCTCTCAAAAAAATTTTATTTGCAATTAGTTCCTCTCTTCAATTGTTGTGTATTCGGTGCTGATTTAGCACATTTTCTCTCTCATAGGTGTATTTATGGCGGTTTAACGGTCTTAAACCGCCAGGAATTTACTTAGATTGACCGCCACAATTCTTTCAGGAACCCCTTCTCCTCACTCCCTCTTCTCCTCTCCCCCCAAAATCACTCCTCCCTCTTCTCCTTCACAGTTTTCCCCACCCCTCTTCTCCCCCACGGAAAATAGAGATTATCCACATCAAATCCCTTAATATCATTTTATTTTTCTATTGAGTGAGAATCAAATACTCTGTTTTCTGAGATCCTATTTGCTCTTCCCATTGCATCCTCTTAAGCTTGGCAATGAAATCCTCAACCGCACGATTGAATTCGTCTTTACTCAAGTGTTCCACATATAGCAATGGCCTTTGGAATTGCCCTGTGTTGAGTCTCTTCAACTCTCGTCGAGGAGCCACCATCACTCTCCGGAAACATTTTTCTCTGGAATCTTATCTCTAATTGTGGTGACGATCCCACAACACGTCGCGTTGCAGTAATAAGTTGTTTTTGATATTTTGTTATATTGACAAGGAATAGCAAACCCTGTTACCTTAGCGTGATGGTGATGCATGTTTTGTTTTGCAATGGTTGGAAGGAATTTGCAGAACACGTTTCTTTGAATGTGTCACAGTTTGTGGTGTTTCAATATAAAGGAACGTCTTGCTTTAATGTGATTGTATTGGGTATAAACGCATTAGAAATCAAATGCCTTGCTTCCTAAGTGTTGGGTAAAAGACAAGCAATTAAAAGCTTAAGAAAAAGAGAATCAAAGAACACGAAGAAGAATATGCAAGAGAAAAGGATGTTTCTCTTATTCAATACAAAAGGATTCAAAAAATAACTTGTATCGTGCTATCGTTCTACACATAACATCCTTATATACAGCGAGACTCTATATATATATATATATATAGAGAGAGAGAGAGAGAGAGAGATTACATAGCAACGACTAACTAACACCCACGTGTCATAGCACTCCCTTGTCTGAAGCTTTCCTCTTATCTGAAAACACCTTGCTGAAGAACTCCACCTTTTAGAAGGTTCTATGTCTTCAGAAGGTACCCTTGTCTAAACGCTCCAACCTTCTTAAGCCCATTTCAGAGTCACAATTAACATTCTCCACCTTGACTCTGAAATATCAGACAACGATCCTTCAACGCCTCTTCAGACGAAGCCCACCAAGTTTAAGCATTTGTCAAACTTGCATCTTGGTAGTGTTTTGGTCAACATATCAGCAGGATTATCTTCAGAAGCAATCTTCACAATCCTCATTGCCCCTGTTTCAACCACTTCTCTGATAAAGTGAAACTTCACATCAATGTGTTTGGTCCTTTCATGGTACATCTGATGATTGGCCAGGTGAATAGCACTCTGACTATCACAATGAATCTGAACACACTCCTGTTCAATTCTCAACTCATTCAACATGCCTTTCAACCATAGACCTTCCTTCACTCCTTCAGATAACGCAATATACTCAGCCTCTATTGTAGACAATGCTACCACTGATTGAAGGTTTGCCTTCCAACTCACTGTAGTTCCAAATAAGGTAAACACATACCCTGATAAATATTGTCGTGTATCCACACACCCTACATAGTCTGCATTAATGAACCCTTCAATTACAGCTCCACCTTCTGAGAGGTACTGTTTCTTCTGATACAGTAATCCTGAATCCAAAGTTCCATTCAGGTACCTGAGAATCCACTTCAGTGACTCCCAATGTGCTTGTCCTGGGTCTCCCATGAACCTGCTAACAACACTCACAGCATGAGCCAAGTTTGGTCTTGTACAAACCATACCATACATGATGCTTCCAACCCCACTAGCATAGGGAACAACATCCATCTTCCTCCTTTCATCTTCTGAATCAGGAGCTTGACTCCTTGAGATCTTCATGTGGTGTCCCAAGGGTGTGCCCACAGGTTTAGATTGATGCATCCTAAACCTCTCCACAACCTTCTTCAGATAGACCTGTTGAGTTAGTTGCAGAACATCCTTTGACTCATCTCTTACTATATCAATGCCAAGTATGCGTTTGGCCACCCCAAGATTTTTCATCTCAAATTATGAGCTTAGCTTTGTCTTGACCTCATTGATCATGCGCTTGTTTCGGCTAGCCACCGGGATATCATCTACATACAATAGTAGGTACAAAATTTCTTGTTCTGCTCTTAAAATGTAGACACAACTGTCATAACTGCACCTGATGAAGTCCATCCTCATCAGAAAATCATCAAACTTCTTATACCACTGCCTTGGGCTCTGTTTTAGACCATACAATGATTTTTGAAGTAGACACACTCTCTGATCCTCAGCAAACCCCTCTAGTTGTTCCATGTAAATGGTTTCATCCGGATCTCCGTGGAGGAAGGCTGTCTTGACATCCAATTGCTCCAGGTGCAAATCAAACTAGTTTACAATTGACATCAAAATCCTGATGGAACAATGTTTTACAACTGGTGATAATATCTTATTATAATCAACACCCTCAACCTGTGTAAATCCCTTAGCTACAAGTCTTGCCTTGAACCTCGTTTTCTCAACACCGGAGATCTTGTCTTTCTTCTTAAACACCCACTTGCATTTAATTACCTTCTGTGCCTCAGGTAAGTCTACAAGTCTCCATGTGTTGTTCTTCTTTAGCAAATCAAGTTCCTCCTCCATGGCACGTTGCCATTGCTGCCTCTCTGAACTCTCATGTGCCTCTCTGAAGTTTCTTGGTTCATCTGAACCCTGTATCTCTTCAGCCATACTAAGAGCATAACAGATAAGGTCAGCATGTGCAAACCTTTTGGTAGGTTTTGGAACCCTCCTTTCTCTATCACGAACTAGCTGATAGTCATTCACAGCGTTTTCTGACCTTCTAAAGTCTTCAGACCTTCTGAAGTCTGAACCTGCTGATGTATCATCTGATGTACCTGCTGAAGTATCATCTGAAGTAGCACCTTCTGAAGTCTTCAGATGATCCTCCCTGAGTTTACTCATAGATGCCTCCATCTCAATGTGAGCTTTTTCCCTCCCATTCTCAGAGTCTCCACCAAGCATTCCCATTCTCGTCTCATCAAATGTTACATCCCTGCTGATAATAAGCTTTGAAGGTTTAGGTTCTAACCTCCATATCCTATATCCCTTGACTCCTTCAGCGTATCCAAGGAAGATACACTTCTCAGCTCGTGCCTCCAGCTTATCCTGTTTGACATGTGCATATGCCAAAGCCCCAAACACCCTCATATTAGAGTAGTCAGCTGGTTTCCACTCCAAACTTCTATAGGTGTCTTGTACCCCAGAGCAGACGAAGGACACCTGTTAAACAGATAAACAACAGTGTTTACAGCTTCTCCCCAGAAGATCTTAGACATTCCTGCTCCCAAGAGCATACATCTGACTCTCTCCAGAATGGTCTTGTTCATTCTTTCAGCAAGTCCATTTTGTTGAGGAGTCCCTGCCACAGTCTTATGCCTTTTGATTCCTTGGTTCCTGCAAAAACTGTTAAACTCTTCTGAAACAAGTTCCAACCCATTGTCTGTTCTCAGTACCTTCAGCTTGGTTCCATGTTGATTAGCTATCTGAGTATGCAACTCTCTGAACTTCTGAAATGTCTCAGTCTTGTTCCTCAAACCCTCCTTGAGAAGTCATCAATAATGCTTAGAAAGTAAGACCCTTCACCGTGTGTCTGAGTCCTAGATGGACCCCACAAATCAGCATGTGCATATATTCAAAGGGTCTGCTGGAAGTGTGTTTACCTGTCCCAAACTGCACTCTATGAAACTTCCCCAAAACACACTGGTCACAGAAATCCAGCTTCTGAGCTTATCTCCCATCAACAGTTGTTGCTTCTCCAACTCCACCAAGCCTTTCTCACTAACATGGCCTAAACGCAGGTGCCATAGTTTAGCCTTGTCAACCATTGACTGACTTGCAACGGATGCATGTGCAATGATAGTTGATCCTTCCAGAATGTACAACCCATTACTTCTTCTCCCTTTAGCAACTATGGATGCTCCATTTGACACCATCATTCCACTTTCCACCTTGGTGGAAAACCCCATAACATCAAACATGCTAATGGACATAAGGTTCCTTTTGAGCTCTGGAACATACCTCACATCCTGCAGTAGCACCTCTCTGTTATCAAACATCCTCAGTCTGATTGCCCCAATGCCCTACACCTTGCAAGCTTTGTTGTTCCCAAGAAGTACAAACCCCTACTCCTTCAGTTCTGAGGTCTCAAAGTAATCTTTCACAGGGCACTTGTGGTAGGTACACCCTGAATCCATAACCCAACTCTTCAGAGAGTCTTCAGAAGAAGCTACCAGAACACCTGCAGATTCATATCCTTCAGAAGCCTCTACAACATCTGCAGTTTCCTGTATCCTAGGCTCCTTGGCATCTTTCTCAGGACAATGCTTCTTGATATGACCCATCTTCTGACACTTGTAACATTTGATCTGCTTCTTGCCTTCAGACTTTGCTTTCTTTCCTTTACCCTCTGTTTTCTTTCCCTTACCCTTCACTGCTGCTAGACCAGAAGATACCTCCTCTGCTCCCTTCGAATCTTGAAGTTTCTGTAACTCTTTGGTTCGAACTGAGGTAACAACCTCCTACAGAGTGATCATCTAATCTTTCCCGTACAACAACGCATCTCTGAAATGCTCAAAGGTCTTAGGTAAAGAATTTAGGAGAATAACGATCTTGTCCTCATCTTCAAGCTTCACACCAATGTTTTCAAGATCATCAACAATCTTGTTAAAGATTGGCAATTGCTCTTCAATCGTTCTTGATTCCACCATCTTGAACGAGTAAAGTTGTTGCTTCAAACAAAGTCTGTGGGCCAAAGATTTTGTCATGTACAAAGATTCCAGCTTCGTCCATATACTTGCAGCTATTTTCTCCTTCGCCACCTCTCTTAGTGCCTTATCACCAAGACACAGAACGATCGCACTCCTTGCCTTGTCCACCATATTCTTTTTCTCTGCCTGCGTTAAAGTTGATGACATGTTCATCTCCCCCTTCAACGCTTCCTCGCACCCTTGTTGTATCAAGATAGCCTCCATCTTGGTGGGGGAAATGGTGGATGAGTGATTGTAGGCGAGGGGCAGAAGAAGAGGTTGGAAGAAAGGGTTCTTGAGAGAATTGTGGCGGTCAATCTAACCTGACACACGCCAATTGGAGGAAAGGAGTAATTGTAAAAAGAAAAATTGAAAGAACGCTTTAATAGAAAAAATTATATGGGCTAAAAACAAAACTCATTAATTTTACCAGAACCAAAAATACATTTTACTCTAAACAATATTTCATTTCCCATGTTTTGTGAAATCATGTCGGACAAATTAAATTCGCAGTCCATGCTTTGAACCATTTATTCGTTCCATTAAAATATAGTTATTCTTTATTCTTATTTTACCACTGTCGATATCAGGAAGCCTCTTTACCATGTTGCTTCAAAGTTTCGAATGTTGTATAACCAATTGTTCAATTAAAAGTTAATATAAATTAAGTATGCAAATTTTTATAAAATTTAAAAATCATTTGATATTTCATCAAATAACCTTAATTTAATATATATTATACTTTTCAAAATAAGTAAATATTGACTGTAAAATTACATACTTATAAATATTCAATTTATTTAAAATTTGGTATGCATGATTATCATGTTAATATCATATTGTTTAATAGTTAGATTTGTGAAATTTCTATTCTACAAAATATTATTGACGGAGTAACTTACTAAGAGTTACTCCTGAACTAACTTAACCATTTTTATAATATATAAATTATTTTATTTGTGATTTAATTTGATCGCAAAGTTATTCTCTAATTCATTTTAGGTGTTTATTGTGAAGTGTAATTTAATTTTTTTTAATAAATTAAAATACTCAATTAAAAAAAATAATTTGATTGAATTTCATTTTCTTAATATCGAATGATAAAAAGTGAAATAAATTATTTTGTCCTATCTAATTTGATTTAAATTTCTACAACATGGTTGTAATATTTGAGTTCCTTTAGTTATGAATTCATTTTCTAATAATGTTAAATATATTTTTAGTCCTTAAAATTATAGTGAAATTTAATGTTAGTCCTTTATTTTTTAAAACATGTGCTTTGAATCCTTCTTATCTAAATATATATTAAATCAGAATATTGGACTGGACTGTAAGATGTTATGCAATCCCTGTTTTTTTAGTTTTCTTTTCATTATTTTTTTCTGTTTTTAAATTTTTATGTCAGATTTTTCATATAAATTAACTGCTCAAAATCCGGGTTTCTCTCCTATCAAAATAACTGCTTCAACCCTCCTTTATGCGGTTACACTTTGAATTTTGAATCTCTTATTTATTCTACGCTCCTTCTATGCTTTTTTTCAGTTTTTCTACTCCTAGTCAAAATATTTTACTTATTAAATTCTTTTCAACGCTCATCTCTCTATCATTATCCCTACTCTCATACCCTATATGTCATTTAATAACATGGTAGTGGAGATTTCATTGATTCTCTCCCACAACGTTTTGGTGATGAAGTTGATCATGGCAATAGGCACTTTGACTATTGAGTGTTAAGGAACCATGGAGGTGATGACACTCTTTAGATGAGATAATCAGGAACAATAGAGAGTCTCGGAACGCATAGCACAAACAATTGCTACATATTACATACATACATTCATTCTATTTTTTATTTCTTACACTTGAGTATTGCAAACGCTCATAGCCCATTTACAGAAGACTTCTTCAAATATGGAAATGATGTGGTGATTTTCTTTTTGGTTGTTTCTTTGTATTCATTTGGATATTTCTAATTTCTGCTATGAAATATGATAAAATAGCAGTTCTTGATTTGTTACAACTAAGAAGCCTATATTTCTACGGAGATTGGTTCTCATGCTGGGCACGCCAAGGTACTTGGTCTGTATTCTTTAATTTTTATTTTCATAAAAATTTTGTTTCTGTTTTAACATGTTCGGTTCATCACTTGTATATGAACATTACATATTTGACTATTTAATCATGGAGGTAACGTCCAAACTCTTCTTACTTTTGAGGATGATTGGAAGTTTACACCCTTTGCACTTAGAAGTGATCGGACAAAATCCCCCATTTTATTTGATTATGCGATGAAGACAGAGGAGAGGAGGCTAGGAAGGGGAGAGAAAAAAAGTTCATCGGTACCAATTTTTTTTTAAGGCGGTTCATCATCAATTACCCAATTAAAATTGCAACCATACTCAATAATTATTTGGTAAATTCAAATAAGAAGTATTGCAATATAATCAAACCGTTAAAATTTCAACCGTTAGTTTTTTATTTTACGGTAATTTCAACCATCCATGAGTTTAATCTGAACAAATATTAATATCATCATTATATTATTTTAATCAATCAAATTTTATATTTTAAATAAATTACTATTCTGAAAATTATTAATTTATAATAACTAACATATATAATAATCATGATTTGTTATGAAATAATAATAATAAAAATCACTAATACACTGATATGATATAATATAATAAGAAGTATTTAAAACTAGCTATAATAAATTATTTATTTTTTATATTTTAGTCTTATTATTTTACCTATATTTTAAAATTAAAAAATCTTGATGAAATGGATTTTTATTATCATTTGAACAGCAATGTATACTTAGAAGTTAAAAGTTACTAATATAGGACACAATTTTGTGTACTATTTGATTACAATTTTTATTCTAATTTTTTCATTTGAAATATGTTTTCATTCCATATTTTCTTTCAATTTAATTATACATATATAAATATTTTTTAAATCTGACTATATTTTCTTTTTTTATTGAATTATAAAATTTAACTGCATTTTAAATTTTCTAATGCATAATATTTTCATTAATAAAATAACACTCATTTGAGATAAAATTAATATATAAAAAAAATTATTTTATTAAATTTAATTAAAATATTAATTTTTATTTTCTTTCTATTTATTTTTCTTTTCTATACCTTCTCAATTTTCCACCGTAACATAAATTTAAAACCCCCCAATTATACTATCAAATTACAGTTTTATATATAAAAAATAGAGGAGTTGAATTGTTTACTTCAATCTCAATTAGTTGAGACTTAAATATAATATATGTTCTTTGAGCAATGATTCACTTACATCAAATAGTGAATTCCACAAATTTTTACTATGGTCCGGTGTGCGCTATTCACCCGCTTTTTCTCTCTCTTTTTTTGTTAAACTAAAATAACACCGTGGTACAATTGATGTATCCACTGTGTTATGTAAGTTTATACTTTCTGATGTTTTTTTAACTTATCAATTTGCTTTTCTGCATTTATATTATTGAACATGGGTTGGGATTAACTTACTCCAGGAGTAACACTGGATAAAGTTACTCCGTTTAATAACTTCTTATAGAATGTGAATTTCATTAATCCAACCGTTATATTAATAGTTTTCATTAAATATATCAAGCCTACAAATTTTCATAAAATTTAAAAATTATTTGATGTTTCATCAAATCACTTCAATTGAACGTACAATATGTTTTTTAAAATATAAGTAAATGTTTACTCTAAAATTACATACTTATGAATGTCCAATTAATCAAAAATTTGGTGTACATAATCATCATATTAATATCAAATTAGTCAACGGTTAGATTTGTTGGATTCACATTCTCTAAGAAGTTATTAAGCAGAGTAACTTTGCCAGAGTTATTCCTGGAGTAAATTGATCCCCACTCATTGAATGAATATATATATATATATATATGTGTGTGGATATGGATATAACATATTCTACTTTATTTATTTATTTTTAATTTAAAAATGTTTATATTAAAATTAATCACATATTTTTAAATTTTTTGACACTTGCAAATAGGACAATTTGTTTTAACCCAATACATAATAAAATATTATATCCTTATTTATCAGATCTGAAATTTACTACATAAACAATTAATAACAGATAAAATTATTCTAAAAAGAAATTTTTATCCCATTCTTTTTAATATAATATAAAATTATTATATACATATACAATGTTAATAATTTTAATGTTGCTTGTGCCTGTGCGATACGAGATAAAATGCTAGTTAACTATATATTATTAAGTTATATTTGTAGTTCCGGTACAACATTTTACGGATAAAATTACATAAAATTTTTTGAGTTTTTCTCTCTAGAAAAATCATTTGTAATAAAAATTTTTTAAAAAAAAAACCACCAATTATTTATGTAAAATTGTTGCTCTGAATTTTACCTGTTTATTGTTGAAAAAAATCCATAAGAAATTTTCTGAAAATTTTAGAATCTAAATGTAATTTCCTATACATTTTGAAATCAATATAAAAATTCGAAGGAAAATCTATAAAAAAATCTAAAAAAAAACATTGTTGTGTGATAACTTAAGGTTACATACCTAATGATAAAGAGTAAAATCATATGATTTTAAAAAATAAATGACTAAAACTAATGAATAAAATAAATGATGGACTAAAGTTAAAATTTAATATATTTTCAGGAACTAAAAATATATTTAACTCTTTATGAAATAATTAAGTTCTTTAAGAATAATTCTTAACCTTCGAAACCAAAATCATTCATATTAAAACCCAATATTTTTAGTACTCTTGATCCAAGGATTCATTTTTACCAAAAACTTTCTTGCCAATTTTTCATCTTAGCTAGCCGAAGTATAGAACAACAAAAACTCAAGATTTTGGTCAATTAAATTTCATCAAAATCAAGCTTTATCGAGTTTATCTTCTTTTTCAAATCATAGAGGTTAAAATCATAGTTCCATAAAAATCCAAGACACCATAATTAACCTTAATCTAGCCGAAACATACCGTCACCATAATCATCCATTTTTCATCATCTCTTCATCATGAATAACTGATACCAACATAAATCAACATGCCTATTTCTTATTGTTAAGGCCGAAACATTAACAACACCAAACCATCAAGATTTCAATTGTTCTTAGCCATTAAAATAGATATTTTTTTTCATCAAATCAAGTTTCACTAATTTAAAGACGGGTAAAATATGTTTTTGGTCCATGTAAAATTAACAACTTTTGTTTTTAGTCCTTATAAATTTTTTTTAAGTGTCCTCCCAATTTTTTTTCAATTAATCCCTTCCTTCAAAAAAACGTGTGTCAAATGCTGATGTGACACATTTTTTCTCTCCTAAATATCAATTTTTATATTTCTGGCGAACCCCCAGAAATTATTCTTAAACTGCCACAAACTTTCCTCACCATTTTTCCCACCCTCTTCTCCCTCACCCCTTGTAACTCACCCCACCCCATTTTTCCATGCTCCTCAAGACTCTCCCCCACCTGCTTCCACTCTTCCAACCCCTCCCCCTCCATCTCCTCCTCCATTCTCTTCACCCCTTCAAGCTCACTTATACTGACTTGTCAAGTTGGAGTTTTCAGTTGCATTAGCTCTGTCATAGCATGTGGGCAACAAAAGAGAGAGGTAAAGTGGGCGCCGGATAAGCCATGTTAACTAGCCGTTTACCACAAGCTTAATTAGAGTGGTGGCGTTGACGATCGATCCTGGACTTAGTATAAAGCCAATATTGATAAATTTGATCTTTCTTTCTTAGATAGAAATGTTCTTATATATTAAATCTATATAGAATTTGATTTATCTCTGTTTGGTGCACTTGGTATAAGGGTACGGGTACCTCTTCTATTCTATTATATCTCTGTACACTTGTTATAAGCAAGTCAAAGATATGAATCTTATGTTACTTGACGGACCAGACTTGCTTCTTAATTCATGATTACAAATCAAATCATTTTAACACAGTTTAACAAATAAGGCCAACAATTGTTGGTATTGAATGCTAATCTTCCAAAGTCTGGAAAAAGAAAGCGCCATGTGGGGTCTGAGCAAGCTTGACTTGCAATGAGCAGCAGAGTATGTTTCCCGGTATCTACTGATCCCATATTGTATTTGTAACACAATCAGCTCCTTTGATATCTGTATCCAAAAAAATAGAGTATCTACGAATATAAGCACTTTTAAACAACATTTGCACACTTTGTTTTGAAGGTTTTGGATCGTGGAGAGAAGATTGAACTTCTGATGGACAAAACAGAAAACTTGCAGTTCCAGGTATGTGTTATTATCCGAACCAAACTAGTCTGAACTCTAAAGTGGTCTACTAATGTGATTGTATTTTGCATTAAAAATTTAGGCTGACATCTTCTAGAGGCAGGGAAGGCAACTGAGAAGGAAGATGTGGCTGCAGAACCTCCAAATGAAGCTGATGGTGGGAGGAGGAATCCTTATCTTAATTATAATATTGTGGGTTATTGCTTGTGGGGGTTTCAAATGTTGATGCAACTGAGAAATTGAAGTCTGTATTTGGGCACACAAGGGATGTACAAAATGATACCCCACTCGTACGTGGAATTGAGGAGGAGATGCAGGGGTGGACTAGCAGGGGAGGGGAAGATGGTGGGGAGTGGCTGGGGTTGGAACTTGGAAGAGTGGAAGCAGGTGGGGGAGACCCTTGAGGAGCAGGGGGAGAATGGGGTGGGGTGAGTTACAAGGGTGAGGGAGAATGGGGTGGGAGAAATGGTGTGGGAAAGTTTGTGGCGGTATAAACATAATTTCCAACGGTTTAGAATCGTTAGAAATACAAAAGTTGACATTTAGGAGAGAAAAAAAATGTGTCACATCAGCATTTGACACACGCTTTTTTAAGGGAGAGATTAATTGAAAAAAAAATTGGGAGGACGCTTTAACAAAAAAAATTTATAGGAACTAAAAGTAAAAATCGTTAATTTTACATGGACCAAAAACATATTTTACCCTTTAAATACTTCCAAAAATCAATAAATCTAGAGCATAAGCAAGCTAATAGGAATTCATCAGTAACCAAATTAAATCATCAATAAGGTTGCCAGAAAAAAAAAGCAAAACCATCATGGGGAGAGCGACCCCAATATGTGTGACCTTCAAAACTGTTAATTAAAACAATACGGATCTAGGACAATTAAACAGGCAAGATCTTTGGGAGAGCGACCCTAATATGTGTGACCTATAAGGGGATGCTTCTTGCTCAATGATGAGCTCTAACCGGCCTATATGAAAAATGAAAACACCTCTTAATTAATAAAAAACATTTTTTATTATACATAACATTTTATATATGATATATGCTTATAAAATGAAAGTGTGGTTTACATAAACAATATATATTTGCATGTCATTTG
Organism: Sesbania bispinosa; assembly: GCA_026901365.1. NCBI lineage: Eukaryota > Viridiplantae > Streptophyta > Magnoliopsida > Fabales > Fabaceae > Sesbania > Sesbania bispinosa. The sequence goes on from QLOH01000137.1 coordinate 1,600,048, forward strand.
TGTGTGTTTCTACATTGCAGGTTTGATTATGCTGGGAACTAGTCCCGTTAATTATGTGGATATTATAGATTTGCAAGAATGGACTTAGAGAACTCCTGGAGATGGGAGGAACTATTATTGGCTTGCACCTAGTAGCTTATAGGACATTATTTAGAAATCATATTAGTTCTTTTATTATTCTAGCTAGTACGTACTTTTGGATTCATTTGTATAGCCAAATACCTCCAAGGATTATTTATTTTACTTTACTTTTTGCATATGGTCCTTCTCAATTAGGCTATGGGTTTAAGTGATCTTTGCAGTATCACTCAACTCATTTTTGTCCATTTATTTCGTATTGTGGAATAAAATTTTCTTCTGGAACATATTTTGATATTTAAAATGTCAGGTGTATAATGCTAATATTGAAGCAAAATGTCCCTAAAAGAAATTTTCTTTAGAATTAAAATTAGAACGTTACAACATGGAATTCGTGTTGATACTGACTATAGAGCTCGATCATATGTCAGGTAGATCAAGTTTGACTCGAATCGATTTTCATTGCCCACCCCTAGCCACATCGTACAACCGCACGATCATGATTGAAAATGGAAAGATGATTCACTTTGTCACAAATCATGCACGAGTGTGTTAGTATGTTGCATTGTCATGTTAGTCACCCGAATATTAATATTTAAAAAATATAGTTAATGGAGAATTAATCAAAGTCATTTCTTAAGGAATTCAATAGTAAATCCGAATTTACTCACAAGAATTATTAATTCAACAGAAATAAGGGAGTTTTGTTTGGTTGTTTCTTAAAATTCAAGAATAGAAAATTAAAATTTGAAATTCATAAAATATGTATGAAAATGGATGAATTTTAATTTTCTATTCTTGAATTTTAAGAAACAACCAAACAAAACCCCCTTACTTCTGTTGAATTAATAATTCTTGTGAGTAAATTCAGATTTGTTATTGAATTTATTGAGAGACGACTTTGGTTAATTCTCTATTAACTACATTTTCTTAATATTAATATTTGGTTGAGTACGACCTTGATCAAATTTGGCGCCGTTGCCGAAGAATTCAATTCATTTTCGGATTCATTCACATAGTGATGCAATTCTGTTTCTTGTTTTTGTTTGAATTTTTAGTTTCTGTTTTCATTTTTGTGTAGGATAATTGAGTCTTTGTTCTTGTAACAAATATGTTTGTGTAGTCATAATATGTGTTGAAAGAGTTGGGTTAAATCTGTTAGTGAAATATGAAGTAAAGAGTGTAGAGTGAGTTTTTGAATTTCTAAGTTTGTATTCATTTTATTTTGAAATTCGAATCTGTATTGTGTTTTTGAGTTTAAAGTCATTTTTTCTCATATTGTATTTTTGTTCAACTAACATTCAGTTTGTGCTGATTTGAGAAAGGTTCCATAATTCAGTTCTCTGGTAAGAATTATGTTACCAATTGTGCTGCTGAAACTGAGTTTATGAGCCTTGATCTGTAATCTGTGTTTGAGTCATTATAAGTAGTTTGTTTAGTCATATAATAGTGTTCTAACATAATTATAATTAAGTTAGAATTGATTTGGTAAGAATTGGATTGAATTGCATATTGAGATTACTTGCTGAACAATTCTGTTGACTTTTCTGTTGACTTTGTAGTATTAAATCTAAGTTATTTGGTTAACATAGTTAGAGGTAGAATTTTTACACAAATTTTTTTTGTCCACACTTCTTTTAATTAATTGTGAATTTTGGATACCCTAGGTGCACTTAGATAGGTCCAGATTGTGGGATTACATTTTGTACTGACTTATTTTGACCTGTTGACTTCAATTGGACATAACTTGAGCTAGGAAAGTCAGAATTTCACATATTTTATATGTTTTTGGCATAGAAGAAGCTATTTAGAACGCTTGTCCCCGCTATGCTAGGAGGGGGACCCTCAAAATCCAAAAAAAAGTCATTTTCTATTTTTTATGGAATTTTTAAGTTTTTTTTTTTGTGTATTTTAGTTTTCTTACCTTAGGGACTTTTGGTACTTAGGATTTGAATTTTGTTTTGAAATTTTTTGTGGTTATTTCCTATGTTAATATAGTGTTTTCCATGTATCCATTTCATTGGTTTCTATTCATTTGATATAGGCTGCCTTTATATGCTGACATGTTGTATGTCTTACTTTGTGCATTTGGTGTATGACTAGAGCAAACCCAGGTGTCCTACATCCATTTGATCTAGAAATTGATAAGGCATATCATAGGCAAGTTAGGCAACCTATGATTTCATCTATGCAATTTTATTTTTCAATTTTCTTCAAGTGTTGTCTGAAATTGAATGCAACTAACAGGGGGTTACACATGCTTAAGACTATGGTGATCGTCTTAACTTACTTTCCAATCTTCTTTGTGGCCTTCCGAGTGCCATGTCTTTGTTTCCTTCATTAGTGTCGTCGTGAGAAATTATGAAATTGTTTTGGACCACCACGTCATCCATGGTCCCAACCAATTAGTATTTGACACATAAGAAAAATAAGTTCATTAAAAATAAGTTCAATTAATATTTTTCTTATGTGTCAAATGTTAATTGGTTGGGACCATGGATGACGTGGTGATTCGGGACCATCTAATAATTTCTCGTCATCTAGGGTGCATTAGATAAGTTGTGAGGCACCGTGCCTTATAAACATGACCTAATATAACAGGCGACTTTTAGGGTGCAATGCTGAGTTAAGTTGTGCACCGTGTGGAGATGGGTTTTATCATGTTTTAGCTCTGTTCGGTGTCTAAAACGTGAATAAGAGATTTTAGCTCAAATTTTTTCATTTTGCAAAACACATCCCGTGCAAACAGCTCTTATTTATCACGTCACCAATTCATATTCAGCTTGGGGTACTGTTACCTTTTTCTTTTTTTAACCTGTTTCTTTTTTTTCTCCTCTTTTTTTTCGTCTCTTTTTTTCACCCTTTTTTAAAATAGTTTTTATTTTCTTTTAATTTATTAATATATTTATTATTATTTATTTATTTCATTAAATAAAAATATAGACCAAGAAATACAATAAATATGTATTTTTTGAATGGTTGACATAAGTTTTTTTTATCATCATTATTCTATTTTGATGTTAATAACCAAATATACCATTTCATTCACTGATTGTGTGTACACAATTAATCGCACAAATTCAATTAACCAAATATCCCACTCCGTTAACCGCCAATGTATAAACCATTAACCTCATTTAAAAATATGTTCATCGTTTCTGAACACATAATTAACCTCGTGTTAACAGGAGTTGCAATTAACCTCACATATTCAATTAACCAAAAATCTCACTCTGTTAACCGCCGATATATACACTATTAACCTCATTTTTAAATATGTTCACCGTTTCTGGACACATAATTAACCTCGTGTTAACAGAAGTTGCAATTAACCTCACAAACTCAATTAATAAAAAGTCATATTCTGTTAACCACAAATGGATACACTATTAACCTCATTTTTAAATATGTTCACCGTTTCTGGACACATAATTAACCTCATGTTAACAGGAGTTGCAATTAACCTCACAACATCAATTAACCAAAAATCTTATTCTGTTACCACAGATGGATACACTATTAACCTCATTTTTAAATATGTTCACCGTTTCTGGTCATTAACCTCGTGTTAACAGGGGTTGCAATTAACCTCACAAAATCAATTAACCAAAAATCATTTTCTATTAACCACAAACGGAAACACCATTAACATCAATTTTTAATACGTTACCGTTTCGGGACACATAATTAACCTCGTGTTAACATGAATGATTAACACAAATTTTATGTGTTTATTTATTGTATTTCTTGATCTATATTTTTATTTAATGATATAAGTAAATAAAAATAAATATAATAATAAAATAAAAATATAAAAACTATTTTTTTAAAAAAAAGAGGCTAAAAAAAGCGCCTCAAAAAAAGGGAGGGGGCTGAAATTTTTTGTAAATTATATATTTTCATTAGTATTCTTTTTACTAATTTTTGGAATTATCTTTTTATTCTTTAATGTGTTACTATATTGCAATATTACAGTAGCTATGGTGTGGAATGTGTTGAAGGGATTTTGCCTTGTTGGGATTAGATAATGGGACAAAACAAAGGGTAAAGCGAAACATAAATAAAACAGTACGTCCCACTATTTTATCACACGCGTTTTTTTAGCCCTCCTCCCTTTTTTAGGCGTTTTTCTTAGCCCCTCCCTTTTTTTAGCCTTTTTCTTTTTTTTTTAAATAGTTTTTATATTTTTATTTTATTATTATATTTATTTTTATTATTTATCTCATTAAATAAAAATATAGATCAAGAAATACAATAAATGATAACATAAAATTTGTGTTAATCATTCATGTTAAAACGGGGTTAATTATGTGTCCCAAAATGGTGAACATATTAAAAAATGAGGTTAATGGTGTTTCCGTTTGTGGTTTATAGAAAAAGATTTTTGGTTAATTGATTTTGTGAGGTTAATTGCAACCCCTGTTAATACGAGGTTAATTATGTGACTAGAAACGATGAACATATTTAAAAATGAGGTTAATAATGTATCCATTTGTGATTAACAGAATAAGATTTTTGGTTAATTGATGTTGTGAGGTTAATTGCAACTCCTGTTAACATGAGGTTAATTATGTGTCTAGAAACGGTGACCATATTTAAAAATGAGGTTAATGGTGTATCCATTTGTGGTTAACAGAATATGATTTTTGGTTAATTGATTTTGTGAGTTAATTGCAACTCATGTTAACACGAGGTTAATTATGTGTCCAAAAACGGTGAACATATTTAAAAATGAGGTTAATGGTGTATACACTGGCGGTTAATAGAGTGAGATTTTTGGTTAATTAAATTTGTGAGGTTAATTGCAACATATGTTAACACGAGGTTAATTATGTGTCCAGAAACGGTGAACATATTTTTAAATAAGGTTAATGGTGTATACGGTGGCGGTTAACAGAGTGAGATTTTTGGTTAATTGAATTTGTGAGGTTAATTGCAACATATGTTAACACGAGGTTAATTATGTGTCCAGAAACGATGAACATATTTTTAAATGAGGTTAATGGTGTATACAGTGGCGGTTAACAGAGTGAGATTTTTGGTTAATTGAATTTGTGAGGTTAATTGCAACTCCTGTTAACACAAGATTAATTATGTGTCCAGAAACGGTGAATATATTTTAAATGAGGTTAATGGTGTATACATTGGCAGTTAACAGAGTGAGATATTTTGTTAATTGAATTTGTGCGGTTAATTGTGTGCACAGAAACAGTGAATGAAATAGTATATTTGGTTATTAGCATCAAAATAGAATAATGATGATAAGAAACTTATGTCAACCCTTCAAAAAACACATATTTATTGTATTTCTTGGTCTATATTTTTATTTAATGAAATAAATAATGGTTATAGGGGTCAAAAAATCTTTTAAAATAGAAATTCTAATAATTAAATATTATCTCGCAACTGTAAAAATACTATAATTATTAAAGAAAGTTGAGAGAAATTGATTAAAGGATCAAAGAAGGTACCAAAACTCCCTCTCTCACTAGAGGGTACAATAGAATTTCCTTTTTTATTTAAAAAAGGGCGAAATAATGAGACGAAAAAAAAGAAAAGAAAAGAAACAAACAGATTAAAAAAAGTAACAGTGCCCCAAGCTGATATAGCGGTGATGCAGGCGCTTGGTGTTGCAGATTTGCTCTGAATTAGGGTCCTTCGTTCTGGTTCGCAGATAAGTTAGAAATCCATTGTCCCTGTCACAATCCTCCATAGCAGTGGTTGCAGAAATCCCCCTCACACTCGGCGTCGCAGATTTGCCCTAGGTTCAGGTTTGTTATTTTGGTTCCACCCCGAGTTTTATGATATGGCAAAATCAGAGCACGAGAAATGTGCTTTCACTAATATTTTTTCTTATTAGACTCAATCCTTAATGCTATTTATTCTATTTCAGTCTCATGAATTGACTCTTTTTTTTTACTGTTTTTTATGTGTTAAACTCAAATATCCTACTCTGTTTTTTACTTTGTTTCTTTACCCTTCCATTTTGACTAATTTTTAAAATATGTATTTCTATATTTTATATGTTGAAGTTGTGTATGTCCCTATTGTTTTTAACTTAGTTGTTCTCTTTTGAAAATTAACATCTAGTCTTATATAATTAGTTTTTTTTGTTCATTTCAATGTTTTAAATTAAAATAAAAAATAGTTCCATAAATTAATGTAATTATTAATAGGGGAGTACTTACATTTTAAAGTTCTATATTTTTTATTTTAATTTTAAAACTTTAAAATGAACAAAAATACTAATTCTACTGGAACACGTGAGGTGTCATAGTCATTAAATGGTGTGGCGGCACACCATTGGATGCCTGTGTAAAATTTTTTTTACACTGACAGTATATACTAATTAAATCCTAATAGAATGTAGACAATGTTTATGGTCTTATGTTTGGTGATTTGTAACATTATTTGAGTTTAGTATGTTGCTATTCTTAGTATCAAATCATTGATTTTAGTCATATAACAGGGATTGGTCTTACACTGTTATTCCTAAAGTTGATACAACTATTAATCTTAAACAATATAGACCAATTAGCTTGTGTAATGTTTCATATAAGATAATAACAAAATTGATTTCTCTAAGGCTTATGAAAGTTATTGGTCATCTTACAGGACCTCATCAATGTAGTTTTATTCTAGGAAGGCAAGGTAAAGATAATGTTATTATTACTCAGGAAATCATAAATACAATGAGGAAGAAAAAGGGGAAGAAAGGTTGGATGACTATTAAAATTGATCTAGAAAAAGTATATGATAGGCTGAATTGGGATTTTGTGAAAAATACATTATCTGATATTGGATTACCAAAGAATTTAATTTCAGTTTTATGGTCTTGCATTTCTACACCTAAAATGCAAATTATTGTGAATGGTGAGGTGTCAAATCCTTTTTTCCCTTCTAGGGGTATTAGACAGGGTGACCAAATTTCTCCCTATCTTTTTGTGCTTTGTATAGAACGTTTGTTTCAAATGATTAACTTTGCAGTGGAATTTAAATTTTGGAACCCTATAAAGGTAGGAAGGAAGGGACCCAAAATTTCTCATCTTACTTTTGCAGATGATTTATTCTTTTTGCTGACGCTTCCATGGATCAGGTAGAAATTATTCAAACTATACTTGATGTTTTTCTGTGGCAGTTTTGGGTAAAAGGTAAGTAAGGAAAAAACTAGAATTTTCTTCTCACCTAATGTATGCATGCAGGTTAAAGAGGAGATATCTAAGTCCCTAGGGTTTCAAAGGAAAACTGATCTTGGAAAATACTTGGGAGTTCAAATTAATCACTCCAGAGTTACTAGGAGATCTTTCAATTCCGTTCTTCATAAAACAAGGAATAGATTAAGCTCGTGGAAGGCTAACACCCTCTCCTTTATTGGCATACTAACCCTATCTCAGTCTGTTCTCAATGCTATGCCTACTCACTTAATGCAGTCCTCTTATTTACCTTTATCAACTTGTGAGGATTTAGACAGAAGTTGCAGGAACTTCCTATGGGGAGACACTGATGAAAAGAGAAGGATTCATCTTGTAAACTGGGACAAAATTTGCACTCCTAAGCTATTAGGTGGTTTGGGTTTAAGGAAAGCCAGAGATGTGAACAATGCTTATATGATGAAAATTGGTCGGGCTCTAATCCATCAACCTACAGAATTTTGGGTTCAGGTGCTTAAAGCAAAATATGGTTGTGGGGATTCCATTATTCCAATTCTCCATCGTAAGACAGGTGATTCTAACCTATGGAAGGGTGTTTGTGCTAATTGGGATAAACTATTATCTAATTGTGATTGGAGGGTCAGGAATGGTGATGATATTATATTCTGGATGGATGCATGGATTCCATGGATTGATAGTCTTGTTCAATATTCCTTATCCCCAGTGGCTGAGTCTGAACTACAATTACCTATAAGCCATTTCACTACAGTTTCTGGAGACTGGGATGTGTCTCACTTTCAGCAAACACTACCAGTAGAAGTTTTCAATAAAATACTGCTTCAGGCTCCTCCAATCCCTGGTCATAACAGGGATATCCTAGCCTGGAAGGGAAACGCGGATGGATGGATAACAGTTAAGTCTGCATATGATTTCTTAACTTATGCTCCAAGGAATTTGAGGAATCCTCTGTTTAAGAGAATTTGGAGTTGGGAAGGACCACAAAGGATCAGATTATTATTATGGAGGGTTGCATCCCTTGCTATTTTAACAAACAGTCAAAGGAAGAATAGACATTTATCAAATGATGATCTGTGTACTTTATGCAAAGCAGAGCCAGAATCAATTTTACACTTATTCAGGGATTGTCATGAAATAAGGTAGCTTTGGGAGGAAGTTTTAGGTCATTCACAGGACCCCAATTTTTTCAACACGCAGAATTTACACAATTGGTTGATGGAGAATCTACATTGCTCCAAGAGCCTAAATTTAGGTTCAGAAATGCATCTTACATTTGGTTTCATTGTGGAAGCTATTTGGAAACATAGGAATGATATTATTTTCAATAGTATTAGGGTTTCTACTCATGAGCTAGCCAATCAGATCAGAAGACAAGTTAAGGCAACAATATTGGCTCTAATCCAGGAAACAATGTTTATCTGGTGAATAATAGTAGAAACCCTAACCTTATTAGGTGGTTTGCTCCGGCTGAGCACTAGAGCAAGGTGAATACTGATGGTGCACTTTCATCCTCTCTTAACAGAGTGTCCTGTGGAGGTGTCATTCGCAACAACGAAGGTGTTGTCCTAACTGCTTTCAGTGAGCACATCTACTGTGTTTCGATTCTGGAAGCTGAGCTTTGGGGTTTGTATAGGGGAGTTTGCCTCGCAAAAAGAATTGGATTGAAAAGGGTCATTTTTTAATCAAATTCATTTCTTTGCAATTAAGATGATTAACGAAGGATGCAACGAAACTCACCTGTGTTCGGCTGTGGTTAATCTGATAAAGGACACAACCAATGTCTTTGAAGAGTTGAGCTAGAGACATGTTCTCAGGGAAGCAAACCAACTTGCGGATTGCTTTGTGAAAGAAGCGTTGGATCAAGAAATTGGGTATAGAGAGTTCCCCCGTGTTCCTCCCTTTGCCCTTATTCCTTTCTTCTATGATTCGGTGGAGAATCTCTTTCAGAGAGGTAGAGTAGGTTTTTAGGGTTTCTGGTTCTTTTTGGGCCCCTTTGGGCTTTGTTTGCTTTCTATTTTGTTATTCCATTAGTCATTAAAAAAAACATTGATTTTAGTTTATGGAAGCTTTATTTGAAACTGGTGACATTAAAATTGAACTTTGTATACCGAACACATGTGAGTTTGTTTTTTTAACTTTGTGTTTTTATTCAACATTCATATGTACTTTTCTTGATAGATAGATTCTGTTTAGGTTATTATGACTTATTATCTCATCAATTCCGGATTTGCTTTTCATAAAAAAAAATAGTGCTTCGTCAAATTAAACTATTACTTTTATGGCTTATTACTCATTAGTATTTAATATTTATGGCTTTTCTTTATTGTTTAGACAATCCGTGTAGATTGATAAACTACAAGTAGTGAAGAAGGTAATGGCAAATGAAGACTTTACATTAATTTGTGGAATATTGTTTAGCATTGGTATAAAAAATGAGAAGGTGGAATCGAGTAAACCACCAATTCGGTCCCCAATGTTTACCACCGACTTCAAGTTAGTCCCTAACGTAAAAGAAATTACAAATTAGTCCCCAACGTTTTGCAACGTCAAGCACGTTAGTCCCTGACGTTAACTGAGTTATGTTAATGTTAACAGAAGTGCCCGGTCACACTATTAAGTGCTACGTGTCGTCTCCCTGTGCGCTGTAAGATATCTGAGCTACCATTTTCACTGTAGCAACCAAAAGGAACCCCTTCAATTTAGTCCCTGGTTCAAAAAAACAAAAAACCCAACAGTTTCTCCTCTTTGCCTTCAACTTCGTCCCTAAGGCTATACAACTGCAAAGTGCTGAGTGAAAGCTTCCAGCCGACGTCGTTTCACCCAAAGGGAGACCAATAACGCGGTAAATTTTCCCTCCATTTGTTCATTCTGTTACAAATACCAACCCTAATGTTGGTCTCTAATGCTGAAATCGTCTTTGATAGGGATCATTCATTAATACACCGCATTAAACATTGAACGTAGCCATTGTAGTTCCTTGCTGTTGAAGGTTCTAACTCTCTCAAAGGTTAATTGTGTAAAAATCCCTTTTCTTAAAGGTTGCTGCATTTAATAGGGTTTCTTTTTCGGTATGGTGGTCCCATGTTGTTAGGGGATTTAGGTTGGTATTTATTTTATTGTTGTGGTTATGGCTATGTTTTGTCTTTAATGGTTTGGGGTTGCTTTATTACATTATTATGTATATATATTCAGTGTTGTGGAACTATATTGTTGTATATGCGTACTGTTCTATATCGGTATTGTTAAAAATCCATGAAACTAAGTGGTAGTTTTTGTTTCTCATGAATATTGTAGGGATGGATAGTGACTTGTTCATCACTTTTGTTTTGCACCATCGTGGGAAGTTCTTAAGGGACGAAGATGGGGAGCTTATTTATGATAATGAGGAGATAGATGTGTGGGAGGATGTTGATCCTGACAAATGTTGCCCCTGGTTAGCAAGGGATTTAGCAAAACAGCATGGCTATCGTGATTTTAAGGAGGTGTGGTGGCATAACAAGCAGTTCAGCTTAGAAAAAGGTCTTAGGTTGTTGAAAGAAGATGTTGATGTTCGTGACATGTGTCTCATAGCCAGGCAATTTGATTATGAGGCTCATATTTACTTTGAGCATCAAGTGGATGTTCCTGTATTTAGTAAGACTGCACAAGCAAAAGAGAGTTTGGGATCCATTGAAGTTAGAAGAGAAACATGTGATGCAGGTGAGGGTGAGGGTGATGTGCATATGAAGGACATTGAACATGCTGCAAATGTAGAGGGTGATGTGCATATGGGGGACATTCAACATGCTGCATATGTTGAGGATGATATGAATGAGGATGAATCTGAAGCATCTGGAAGTAACAAAATGTCATCATCTGATGACTACGAATCTGCTGAAGACTCGGTATATAGACCATCTCCTCCCTTGGTTGAAGAATCTGATGATGGGTCCAGTGAGAAGAATGAGGGAAGGGATGGAAGAAGTGGTGAGGAGACAATGGAGGAAAATCCTACATTGAAAAGAAGTCAAAATTTCAGAGCCCGGGTGATTGCAAGTAAGAAGAAGAAAGAAATACCAAATGAGGCGCATGCAGATAGTGAAGAGGAAGAGAGGTATGCTAGTCCAGAGGTGCAGGGAACAGGTCCAGAGGAAAATGTTGAGGGATATCAATCTGAGGAGTTACATAGTCCAATTTCATCTGAGCATGAGGATGAAGGTGTCCCTAAGCCAGTGTACCCACAGTACAATGAAGGAGCTTCCTTTGGGCATGTAACTCTAGAGCTTGGCATGCAGTTTGGGAATTTGGAACAGTTTAAGGTGGCTGTGAAAGACTTTACTATACATGCAAGGAGGGAAATTTAATGGGTGAAGAATGACAAATTAAGATGCAGGGCCAAATGTGGAAATGAAAATTGTGCAAAGGAAATTTATTGTGCAAAGAGTAATATTAGCAATAGTTATCAAATTAAAACTTACCATGAGAATCATACTTGTCCTAAACAATTCAGAAACAAAGTTGTTGATACTGCTTGGTGCCAGAAAAAGATTGAAGTGAGGTTACTCACTCAGCCCACTATAACACACAATGAGGCTTTTCATTTCATGAAAGAAGAGTATAATGTCTACTTGGATGAAAGTAAAATATACAGAAGCTTGAAGAAGGCTAGGGAGACAGTTGAAGGGAATGAAAAGGAGAAGTATAATAGGTTGTGGGATTACTGTGCAAAGTTAATGAGAAGTAATCCTAATTCTATAGTTAAAATGGACACAATTCCTCAAGAGGAAGGCCCTCCAATATTCCAAAGATTGTACATCTGTTTTGTTGCCTGTAAAGAAGGTTTCAAGGCTGGTTGCAGACCTTTAATAGGTCTGGATGGCTGTTTTTTAAAAGGGTTATTATGGAGGTCAGTTGTTAACAGCTGTTGGTAAAGATGCAGCCAACAATATCTATGTCATAGCATATGCAGTGGTGGATGTGGAAAACAAAGATAATTGGAAGTGGTTTCTTGAATTGTTGCATGGGGATTTAGGAGATTACAGAGAGCTTGGCTGACAGTTTGTTTCTGATATGCAGAAGGTAATTCCTAATAGTTTCATGGCTTTAAGTATTATGTTTTGTAGTTTGCTTGGATGAAATTTTGTTCTCTGGTTTGGTTTGCTGCTATTGCAGGGACCAATTTGATGGTATATTTCATACCTTAGGGCCTAATATGGTGTACTAATTAATAGTGTAGGGACTAATATGATGTAGAAAATTAATAGTGTAGGGACTAATATGATGTGCATTGTAAGTAATCATTTTCTATTATCACAGGGGCTAATTCCTGCACAACAAGAGGTCATGCCAGGTGCAGAACATAGGTTCTGTGTAATGCACCTGTACAAAAATTTTGCAAAACAATGGAAGGATAAGGAGTTGAGGGATTTGCTTTGGGGATGTGCAAGGGCAACTACACCTCCCCAGTTTTTGGCTTCTATAGAGAGGTTGAAGAGAATCAACAATTCAGCCTGGGAGTACCTCAACAAATTTCCACCACAAAGCTGGTCAAGATCCCATTTCTCAGACTTCTGTAAGTTTGACACACTTTGTAACAACAACTGTGAAGTTTTTAATGCAAAAATTGTGAAGTATAGAGGCAAGCCTATTATAACAATGTTGGAAGAGGTTAGATGTTATGTAATGAGAACTATGGCAGCACACAAAAGACAACTGAGAGGTTATCAGGGGGAAATTGCTCCTGTACATCAAAAAAGGCTTGACAAAGAGAAGTTGAACAGTAAAAAGTGGGAACCTGTTTGGGCAGGAGATGGTAACAGTCAGAGATATGAGGTCACAAATTCATTTGCTAAAGTGGATGTCAATCTAAATGCTCACACTTGTAGTTGCAGGTTTTGGCAATTAACTAGTCTTCCTTGTAGACATGCATGTGCTGCCATGGCCTACAAGAATGTGAAAGCAGAAGATTATGTCTATCCTTGGCTTACTATGGACTCTTATAGAGCTACCTATGAATTTTATATGCAGCCCGTTTTAGGGAAGGATTTGTGGCAAAAAAACTAACTACATCGGTCCAGTTCCACCTTCAATAAAAAGAAAACCATGAAGACCAAAAAAGAATAGAAGAACTGATGCTTCTGAGAACCTAACAGGCTCCACATCTATGTCAAGGAAAACCTTACCAATGCATTACCGTAGATGTGGTGCTGAAGGCCACAATTCAAGGAAATGCCCTCTTCCTCCACCTCCACCACCACCTACAGATACAGATCTCCAACATGTGGCGGCTGAATCTAACCCCAATCCACCACCTGTAGTAGGTGTAGTGCCCCCAATCCACCCCCTACAGCAACTGCTGAATCCAACATCAATCTCTCACTTGTTCAGAATTCACAACCAAATATAGCCATTGAAATTCCTCTTAGTCAAAATGCTCCTCTTAGTCAAAATTCCCATCCTAGTCAAAATTTTGCTTCCTCAAATATTCAGGTAGAACTAATTAACTTATCATTCATCATTCAATGCTCATTGTGCATAAATTTTTCTTCTAAACCCATGTTTTATTTTTATGTTTCACATAGGAATTTGTCATTCCACCTGTTGTGAGAGCTACACCAATTCGTGGTAGAGGAAGGGGAAGAACCAGAGGTAGAGGAAGGAGACGTGGAAGAGTGAACCAACCATTTCATCCTCCTGCAGTAGTCTCAACTCCAAACCATGGGGCTCCTTCAGCAACAACTCATTCCCCAAGAGCAATGCCCCCTCGAATAGCAGAGCATGTTACCCAAGAGACCTTCAATGCAGCTAGCACCTCCACATAGCAGAGATTTATGCAATTTATGCCAACTCCAAGAATTAACCATCCACATCAGCCACACAATTAGGAGCTTCTTCAACTTTATGTCTTTTATGTTTTTGCTTTTTTTTGGGAATGACAGCCTATTTTGGTTGTGAATTAGACAAGTCTACTATTATTATCCTTGATTTGTGTTTTGGTTATGAAGACTAATGTAGTGCATTGCTGTATTTTGGGGACAAGGATACTTATCCTTGATTTTATGTTATTTGAGTTTGACAAGGACTTTGTGTGTTGAAAAACAGGGAAACACTAGAAGGGGAGTTGAATAGTGTTTCAATGGAAACTTTTTCTAGTTTAAAAAACTTCTAAAAAAATTTCTGATATGCTTCAGATGATGAAAATCAATCTGAAGCTTTGATTACCTTCTGAACTTAGTTCAGATTCAAAGATTAGTTTGAAAATTAGTTTTGGTACAGAAAAGAAGTTCTCACTTAAATACTTTTCAATCCCCTTTGTTAGATAAAAATTGAATTGAAATAGTTAAGGGATAGAGAAGACTCAGCCAGAATTTATCTTGGTTCACTCACAACCACCGTGAGCTACGTCCAGTCCCAGGGCAAAACCAGCACCTAGATTTCCACTAATCTTGCAAGATTACAAGTATTCTTTTTTGTCAAGCCTTTTCAGGCTCTACACCAAGTATTCTTTCTTCCGCCAAGCCTCTTCAGGCTCTCAAACACTTATCCAAGTGTAACCCAAGTATTCTTTTATACAGTAAGCCTCTCCAGGCTTGTAAACCCAAACTGTTTAATATAAACAGAGATGTTCAAGCAATAAAACAATTCAGAGCTTGAACAAGGAATACAATGTACAAGAACTGAGATTCAACTCAAGATCAGAAAGATAGTTTGTACAAGAGTAAAAATATCAGAGTGATTTTTGCAGCATTTCAGCATATTCACTACGACAAACACAACATTTAGCGGCGATTTAAGTTCTATTTAGCGGTGGTTATAACCGCCGCTAAATAATTTAGCAGCGGTTACGAAACTGCCGGTGAAAATGTCGCCACTATTCACTTTAGCGGCGATTTGAGCAACCGTAGGTATAACCGCCAGCAAGTTGCAGTGGCAATTTAGTGGCGGTTCTAAGTGCCACTATAAAAAGTCAAATGTTGGAAGCAAGTGGATTTTGTGGCGGTTTGAACCGCCGCTAAAATAATCATGTGAAATATTTTATTTATATTTTAAGGGCGGTTTTGAACCGCCGCTATTATTATTATTATTATTTATTA
This sequence comes from Sesbania bispinosa, assembly GCA_026901365.1. Lineage (NCBI taxonomy): Eukaryota > Viridiplantae > Streptophyta > Magnoliopsida > Fabales > Fabaceae > Sesbania > Sesbania bispinosa. The sequence continues at coordinate 1,615,367 of QLOH01000137.1, forward strand.
TTTATTATGTGGTTATATTTTAGCACATTATTTTTTTTCCTGCATTTGATTTGTGCATTCATTTACTATATTAAAAAATTAAATCCAGCAAACAACACTAATAAATTATTTCACCATTTGAATGAAATAGCATATTGGTTTAATTACTAATCTAAACATAAAACATATAAATACTTACATGCTACTAGATTCAAATTTCATGTTTTTTTATAAGCAAAGAAATGCATTAACAAGAGCAATAACTAGGGGCACTCAAACCCAATTACAACACATTGTTAATGAAATACAAAGATAAAGGGATTTAAATACAATAGCCTTAATTAGAAACAAAAAAGGAACTTAACAAAAGCTAAGGAAATATCCCTTTGGAAAACCAACGTGGAGTACCAATGACACCATAGCTATACCAATGCACTATCCATATGACACCAAGCACTTCCAAAACAAATAGAAATTGAATGGACATTCTCCATATGAAACCACTTTTGTACCAATGCACTATCACAGCAAGAAACAAATATGTTAAAATAACACACTGCTAAGCCACTTAGAAAGGTATATAACTACCCCTTTCTACTAGAAACCAATACTCAATATGATAAATAAAACACAATCCTTGCATATGGCTCTCTATGCACTTTCTATCTCTAAATTCAAGAAACCAATACTCAAGAGAAAGGAATGATTTAATTGTGCCTCTGTGTTGCTTTTCTTCTCTTCTTTTTTATCTTCATACGTGCATGAGTATTTATAGAGCATAGAAAGAAGATGTCCGTTGTCAAATAGCATTAAATGCGCAAGAGGCGTTTAGACTAAGCCTGCAAGAATGTTCTGATGAACCTCTGATAGCAGGTCTGCGCACAGGTGCTTTTGGACAGCTACGCAGCAACAATTGAAGACTTTCCTTATTTGTGCAAATCATTTGAACGAGGAAGGAAAGTAGTTCTGACTTGTATGCTAAAAGAAGTTAGACTTTTGGAATGAGTGTACAACGTTCTTAGCATTACTTTAAGTCAAAGAGAGCTTCTGAGACTTTTACACTTCAGACGGATAAAATCCTTTAGATGCACTTCCAAGTCTTCAGATGATGTACACCCTTCAGACGAAGCGAACAAGCTCAAATCTTCAGATGATGTTTTTGCTTTCTTTTAAAAGATGCCTTGAGATGATATCTGATTCTGTAATCAATAAATGCAATGTAAAGGCATAATATCATGTCGCTATTCTTTTTACTTAATATTTGTTACTCATTAAAACTTTAAGAGAGTGAGACTTAAACTTTTAAGACTCAACAATCTCCCCCTTTTTAATGATGACAAACATATTAAGTAAAACTAAAATCTGAAAAGGGTTTAATAAGAAATAAAGTTTAAGACATCCTTCCCCCTTAATCAGATCATCCATCTGAGCCTTGTGTTTCTAAAGCTTCTTATGTTCTGACAGATTTATCCTTCTGAAAAACTTTCTGTCTAAACTACCTCAGATTTTTGTTAGTCCTCATAAAATACTCCCCCTTTTGTCATTAATCAAAAGGGTTCGATAATAATGACTATGCAACGTAGGATAAGTAATAATTATCAATCATCAGTATTCAATGCATTACCAAACAGTTAATAGCATTTAATACGCAGCAAACACATTGTCATATTCATTTAAATGCACCAAAGATTGTTCATAGAAAGACACCATAAATTGAAGGTCAAAACAGTCTAAAAATAGTTAAAGAAACAACATCATGAACTAGGTCTTAGTCCTCCCAGAGCCCTTTCAAGCATTTCTTGCATGGCTAGCCTCTGCCTCTCAAGTTCGCCTACAACAGCTTCCCTGAGTTCATTTGACCAGCCTTAATCTGTGCTTGGGCAACTAGGATTTGATCTGTTCTCTGTAGAAGTTCTTCATTCTAAGTTCTCAAAACATGATTTTCTCTTGATAGAGTAATCGGTTCAGCTTCCAAGTTTTCTTCATAAAAGATCAAGGACAGGTACTTGTTGGTGAAACGAAAGTACTGAAAACCAGATGGAAGATGATATTGATGGGTTTCGGGCAAGCGAACCAAAAACCCAGTAGTATAATAGTAAAAAAGATATCGTATCCATAGGGAACGGTCAATTCACGTATACTCGTGATCTATTTATCAAGGGAAAACAACGGTTTTTGAGAATATTGTTGCGGAAATTATAAAATGAAATTCAATAATAAATGAATTAGAAAGGAAGAGTTAGAGACACTTTACTTGGATTAGGATTGAACTTCATCTCATCACACCCCTCATGTATGTCGAGACTACCCAATATTTATAGGCTTTGAACTATAACACTGTAGACAAACTATATTGCTAAGACCCCGAGTTACCAGGCGCCACTCACACTCAAAAGTAATCCATGCGGGTTATCCCAAGCGACAGACTTACCCTCGGCTTATTATGCTTTCTTTATTTCGTTTGTAAAAGAATTAATTGATAAACGAGGCCAACTACTCTGGACGCACCTTCGCTAGAGTACTGTCACTACCCATCACTCATTTGATACATCCACGGTTCGCTTCCTGGATTGACAATCAACTAACTCTTTGCTATCGGTAATTTAATAACCATGCCTATCCTTTAGACAACCTTCATTAGAGTACTCACACTACCCATCAATCACTAGCAACGCCCATGTGCCGGTTCACTAGCTACCGAGTATTCTCATTCACTCAGAGATTGAGTTTCCTATGTCTAGGCTCCCCCAAACTCAATCCTAGTCGTAACATTAATTACGAACTAGCCTATAACTCCGGCGCAAGCGCGAAAGTTAGGAATTAAGCACATAACAAGATTACCAATAATATAGTTAGGGAACTGCATAAATAAATAGATAGAGTTCAACATACACTTGGAAATGGAATCAATTACATTCAATCCTAATGGAGAGTTAACTACACAAGGTATCCATACAAACCATCGAAGATGCTTTCACCATCTTCAATCCTTGTGAAACGCTCCTTCTCTCCTACTCTAAAATTAGAACTGGTGCATTATCACTGAAATATGATTGAATTACAATAATCATGCACACCTTGATCTGGTGTAATGAGGTCCTATTTATAGGCTAAGGAAAGACAAAGAAAATTGGGGAGAAATCTATCTAAAACGGCAACAGGGAACAAATCTGCGTGACTTGCGCTTCAAGCTGCGCTACAGCGCAGGCTGCAGCGCAGGTTCCAGAGAGCTGCGCTTTACCCTGGGCTACAGCGCAGGTTGAAGAGCAGAATGTGTCTTGCAGCTCCAAACTTTCTCTTTTTAATATGATCTCTCCCCGAGATTGGTTTTGGCTGATTTGTCTTTCCTTGTTTCCCTTTTCTTGATGAAATCCTTGCATTTATTGAGCATCTTTGATTTGTTTAGGAAGGTTGTCTGCAGAATCCTTGTTTGATTGGCAGTGATCTCCTTATTGATTGCCTCAAATCTTCTTCAAATCTTTATTAAATGTCTTCAATCAAACTCAAATCTTGCAGATATCTCCCTCATTTAATGCTATCTTTCCTTCAAATCAAATCTTTGCAATATCCTGCAAAAATCAGTAATATTTCTATCAAAATAGCATCAAATTCAAATGTCATATTAATAAATATAATTTATCTAATATTTAATAAAAAGGGATTAAACTGGAGCAAAAATACCATTTTATCCTTGATAAGTGAACTAAAAAGTGCTATAATTTTCACTTATCAAAATACGCCCCAACTTAACTTCTTGTTTGTCCTCAAGCAAGTGACCTCTTTGCAATCAAAACATCAAATTCTATTCCCTGTGTAATCCAAAAACAATTCAAAAACAAATTCAAGGAACTCTTCATCATCTCCTTGTTAAGCAGCAGTCACTTTCCAAACATAAGAAAAAATCAGGATTACGAGATGTTACCAATCCTCAATTAGAATAGAACACAAACATCAGTCAAACTTCTCAAAAATAGCAATTAAAGCAATAAGTGATAAACCAAGGAAATCTCTCATTCTCACGGGTAAGTGTTTCCCTCAATCTTTTTCACCACCGTTGAACAACTAGAATTGATAGTCGTTTCCAACATCTGAACCTGCAAGTAGTTAACATGGATCAAAAGGTCTTTTCTTTGGTTGTAATGAGGCTGGGCTATCAAGAAATCATGGTTTTCTAGATATGCAAAGAACACTTTGAATAGAGAGCATCTTGTGATTATGCTTTGGAACTTATCTCAATCTACCATGTCATTCTTGAATTGTCACCTTTTTCAGCTGGCCTCTTTGTTTGAAGAAGTACTCCTCCCAACTTATTCAATTTCCGCACTTTGTGCAGAATTTTTTTTTTTGAAATAATAGAATACAATAACATAGAGAATTTATTTATGAGGGAGTATTCTTCTTTGTGATTTCTTGTGCCTGCTCTTTGAATCTCTTTGACCTTTCAATTCACCAACCTTTTGTCCCATGTTGTTGTGGTGCACCTTGCTCTCTATCCCAAATGTTAAAGGGACAGGTGACATTCAATGAATATGGTTAGGGTGCATCAAAGGAAACATTAAAGGCTCAAATGGGCAATCAAAAATTGGAAAAATTTAATCAAGGTTGGCTATTTGGCACTGAGCAAAATATTATAATCACAAAACATGCCTTTGTCACTTCCATATTTTCCACTAGCAAGACAAAATTCAGAAACTCAAGCAATAACAGTTGACAAGCAGCGGTGAAAAACTCTCAATTTCAGTGTTTGGGCTCTCAGCTCACCGGTTATTGTCTAAAAATTCCTTGATAAAGCACTTACTGGTTTTAATTAACTATCCTGATAGGTCATTCTGAGAAGTATCCTAATCCTACCTGATTATGGAGTTAATCACAAAACCCTATCATCTTTCCTAATCTGGTTAGTTAAACTACTTAATTATAGAGAATTTTGAAAAAATTACCTTGAATCCTAATTCCTAAGGTCCTAAAAAGTCCTAAAAATTTAAAAATTTAACAGAAAAACAGAAAATAACAAAATAAGTACTGCCTAATATAGATAATGTATCAGTGGCAATAATATACAGTACATATCAAAAGAAAATACGAAAATAAGGAAATAAGAAAATAAGAAATAAAATGAAAAAGAAAAAAAAGAAGGAAAAGCGCCAAATAGGAAAGAAAAAATCAGTCCTCATCCTGGTCCTGATCCATGTAAGCTGCTCCATCCCCCATGGAAAAATAGGCCTGTCCCCAGGCCACTATAAGTAATCATGAAACTGTGCAGGGGTCATGGGGTCCACACGAGCCTGATAATGTCTACTCTGAAAATGGACATCTGCTGGTGGTGGTGGTGCCTGTTGTTGCTTCTAAGGCGGTTCAGGCGGCTGAGGCAGTTCCAACGCCTCCTGTGAATCTTCGCAGAGAACTCCTCATATTCCCCCTCTTGGAGTATGACTGGTCACTCCAGGATGAACTTGCAATCAACAATGTCAGTGTATGCTTCAAAAGACTTGAGGTCCTTGAAGCGATGAGGGTCGAACTCAGGTTCCCTCTGGGGGGGCCTTCCTCTTGGCACCCCCTGTGCCCCTCCCAGAAGAACTAGCACCACTAACATTCTTTGTGCGAACCATCTGGTATAAGCTCAGAAACTGAAAATGAAGGCTATGTGAGTGAGAAAAGGCAAAGCAAAGGTTAGGAATATCAGAGAAAACGCAAAGGAACGGAACGAAAGGAAGTTCAAAATGAACTCCTTCGTTCAAATTTCAGGACTTAAAGTCCCGCTTCCTGCGCTACACCCTGCGCTACAGCGCAGAGTGGAGCGCGTACTGCTTCAGAAGTTGAAGCGTTCCGCTGCGCTTCACCCTGCGCTACAACGCAGGGTGAAGCGCAAAAGTCAGAGAGTCCGATTTTTAATTTTAATTCTGCGTTTCACCTGCGCTACAGCGCAGGTTGAAGTGCAGATCTGCAGTATTCTCTCTGCTTTTGCTACTCCTAGTTGGTTCCATGCATTCCCTTAAAATTTAGATCCTTCATTTTAACCATCTCCTATTAAAACAGGTAAATCCTAAAACTAAAAATTACCAAAATGAAAATTAAATGAAAATTTAAAACTTACAAGGACTGGGTTGCCTCCCAGGAAGTGCTTGTTTAACGTCTTTTAGCTCGATGCTTGGTTACTCAACCCTTTTATGGTGGCCTCAAGTGGAGGATGATGTTTGACTCCATTCCAGGTCTTCCTTTGAGCTCCCATCCTCCATGCCAATTTTTTATTCTTCCATCACTGTTACTGTCTTCCTCAGTATCAGATGTTGACCTCCTTCTCCTCTTAAATTTGAACTCCCATATTGACTCTGGATGCTTTATCCTCATCCTAGGCTTCCTCAGAAATTCGGAGCCTGGCAACTTTGTTGGATTTTTAGAAATAGCATCAGTTTGTTGTAACTTGGGCGTACCTCTATGAAACGTAATACTTTCATCTTTTGAGCTCATTTCATACTTTCCTTGATCAACATCAATGATAATCTTAGCAGCTTTCATGAAGGGTCTTCCTAAAATTAGGGGGACTTCAGTATCCTCCTCCTCTGTCTCTGCAATGTAGAAATCTACAACATATGCAAATTTATCCACTTTGATTTGAATATCCTCTAATATCCCATGAAGGCATTGAGCAGATTTATTTTCAAGAAGTAACTTCACATTTGCAGGCTTGACTTTCACATTACTCAACTTGTTAAAATACGATAGCGGCATCAAATTGATGCTCGCTCCAAGATCTAATAAAGCATGAGTAGGAGGTAGATTACCAATAGAGATGGGTATAGTAAACCTACCTGGGTCAAGTGACTTACTTCTGATTAAGACCTTCTCTTCATGATGTTCCTTTTGTGCTGCTTCTTCATCTTGTTGAACAACTTCCTCTTGAAGCAGTTGTTCTTCAAAGATGATTTCTTCTTCCTCATCAAGTTCCTCCTCTTCTGACTTGTTGCCATCAGTAGCAATCAAGTTGCATTGTTCCTTTGGATTGGTTTGGGTCACAGCTGAGAAGTGTTGTTGCCTGTGCTCTGTCATCTCAGTTGTTAACTGACCCACTTGACTCTCTAGAGTCTTGATTGATGCCTCAGTAGTTGTCTTGAATCCACTAAATTTTTGCACAAGGTCATCAATTTTACCTTCCAAAGTGTTCAGTTTATCATATGTTGAGGGCTGTTGTTGGTAAGGTGGTTGTCTTGCTCCTCCATTATGACTCCAACCTAAGTTGGTTTGGTTATTTCTCCAACCTTGTGAATATTGATTGTTGTTATTGTTGGAGTAATTCCCTTGCCTTCCCTGGTTACCCATGAAGTTGACTTGTTCTGGTTGTGTTCCTTGGCTAGCACATTGACCGTTTAGATGGTCACCTCCACAGAAATCACAAATCAATGGTTGGGCTTGGATGGGTTGTGAGTGGACAGCTTTGAGTTGTTGAGGTAGTGTCTTCAACGTCTCAGTGAGTGCTTCTAGTTGACATTTAATGAGCTTGTTCTCAGCTAACAGAGCATCACTTTGATTGAGTTCCAGCATCCCTTTCTTTGGTAATTGCGCAGGCTATCTTCCACTTTGAGCTTGTTGATCGTTCTGTGCAAAGTGGTTGATGATTTCTAGCGCTCGATCAACTTCTGCAGATAAGATAGTTCCACCTGTTGCCGCATCTATGAATGACCTTGAATATGAACGAAGTCCCATGAAGAATATGTTGAGTTTGGCTATATCCTCATAGCCATGGTTGGGACAGTTGCGCAACATAGACTTGAATCTTTCCCAAGCTTCATATAGTGGCTCATCAATCCCTTGTCTGAAGGTAGAAATATCTGCCTTGGCTTCTATCTGCTTCCCTGGTGGGAAGAATCTTGTCAAGAATTTATCTTCAACCACACCCCAATTGGTTAGACTTTGATTTGGGTGTCATTGCAGTCATTCCTTAGCTTTACCTATCAAGGAGAAAGGAAACAAGCGTAAGTAAACAAATTCTAAATTACCTTCCTCGAAACCCATGGTACCAATCAATTCATAAAAATTAGAAAGATGAGCATTTGGATTTTCATGATCCAATCCAGCGAATTGATGTGCACTAATGAGGTTGAGGTGTGCAGTCTTCAACTCCAAAGCTCTTGCGTTTGGTGGTAACATAATGCTTGAGAAGTGACGTGGTCCTTGATGGGAGATATAATCTCCTAGCGTTCTTCTTGGACATTCCTCTGCCATGTTTTTTGGGTTCCTCAACAATTGTCCTTCTTCTCCTTCTCGAGTTTCTACCTCTGTTCCTTCACAACGTCCTTTCTATTTCCGGGTCGAATTGTAATTGATTGGGAGACGCCTGACCTCTCAGAAGAATAAACAAAAAACTTTGAAAAAGGTAAGTGTTGAAAAGAATTTAATAATAATAGAAAAACAATAAATTCCTAATATAGTAATAGGTCCAAATAATAAGAATAGTAAACAAATAAACAAAATCCTAAAATAAAAACTTGATAACTAGACCGCCAAGGTCTACACGAATTGGAAATCGTTCCCCGGCAACGACGCCAAAAATACTTGATGGGTTTCTGGCAAGCGAACCAAAAATCCAGTAGTATAATAGTAAGAAAGATATCGTATCCACAGGGAACGGTCAATTGATGTATACACGTGATCTATTTATCAAGGGAAAACAACATTTTTTGAGAATATTGTTGCGGAAATTATAAAATGAAATTCAATAATAAATGAATTAGAAAGGAAGAGTTAGAGACACTTTACTTGGATTAGGATTGAACTTCATCTCATCACACCACTCATGAATGTCGAGACTACCCAATATTTATAGGCTTTGAACTATAACACTGTAGACAAACTATATTGCTAAGACCCCGAGTTACCAGGCGCCACTCACACTCAAAAGTAATCCATGCGGGTTCTCCCAAGCGACAGACTTACCCTCGACTTATTATGCTTTCTTTATTCCGTTTGTAAAAGAATTAATTGATAAACGAGGCCTACTACTCTGGACGCACCTTCGCTAGAGTACTGTCACTACCCATCACTCTTTAGATACATCCACGGTTCACTTCCTGGATTGACAATCAACTAACTCTTTGCTATCGGTAATTTAATAACCATGCCTATCCTTTAGACGCCATTCATTAGAGTACTCATTACCCATCAATCACTAGCAACGCCCATGTGTCGGTTCACTGTCTACCGAGTATTCTCATTCACTCAGAGGTTGAGTTTCCTATGTCTAGGCTCCCCCAAACTCAATCCTAGTCGTAACGTTAATTACGAACTAGCTTATAACTCCGGCGTAAGCGCGGAAGTTAGGAATTAAGCACAGAACAAGATTACCAATATTATAGTTAGGGAACTGCATAAATAAATAAATAGAGTTCAACATACACTTGGAAATGGAATCAATTACATTCAATTCTAATGGAGAGTTAACTACACAAGGTAGCCATACAAACCATCGAAGATGCTGTCACCATCTTCAATCCTTGTGAAGCGCTCCTCCTCTCCTACTCTAAAATTAGAACTGGTGCATTATCACTGAAATATGATTGAATTACAATAATCATGCACACCTTGATCTGGTGCAATGAGGTCCTATTTATAGGCTAAGGAAAGACAAAGAAAATTGGGTAGAAATCTATCTAAAATGGCAACAGGGAACAAATCTGCGTGACATGTGCTTCAAGCTGCGCTACAGCGCAGGTTCAAGAGACATGCGCTTCACCCTGCGCTACAGCGCAGGTTGAAGCACATAATGCGTCCTGCAGCTCCAAACTTTCTCTTTTTAATATGATCTCTCCCCGAGACTTGTTTTGGCTGATTTGTCTTTCCTTGTTTCCCTTTTCTTGATGAAATCCTTACATTTATTGAGCATATTTGATTTGTTTGGGATTGTTGTCTGCAGAATCCTTTTTTGATTGGTAGTGATCTCCTCATTGATTGCCTCAAATCTTCTTCAAATCTTTATTAAATGTCTTCAATCAAACTCAAATCTTGCATATATCTCCCTCATTTAATGCTACCTTTCCTTCAAATCAAATCTTTGCAATATCCTGCAAAAGTCAATAATATTTCTATCAAAATAGCATCAAATTCAAATCTCAGATTAATAAATACAATTTATCTAATATTTAATAAAAAGGGATTAAACTGGGGCAAAAATACCATTTTATCCTTGATAAGTGAACTAAAAAGTGCTCTAATTTATCAACTAATTTTCACTTATCAGATACCGCATTAGGTTGCTGACCTTGATGAAATACTGAATTTTCCCAAAATATTTAGCCATTACCTATTCAGGATGGAGTGTCCTGTCAGACATAGGAAATTTCCCCCTGACGAAAGTAGTAGTTTCCTGAGTGGTATTCTTTCCTACAACCACTTTAGAATCAACATCATCCCACTGAGTTCCAGATGAACTTCCTTCCTGCTCAACTAGAGCCCAATGATAATTCCACATGGCTTCATATAACGAGTGATCCATTCCTTGATTCAAGAAATATACTCAGATAAACCTTCCCACTCATCTTTAGACAGAACTCTTGGTGGCCCACCTCCTTCAAATACAACACAGTTGTCTTTATTAAGAAAAGACTCATTATAGGGATACCTGGGTACTATCCTATCAGGTTGCACCAGGATAGTAGTAGATAACTTGGTATGTACTCGTCTGGTTGGCCTGAAGTCTCTATAACCAAAAGACCCTGAGTAGCACTGATCAACTAGCTCAGCTTCAAGACACAACATTCTCACAGCAATCCATTATTCATAGGATAAATTGTGTTGGTCCTGAGAGAAATGATCTAATGGCTTCCACTTATGACACGGGGTGATAACTCCATGCCTTATCTTCTCCAGTGAATCTGAGAGACCACCTCCCCCTGAACTGTGCAGCCTCCTTTGCCTTACTTCTGAAGAGGTTTCCAAGAGAAACCTTGAAGGTGGATGAGAAATCAAAAGTGCAGCTTCTTTGAAAAACAGCAACTCCTCATAAAAGTTTGGGAATGTTGGAACCCTGGGCCTTTCAACAACAAGTATGTTGTAAACTTTGTGAGGCACTTCAGCAGCTCACAACAGTTGTTCATCACTACGAACGGGGAGCACCAGATCATAGGTAGGTTGCCTGGTGAGATCTTTAGCTTTCTCCTTTAGCAACACAACCACTGGAAGATTTCCACCAAACCATATGCAATCAGGTTCGTCATTTGACTCAAGTTCTGAATATCCTGAGAGAGATGAAGAAGATGATGATGGTTTTGGAACTTCCTCTGTAGTGCTGATAACTTTGGGTGGAGGAGGTGCTTCATCCTCTGAAGTAGTGACATTTCCAAAGATTGCCCTAGGCCTCCTGATAGGAGCCTTGGGTTGATCAATACCCTTCTTCTTTTTAAATTCTTCCAGCTTCTTCTTCCTTTCTTCTTCAGCAGTCCTCTGAAATTCTATAGTATCCTCCTGCTGAATGCTCTTACTCCTTGTTACCATCTGAGGTGCTTCAACCAAAGGACTTAGCAATCTTCTTCTTTTATATCTTCTGGCCTTAGCACTAACCCTTCTTCTTTTCAATCTAGAAACTTGCTCGAGCCTCTCATCTTCCAACATTGCTTGCTGAGAAGCGACAGCTAAAGCATAATCATGCTTTTCTTGTTATGCTTTCTGCCTCAACTCTTTTTGTTCTATCTCCAAAACAACTTGCTGAATGTCATCTTCAGGTAGACTAGAAGCCAGAGGGATAGCATAAATGGTTTTCTCAGAATCAGCAGATTCAACAAATACTGGAGTAGGTTCCAAAATGTTATTGTCCCCATCCTGTCCTCCTATTGTGAGAGTAGGCTGAGTAGCAACACTTAGATGTTGCTGGGATTGGAATTTCATCTAGTTCGAATTTCCTAAGTTAAAGGTTAATTATGCTCTTTGAGTTTCTAGAGGACCTATAAGTTCGAGAATTTAAGTTCCTAAAAAGTTAAATGATTTAAATCTCGAATTTGAGGATTGAGTTTGATAACTTAGACATTATGTTAAAGTTTAAAATTTGAAAAGGAAATTCGAGCAAGGGTGATAATGGAGTTCAAAAGATAAGACATTTCTATTATTAAAGAAATGGAAAAAAGGAAGTTCTTTTATTCATAGTCCAAATTCAAAATACAGGTTCAAAGACAATGGAAATACATATTAGAAAGGAAACTATCCTAATAACTCCATACATTAGAAAGGAAACCATCCTAAGCTAACCTGAGTACTTGACTCATGTCTTCCAGTCCTCTTCCTCTTCTTCCTCTCCCAAAAGCTTTGATTGAGCCAAGGCAAAAAGAATGTATTGTTGGTTTGATTGAATAACCTTGGTGTACTTGGGGAACTAACAAACAAATTCATTTATTTCTAAATGAATTAATAATTGGCTACTACGTTCAACCCAAAAGAAAATCTTCAAAAAGAAAGGTTTAAAAAGCCTATAGCTTTGGCCACTTCGTCAATCCTATAAAAAATGAAATCATTCCAGATTGGATTGTACGCAGTAGCCAAAGGAATATACCTCTTCATATTCTTTGAAGGATTTAGATAAGAAGAAGAAGGGAAATGAGAAGGGTTTTTGAAGAGAAACCCAAATGAATTCCTATTAATAAGAACAAAAGGAACGAGGGTTCATAAATGAACCTCTTAGAACGTCCAATAAGAAGAACCTTGTTGAATGGACAGTGGCCGGTGGTCTTTATGACCATTGATTCAACCAAATGAAGCTTGACACGTGGCAGGTGAAAGAGGATGAACAAGTCTCGAAATCTAAAAAGACTTAGTGGATTCAGGTATCAATAAAAGCTAAGTGTTAAAAGAAGAAGATTTCGAAATTCTGGAAGAAGATTTTGAGATTCTGGAAAAAGTTTTCGAGCATATGAAGTCAGAATTCCAAGAAGAATATTTTGAGAAATGGAAGGATAAAATATCGAATTGATAGAAGGTAGAAACTGGAAAACATAATGTTTGAAGACTTAAAAGATTTCTGAACCTGAAAGTGACTTTTCGAGGAAACAGAAGACAGAAGAAAACAGTTACTGGAAGTTACAGAAGTTTGCTGATCAAGGACAGATGGCAATATCCCAGTGGAAGTAATTTGAAAAGTGCAAAGATTAAAAGTAGTTTTCTGGTTAGCAGAAAACGTGGCAAATATGCAGGCTGCCAACACATAGGGATAGATGATGTGTCATGTGTACATTAGGTAGCCGTTAGGAATAAAATCTATAAATAGGTGAACTTTCTATGTAATAAAGGTTGGCAAATCATTATACTCAAACTCTGAAACACCTTACACGTCCAAACTCACAATGACAAACAGGTTACAAGGAGCAACAGTATGTGATGAACCCATCCACATTTCAATTTATGCAAATTGTTCTTACAATTCAATTTTCTTCTCTTTGTTTATTTTCTGCAATTTACTTTCTACAATTTACATTACGCATAATTTTTCTTTCCTTCTTTCAAATTTTATGTTTTCTACTTCTTTGAAACTCTGTTTTCTCTTTGGTTTTCAAGAATTCAATTTAGAACTTTGTTTGATATAATTCTGAATCAAGTAGTTATAAACTTTTTGAAAGATAAGTTCTTTGATAAAATTCTGAATCAAATAACTTTAATTCTTTCACTTCTGGAATTTGAATTCTGGAAAAAGATATTGCAAATTCTGAAAAATCAAGTCTTTTTACAAATTCTATAAATCAAAACACCATAAATCTACTTTTTAAAACGAGTCCTGTAAGAGGATCTGATTCTAATCCCCATATTGTTCTTAGAATCAAAGTGATAAAAGATCATTTTCGAATTTGAATTTTATCACCACAAACAAATTGGCACACCCGGTGGGACTCAATTGCCAAAAGTAGTGTGTGTTATGATTTTCTGATTATTGATCTTGCATGCGTTTGAGAAGTGGTAGAACAATATCTGTTCGAATGGCTAATAATGCAAGACAAGCAGGAAGTGGAAATAATAATAGTAGGGATACTACCAATTCTGGAAGTCCACCACCCCAAGAAAATGTTGTGAATAACAATGATAATAATGGGGTAAATGGAAATAGTAGTGTTAATAGAGACCAAATGGCCTCTACGACTTTGCCAGAAAATCTGGGTGTAAGTCAAGTTATGACTACTGTCCCTGTTTCTAATAATATTTCTACTTCTCTTAATGGCAATCCAATGTATGGATTACCTTTTGGTTTCGTCCCAAGTTCTGGGATGGCCCAACCAACAATGTCAACAGTTGGTCCAACAACGGTTCCTTTTGCAAACCGTGGGCCAATTTTTAATCCCTTCATGGGAAGTTCTTCTTCATCCATTACAAACTCTACTTTACAATCTTTGAGACAGCAAATGGATGAAAGTAATCATGAAATGATAAATATGTTGACTCAACAAATGGCCACAGTGTTTAATCCCCTAGTACAGACAACAAATACTAATTATAATTTGTTGGCTAGGCAAATGGAAAGGATTGCAGATGTGTTTGGGGCACCCGCAGACCCTATTGTAAGACAAGTGGCTAATTGTAATCTCCAATAAATCAAGGGGATCAAAATAATCAAATACCAAATCCTTTTGTTCCAATCAAAAATAGGGAAGAAAATGCTCCTAGAGTTATTCTAAACAGAAATCAGAATGCTGATGAAATTCTGGAAAAGATAAGAGCAAATAACTTAGGGGGCAACAAAATGTTATTGGAATTGTCGAAAAAGTCCTAAACAGACATGGGTTTAATGTAGGATTTGCAAATCATCCCTATGTAGTATCTCCTTTTACTCAAATGGTTTTACAAATTGAGTTACCAAGGGGATGGAAAGTTCCTAAATTCACTAAGTTTTCTGGTGAAGTAGGAGAATCCACTGTCGAACACATTGCTCGATACCAAATCGAAGAAGGTGATTTGGCAAATAATGAGGAATTGAAAATGAAGTATTTTCCTAGTTCCTTAACTGTTGGGATTCGAATTTCATCTAGTTCGAATTTCTCAAGTTAAAGGTTAATTATGCTCTTCGAGTTTCTAGAAGACCTATAAGTTCGAGAATTTAAGTTCCTGAAAAGTTATATGATTTAAATCTCGAATTTGAGGATTGAGTTTGATAACTTAGACATTTTGTTAAAGTTTAAACTTTGAAAAGGAAATTTGAGCAAGGGTGATAATGGAGTTCAAAAAATAAGACCTTTCTATTATTAAAGAAATGGAAAAAAGGAAGTTCTTTTATTCATAGTCCAAATTCAAAATACAGGTTCGAAGACAATGGAAATACATATTAGAAAGGAAACTATCCTAATAACTCCATACATTAGAAAGGAAACTATCCTAATAACTCCATACATTAGAAAGGAAACCATCCTAAGCTAACATGAGTACTTGAATCATGTCTTCCAAGCCTCTTCCTCTCCTACAAGCTTTGATTGAGCCAAGACAAAAAGAATGTATTGTTGGTTTGATTGAACAACCTTGGTGTACTTGGGGAACTAACAAACAAATTCATTTGTTTCAAAATGAATTAATAATTGGCTACTACGTTCAACCTAAAAGAAAAACTTCAAAAAGAAAGGTTGAAAAAGCATATAGCTTTGGCCACTTCGTCAATCCTATAAAAAATGAAATCATTCCCGATTGGATTGTATGCAGTATGTTGAGTCTCAGAATTAATTTAAGTATTCAAATTATATTCAAGACTCATTATCCTTGGTTTTAATGATTAACAAATTAGACTAGATGAAAAGAAAACAGGTGCTACTAAGAAAGGTATTGCTTTGTTGATTGTATTTTAGGTTGGAATATTCGTCTGAAGTATCAGAAGAAGAAGAACAAATCAGAAGAAGAAGAACCAGTAAAGAATCAGAAGAAGGAGAACCAATGAAGTATAAGAAGAAGAACAAATAAGAAGAAAAACCAGTAAAGAATTAGAAGAAGAAGAACCAATGAAGTATCAGAAGAAGAAGAACAAATCAGAAGAAGAACGAAGAAAAATCAGAAGATGAAGCAATGCAGAATCCGAAAAGAATAGAAAAGATTCAATCATCTGAAGACATGAAAGACTCAGACCGTCTCAAGACCTATCATCATCTGAAGAATATCCTCTGTCTGAAGAATGACTATCATCTGAATACGTGAAGACAAACTGAAGACGTATCTATCATCTGAATAAACTATTCATCGTCTCAAGAACAACTATCATCTGAAGAATGGAAGCTGATCAGAAGCACTCTGTATGACTGAAGGACTGAAGGCGTCAGAACCAAGAAATATTCTCATGAAGATATTACCAAAGCATGAAGAACACTGTATCCAATGGACTACTTCATTTCGGCACAAAAGTTAGGCATACTTTTCTGCCTCGATAAAAAAGACTTGCACAAATAAGGAAATCCTGCAACGACTACTGCATCTGCAATCAAAAGGATACTGTATACGCATACATACTGCACATGCTACTGTCCAAAAGCAAATCAGAAGTCTGGACAAGAAAATATCGAAAAAGATGTGTGAACTAATACTATGTAATTCAACATCTATTAAAATATCAGAAGAACTAGAAGAGTCAAAGATGAATAAAGCTAGGATCGTCTGAAGTAAAAGAAGAAGCATTCTGTTGAAGTAAAAAGGAAGAAGATTTCTGCTAAGAAGAAGAAGCATCTTGCTTTAATCATTTGAAGAAAAGAAGAATCATATTGCAAGAAGAGAGGAGCAAGTTGAAAGCATTTCAATATGAAGAATTAAAAGAAGCTTGAAGCTATCATCTGAAGGAAGTTATAAATGGCTTGATAGTCTAAAGAAATGAAACTCTCAGAATGCATGGAGCAGATTTCAACATAGAAGAAGTCACAACAGAAGCTGAGACCATATGATTCAACGACCATAATATCATATGTCTTTATTCAAATAGGAAAAAACAAAAACAGCTATTGTCTTTATGACAAGACACCTCACTCAAAGAGGAAAGAGGAAACTGTGTCAAGAGCTCATCAATAGAAGTGTCAGAACAGGATCGTCTGAACACTTATTTTGCTTAAGAAGAAGCAACCGTTCGAGAAGCTATTACACAACGGCTATATGAGCCACATCATCAACATCTCAACGGTATTATCAACCATCTTCAACGGCTATATTCTATCAGAATATAAATAGCCTCAAGTATGAATCTAATGGTGCCGACTTATTGTCGATTGTAAGAAGACAACCAAGTTTGAGCCAATGTGTTAGTATCACATCCACAAGATGTCAACCATAAAGGTTTGGCATTGAAGCCCAAGGCAGAGATTATGTCAAGAATGAACTGGCTGAAGCTTAATTCAATATTTTACTTAGCCAATTCCTTGAGGATGTTATACCTCACTTAGAAGACGAGATTGTACTCAAAATCATACACTCATATCTCAGTCTTACCCTTGTACTTAGAAATCATTTCATACATCCTGAGTAGTACTCAGTTAAACTGTAAGTATAGGATGAAATTAAGTTTATGTTTCGTGGAAACTTAAACTTAGTATAGTTTGTAAACACTTTATGTGTCTGAGAGCCTGGAGAGGCTTGGTGGAAGAAAGAATACTTGTTGAGCCTGGAGAGGCTTTGTAAGAAAGAATACTTGTTGAGCCTGGAGAGGCTTTGTAAGAAAGAATACTTGTTGAGCCTGGAGAGGCTTGTCTGTAAAAGAATACTGCACTGAGTTTCCTGGAGAGGCAGTTGAAAATAAAAGAATACTTGTGGTTGAGCCTGGAGAGGCTTGTCTGTAAAAGAATACTGCACTGAGTTGCCTGGAGAGGCAGTTGAAAATGAAAGAATACTTTTGTAGAGCCTGAAGAGGCTTGATAGAAAAGAATACTTGTATCTGTGTTTTCAGATAGTGAAAAATCCAGTGGTGATTTTCCCTGGGACTGGATGTAGCTCACTGGGTTGGTGGGTGAACCAGGATAAATTTTGTGGCTAAGTTTTCTATCCCTTAAACTCCTTAATTTACAACTTTATATTTCTGATAGGGGTTGAACAGTATTTTTCATAATAAACTTAACACAACAATTTAAATAGACTAAGTTTTCCAAGATAATAACTCACTCAGTTAATCCTATATCGTTTGGAATATTACAAAGAATTTACTTTGAAGAACGTCTGAAACAACTCCTTGAAATGGATCTGAAACAGTTTCAGTTCAGAAGTTAGAAGTACACTTCAGACGATTATCAATCATCTGAAGTAGCTCAGAAATAGTTCTGAAAAGGTTCTTTGTAGTATCTTTCAGAGGGTATCTTGAGATGAATCTGAATGATTAAGATTAATTAATTAAGAGTCTAAATTAGTCAGCGTTCTGTTCAACTTTCCTTAGTCTCTAACTGTGTCAAAATTTATCCTTCTTATCTTCCGCAATTTTCATGTTAACTCTAATTTTAAGTTTCTCATTTTATTTTGTCTTAATAGGCTTGAAGTTTATTTTCAGATTTCCAAAATGATCAAAATGTATAAAACACTATTCAACCCCCTTCTAGTGGTGCCTGTGAAACTAACAATGGTATCAGAGCTCACCTTCGGGTTGAACATCTAACAAATGCAGAAGGAGTAGATCCTCAGAAGATGGAAATCTCACCAAGCTGTAGCAACTATGAAGAATGATAATGAGAAAAGGATATTATTTTTTTGAAACTCATTATTTATGCAATTAAGGCATCTTTCAGAAGGACGTGACTGGAAAAGGAAAGTACATCTATCTCAAGATCACATACGGGTAACATCTTTCCTATCTTAAGTTTAATTTATTTGTAATTGTTAACTTCTGTGTGTCTTACATTATAATTATTGAAATTGCTAATGCATGAGTGTCTATATTTGTGTGAAAATAAATTATTGCATGCTAACAATATCATATGCACGAATGTATTTGTATAATAGTTGAAGAGTCATGTATGTTAATAATTGTGATACGGCACTACATGAATCATTGAATCCTCAACCGGTTCCTCATAACTGGCACGATGCACATCTCTCCATGTCTGCTTAGTGCATGTAACCATGATCATAAATGTATCAAGCATATCATGTTGCCTATATATTGGGATTGGAAGATCATCATGGGAACTACACCAGAATCAATCCTCAAAGGCTAAAGTCTACCTTCCTCAGATTCTCTAACCTCTCAGTTCATACGTACTCATGGCCAACATGTCTGCATCATCAAATGACTCAAACACCTCAATATTTGATGAGAGAATCATACTCTCAAAAATGGTTAATCTCTCAGATTTTGATGAGGATGACTACAGAATCTCAGAGTACTTCGACGCCGTCGGTTGGACTCCATTCTTCAACAATATCTCCTCACCATGGCATGAGGAAAGTGTGCTGGAGTTCTGGAACAACTCCAAAGTGGTGTCTAATCAGGATTGGACTGGGATTAAGACGGAAGTGATGGGAAGACCAATTTGTGTGGACTGTAACTTGATTGATGATGTGATCGGTGTGCCTGCTAGAGGAAAGCAATATTGTCAGGGTTGGGAATCCCTTCATGGTGGAACCTTCATATTTGATGAAGTACTCTTTGGAAGAAGACGTCTAGCCCCTTACAGACCTTCTCAGCTTCTGAACATTCCCAGAGCACTCCTTGTTGTGCTGAACTGTTGCATCCTTCCCAAAGGACGCAACAAGTTGATAATTAATCACCTGGAAAGGTTCGTGCTGGGACACCTGCTGACAAAGAAGAGAATTAGTCTCCCCTGGGTGCTGATGTTTCAGATGATTTACAGAAATAAGATGGGAAATGAGAACCTCTATCCCCACAACACCCTGATAATGAAAATTCTTATGCATAAGGGCTTTCCTATGGAAAGTTACTTTGACCAACCGCCTTCTTCCTTCCTTACTCCGGTTATGTTTGCTGAGTTAGACCAGACTCTATATGAACGAGAAGAAACTTCAGAGAACCAGGTGGCGATCCCTTCTCTCCTTGCATCCCATGCCAAGGAGAAAAGAGTTTCTGTTCATCTGAGTGCTCATGAAAGGAAAAGGATGGTGACGGCTGCATTCTATCTGAAGAGGGTGCATAAGAGGATAAACAGGCTTGCAAAACGGCAGAAAATAATTAAGAAGGAATTACAAAAGTTGAAAGCAGAGAAAGAGAATGCAAATGCCATTGAGGACTCATTTGCTGACGATAATTGATTTTGTAGTGCCCTGTCTTAACTATAATATTTTAAAATCAATAAAATTCAAATTTCCTTGTTCTTTTGCATCTTTTGCATTAACTGTGTTATATTATATAGTTTCTGGTAACTATGCATTCTTCTAAATATGTCGCTCATAATATACACTCCTTTAGAATAATAAAGTTAATTGAAAATAAAATAAACTAACTTGCTGAAATTTTGGTAATGTCAAACTTATTAATTTAAAAATATTTTCTTAATGATTAACAAATTCAGTTAAGTAATATCAGATGCTACTGAAAGGTATGTTTAGTTTGTGTTTGTTTTAAGGAAACAAGATTTGAAGATAATCTTAAGAAGATCACTAGAAGGCAATACCGTCTGAAGAGATGAATAAAGGAAGTATCGTCTGATAGAGTAGTTGGTGTAACATCATCTTCATTCTCTGAACCTGTTCAGAAGGTTCTCAATGAACCTGCTAAAATTGTGGGTCGGAAATACTCAGATGATTAATACTCAACACTCTAAGACTACCTCAAAACTTGAGAGGCAAATATGACAAGATATCATCCCCATTCGCTGAACCTGTTCAGAAAGTTCCAAATGAACTTAATGAAATTGTGGGTTGGGAATGTTAAGGTGATTGATACTCTAATCATAAAAGCCTATCTCAATCCTTGAGGAATAAGTCGAGATGATTGTTAAAGGAATCTCTTTGAGCACAAAAGACAAAAAGCATGAGGATCAAGATTATACTGCTGATGCGCTACAGACAACTTTAGAAGATGAATATAACGAGACTGAATTTGGAGACAAAGTTGAGTCTCAGCAGATAAGTTCTTCAACTTAAGTTTTTTTTAAAGGCTTAGGCTCATGATTTCGTAAAAATAACTGCCTCAGTTTGATATTCTATATGCATGAATTTCTTAGCATCAAATTTTTTTTATTTATTATTTGTGCCCTCATGTTTGCAAATAATTCATCTTTAAAATGTACAGCTATGATAATAATAACTGATGCTTTGAAAAGTCACAATTGCCAAAAGTTTTTGAAAACTGTAAACATTGATGGCTTTTCACCTGTCTGCTACACGATGCACGTTCTCCCAGGACGGCGCTACAACTGCTTTCTTTAAAGGCTATCTAAGCCTATTTATACAACACAAGAGAAGCAGTTCTAACATCATCAATCTCTCTACAACTTCTCATCCGTCTCTCTCAAACTCTTAACTCGCCTCAAAATCCCCTGAAAGAATTTTTCTCTCTTACCTCCCTTATGGCGTCCTCAGTCACCATCTTCCAAACTCAAACAGTGGACTTTAAAATCCTGGCTGATGAAGGCTACGACGTTGCCGAACTCTTTGAGGGGGCTGGATGGCTACCCTTCTTCAAAGTCGTTGACTGCAGATGGCATGAAGATAGTGTTCGGGAGTTTTGGAACACTGCGAGGGAAGTGGAGGAAAACAATAGAATTTTTATGAAGGCCCAGGTGTAGGGTCAAGAGATTATTGTTAACACTGCTACTCTGGAGGAAGTGTTGGGAGTTAAGGCTCAAGGCGCCAAGTTCTCTGATATCTGGGAAGATCATCATGGTGGTGCGCGAAGATTCAATAAGCTAATCTACTGTGAAACTGGGATGAAAGACATTCCCAAAGTTATCTTCAAAATCCCGCAGAGCTGCGTGATCCCAAGTATGGGAGATAATCACATCTCCAAAATGGAGAGGTTCTGTGTTATCAACCTTCTGATGTAGAAGCAAATAAACCTTCCTTGGATCATTCTGTTCTGCATGATAAGAAGAGAAAATGATCTTTCTGATATCCTTCCCTTCAACACCATTATCATGAAGCTTCTCCAGTATCACAGGGTTCACATCGAACACCTCTACGACCACAGCCATCCTAGCATCTTCAAGGTTAATGGTCAATCTGAAAGAAGACCAGCCCTGGAAGACTCTGAGGTCAAGAGGTTAAAAATGGAGAACACCCTGCTACGCCGGAAGCTAGAGAAGACTTAGAGGCGTCTACTGAAGTTGAGAAAAGAAGTAGGGATTGAAGAAGATGAAGCCAGTGGAAGCCAGTCTTCCAATTAATTCCTATTACAATCGTTCAAATTTTTTTTCTCTCAAAATGTTCTTAAAATTTTAATAAAAATATTTCGTTTGTCAATGCATTAATCTTGGTATAAAAAATCTGAGAAATAATAATAAGGGAGAAATAATGTTTCTTTTTTCAAAAGGTAGAAAAATATATATAATTGTTCAAAATGTAATAAGTTAAGAAACTTAGAAGATAACAAGCATTCAAAAATAATAAGCTATTAAGAAAACATAACAATGGTAATAATAGTTAAATTCTAACAAGTGGTATCTGTGACGCTTTAAAATTTTTGTGGTTAACAAGTAACCAGTGGTGTAACTAAAATAGTTAACAAGTGGTATCTAAAAAGCTTTAAACACCTGGCGAAATTGAATAACAACCGGTATCTAAAAGATTATCAACTGGTATCTGAGAAGCTAACATTTGACATCTAAAAGAATTAATGTTTCTCTCAGGGGGAGTTGACAACTCTTAGAATATAATCTCTTTTGGTAAAGTTTTACTTTTCAAATGTAATGTGCCTTTACTTAATCTGTTTCAGAATATAACAAAAGGGGGAGAACAGGGGGAGAAATGTAATGTGTTTTCTTTTTAATAATGACAAAAGGGAGAGAAATATAACTAAACAAATTCCTGAAAGTAAAAATGTTTTCAGAAATATAAGATGATAAAAGATATTCAGTTTAGGGGAGTTTTCACAATTAACAAAGACTTATCTGAAACATAACATAATCATTCTGTAACTTAAATCTTTTTATGTTATTTGTTAGCCATATCTAATTTGTCACCATTAAAAAGGTGGAGAATGTTGAGTCTCAGAATTAATTTAAGTATTCAAATTAAATTCAAGACTCATTATCCTTGGTTTTAATGATTAACAAATTATACTAGATGAAAAGAAAACAGGTGCTACTAAGAAAGGTATTGTTTTGTTGATTGTATTTTAGGTTGGAATATTCGTCTGAAGTATCAGAAGAAGAAGAACAAATCAGAAGAAGAAGAAGAACCAATAAAGAATCAAAAGAAGGAGAACTAGTGAAGTATCAGAAGAAGAAGAACAAATCAGAAGAAGAGGAACAAATAAGAAGAAGAACCAGTAAAGAATCAGAAGAAGAAGAAGAAGAAGAAGAACCAGTGAAATATCAGAAGAAGAAGAACAAATCAGAAGAAGAACAAAGAAAAATCAGAAGATAAAGCAATACAGAATCCGAAAAGAATAGAAAAGATTCAATCATCTGAAGACATGAAAGACTCAGACCGTCTCAAGACCTATCATCATCTGAAGAATATCCTCTGTCTGAAGAATGACTATCATCTGAAGATGTGAAGACAAACTAAAGACTTATCTATCATCTGAATAAACTATTCATCGTCTCAAGAACAACTATCATCTGAAGAATGGAAGCTGATCAGAAGCACTCTGTATGACTGAAGGACTGAAGGCGTCTGAACCAAGAAATATTCTCATGAAGATATTGCCAAAGCATGAAGAACACTGTATCCAATGGACTACTTCATTTCGGCACAAAAGTTAGGCATACTTTTCTGCCTCGATAAAAAAGACTTGCACAAATAAGGAAATCCTGCAACGACTGCTGCATCTGCAATCAAAAGGATATTGTATACGCAGACATACTGCACATGCTACTATCCAAAAGCAAATCAGAAGTCTGGACAAGAAAATATCGAGAACGATGTGTGAACTAATACTATGTAATTCAACATCTATTCAAATATCAGAAGAACTAGAAGAGTCAAAGATGAATAAAGCTAGGATCGTCTGAAGTAAAAGAAGAAGCATTCTGCTGAAGTAAAAAAGGAAGAAGATTTCTGCTAACAAGAAGAAGCATCTTGCTTTAATCATCTGAAGAAGAGAAGAATCATATTGCAAGAAGAGAGGAGCAAGTTGAAAGCATTTCAATATGAAGAATTAAAAGAAGCTTGAAGCTATCATCTGAAGGAAGTTATTAATGGCTTAACAGTCTAAAGAAATGAAACTCTCTGAATGCATGGAACAGATTTCAACATAGAAGAAGTCACAACAGAAGCTGAGACCATATGATTCAACGGCCATAATATCATATGTTTTTATTCAAATAGGAAATAGCAAAAACAGCTATTGTCTTTATGACAAGACACCTCACTCA
The DNA here is from genome assembly GCA_026901365.1 of Sesbania bispinosa. Lineage (NCBI taxonomy): Eukaryota > Viridiplantae > Streptophyta > Magnoliopsida > Fabales > Fabaceae > Sesbania > Sesbania bispinosa. The sequence goes on from QLOH01000137.1 coordinate 1,639,744, forward strand.
AAGAGGAAAGAGGAAACTGTGTCAAGAGCAAATGAAAAGGAGTATATACAAATAAGCAAATGGACAAATCCAACGGATACCTCCTCATACATACTCTAGAAGAAAATAGAGGAAAGCAGAAGAAAGCTGAAGAAAGCAGAAGAAAATCAATAGAGGGAGGAAGCATGAAAATATCAAGGAAATCTCTCAAAAGTGCTCATCAATAGAAGTGTCAGAACAAGATCGTCTGAACATTTATTTTGCTTAAGAAGAAGCAACCGTTCGAGATGCTATTACAAAACGACTATATGAGCCACATCATCAACATCTCAACGGTATTATCAATCATCTTCAACGGCTATATTCTATCAGAATATAAATAGCCTCAAATATGAATCTGATGGTGCCGACTTATTGTCGATTGTAAGAAGACAACCAAGTTTAAGCCAATGTCTTAGTATCACATCCACAAGATGTCAACCAGAAAGGTTTGGCATTGAATCCCAAGGCAGAGATTATGTCAAGAATGAACTGGCTGAAGCTTAATTCAATATTTTACTTAGCCAATTCCTTGAGGATGTTATACCTCACTTAGAAGACGAGATTGTACCCAAAATCATACACTTGTATCTCAGTCTTACCCCTGTAATTAGAATTCATTTCATACATCCTGAGTAGAACTCAGTTAAACTGTAAGTATAGGATGAAATTAAGTTTATGTTTCGTGGAAACTTAAACTTAGTATAGTTTGTAAACACTTTATGTGTTTGAGAGCCTGGAGAGGCTTGGTGGAAGAAAGAATACTTGTTGATCCTGGAGAGGCTTTGTAAGAAAGAATACTTGTCGAGCCTGGAGAGTCTTTGTAAGAAAGAATACTTGTTCAGCCTGAAGAGGCTTTGTAAGAAAGAATACTTGTTGAGCCTAGAGAGGCTTGTCTGTAAAAGAATACTGCACTGAGTTGCGTGGAGAGGCAGTTGAAAATAAAAGAATACTTGTGGTTGAGCTTGGAGAGGCTTGTCTGTAAAAGAATACTGCACTGAGTTGCCTGGAGAGGCAGTTGAAAATGAAAGAATACTTTTGTAGGGCCTGAAGAGGCTTGATGGAAAAGAATACTTGTATATGTGTTTTCAGATAGTGAAAAATCCAGTGGTGATTTTCCCTGGGACTGGATGTAGCTCACTGGGTTGGTGGGTGAACCAGGATAAATTTTGTGGCTAAGTTTTCTATCCCTTAAACTCCTTAATTTACAACTTTATATTTCTGATAGGGGTTGAACAGTATTTTTCATAATAAACTTAACACAACAATTTAAATAGACTAAGTTTTCCAAGATAATAACTCACTCAGTTAATCCTATATCGTTTGGAATATTACAAAGAATTTACTTTGAAGAACGTCTGAACAACTCCTTGAAATGGATCTGAAACAGTTTCAGTTCAGAAGTTAGAAGTACACTTCAGACGATGATCAATCATCTGAAGTAGCTCAGAAATAGTTCTGAAAAGGTTCTTTGTAGTATCTTTCAGAGGGTATCTTGAGATGAATCTGAATGATTAAGATTAATTAATTAAGAGTCTAAATTAGTCAGCGTTCTGTTCAACTTTCCTTAGCCTCTAACTGTGTCAAAATTTGTCCTTCTTATCTTCCGCAATTTTCATGTTAACTCTAATTTTAAGTTTCTCATTTTATTTTGTCTTAATAGGCTTGAAGTTTATTTTCAGATTTCCAAAATGATCAAAATGTATAAAACATTATTCAACCCCCCTTCTAGTGTTTCCTGTGGAACTAACACAGTAGCCAATGGAATATACCTCTTCATATTCTTTGAAGCATTTAGATAAGAAGAAGAAGAAGGGAAATAAGAAGGGTTTTTGAAGAGAAATCCAAATGAATTCTTATTTATAAGAACAAAAGGAACGAGGGTTCATAAATGAACCTCTTAGAACGTCCAATAAGAAGAACCTTGTTGAATGGACGGTGGCCGGTGGTCTTTATGACCATTGATTCAACCAAATGAAGCTTGACACGTGGCAGGTGAAAGAGGACGAACAAGTCTCAAAATCTAAAAAGACTTAGTGGATTCAGGTATCAATAAAAGCTAAGTGTTAAAAGAAGAAGATTTCGAGATTCTGGAAGAAGTTTTCAAGCATATGAAGTCAGAATTCCAGGAAGAATATTTCGAGAAATGGAAGGATAAAATATCGAATTGATAGAAGGAAGAAACTCGAAAACAGAATGTTTGAAGACTTAGAAGATTTCTGAATCTGAAAGTGACTTTTCGAGGAAACAGATGACAGAAGAAAACAGTTACTGGAAGTTATAGAAGTTTGTTGATCAAGGACAGATGGCAATATCCCAGTGGAAGTAATTTGAGAAGTGCAAAGATTAAAAGCAGTTTTCTGGTTAGCAGAAAATGTGGCAAACATGCAAGCTGCCAACACATAGGGATATATGATGTGTCATGTGTACATTAGGTAGTCGTTAAGAATAGAAATCTATAAATAGGTGAACTTCTATGTAATAAAGGTTGGCAAATCACTTATACTTAAAACTCTGAAACACCTTACACGTCCAAACTCACAGCGACAAACACGTTACAAGGAGAAACAGTATGTGATGAACCCATCCATTTTCAATTTATGCAAATTCTTCTTACAATTCAATTTTCTTCTCTTTGTTTACTTTCTGCAATTTATATTACGCATAATTTTTCTTTCTTTCTTTCAATTTTTTTGTTTTCTAATTCTTTGAAACTCTGATTTCTCTTTGGTTTTCAAGAATTCAAGTTAGAACTTTGTTTGATAGAATTCTGAATCAAGTAGTTCTAAACTTTTTTGAAAGATAAGTTCTTTGATAAAATTCTGAATCAAACAACTTTAATTCTTTCATTTTTGGAATTCGAATTCTGGAAAAAGATATTGCAAATTCTGAAAGATCAAGTCTTTTTACAAATTCTATAAATCAAAACACCATAAATCTACTTTTTAAAACGAGTCCCATAAGAGGATCTCATTCTAATCCCCAGATTGTTCTTAGAATCAAAGTGATAAAAGATAATTTTCGAATTTGAAGTTTATCACCACAAACAAATTGGCACGCCAAGTGGGACAAAATTGCCAAAAGTAGTGTGTGTTATGATTTTTCTGAAAATTGATCTTGCATGCGTTTGAGAAGTGGTAGAACAATATCTGTTCAAATGGCTAATAACACAAGGCAAACAGAAAGTGGAAACAATAATAGGGATACAACTACCAATTCTGGAAGTCCACCACCCCAGGAAAATGAGTCTGTGAATAATAACGATAATAATGGGGTTAATGGAAATAATAGTGTTAATAGAGACCCATGGGCCTCTACAACTTTACCAGAAAATCTAGGTGTAAGTCAAGTTATGCCTATTATCCCTATTTCTAATAATGTTTCTGCATCTCAAAATGGAAATCCAATGTATGGATTACCTTTTGGTTTCGTCCCAAGTTCTGGGATGGCACAACCAACAATGTCAACAGTTGGTCCAACAACGGTTCCTTTTGCAAACCGTGGACCTATGTTTAATCCATTTGTAGGAAGTTCATCTTCATCCATTACTAATTCTACTGTGCAAACTTTAAGGCAACAAATGAATGAAAGCAATCATGAAATGATAAATATGTTGACATAACAAATGGCCACAGTATTCGATCCATTAGTACAAACAACAAATACTAATTATAATTTGTTGGCTAGGCAAATGGAAAGGATTGCAGACGTGTTTGGGGCACTTGTAGACCCTATTGTAAGACAAGTGGCTAATTGTAATCCTCCAATAAATCAAGGGGATCAAAATAATCAAATACCAAATCTTATTGTTCCAATCGAAAATAGGGAAGAAAATGCTCCTAGAGTCATTCTAAACAACAATCAGAATGCTGATGAAATTCTTGAAAGGATAAGAGCAAATAACTTAGGGAGACAACAAAATGTTGTTGGAATTGTCGAACAAGTCCTAAACAGACATGGGTTTAATGTAGGATTTGCAAATCATCCCTATGTAGTATCTCCTTTTACTCAAATGGTTTTACAAACTGAGTTACCAAGGGGATGGAAAGTTCCTAAATTCACTAAGTTTTCTGGTTAAGTAGGAGAATCCAATGTCGAACACATTGCTCGATACCAAATCGAAGCAGGTGATTTGGCAAATAATGAGGAATTGAAACTGAAGTATTTTCCTAGTTCCTTAACTAAGAATGCTTTCACTTGGTTTACAACCCTTTCCCCTAATTCGATCCACTCATGGAACCAATTAGAAAGAAGTTTTCATGAACAATTCTTTAGAGGGGAAACTAAGGTTACTCTTATGGACTTAGTCAATATTAAGATATCATCGAATGAGTTCATAGATGACTATTTGAATAGATTTAGACAAATGAAAGCAAGATGTTTTACTCAAATTCCCGAATATGAGTTAGTCCATATGGCTGCAGGTGGTTTGGATTATTCAATTCGTAAGAAGTTGATCAATCAACAACTTAGAGATATGGCCCAATTAGATGACTATTTGAATAGATTTAGACAAATGAAAGCAAGATGTTTTACTCAAATTCCCGAATATGAGTTAGTCCATATGGCTGCAGGTGGTTTGGATTATTCAATTCGTAAGAAGTTGATCAATCAACAACTTAGAGATATGGCCCAATTAGCTGATAAAGTTAGGCAAATCGAACATCTTAAGAAAGAAAATGAAAGGTTCAGGAAACCTGAAAAGGTTTTCAGAAAAGATAAAATAGCATACTTAGAAGTTTCTGATGATAGTGACTTCGAATATGATTTAGAAGATAATGATGTTCATGTGGCAAAACTTAAGACAGGGCCTCCTTATGTTTGTCAATCTTTGAAACCATATGGAAATACTAATAATGATACAAAGGATAAATTTTCTAAGAAAACTTATGGTTTCGATATTTCGAAAGCTGATCAAATTTTCGATATATTAGTTAAAGACAAACAAATAATTCTAAGTGATGATCTCAAGATTCCTTCTCAAGAACAGAGAAGAGGTCGAAAGTACTGTAAGTATCATCATACTTATGGACATTGGACTAATAGCTGTGTTCGTTTCAGGGATATTATACAAGAAGCTATTAAGCAAGGGAGATTGAAATTTGAGGAAAAAAACTTCAATGGCTATGAAGATCAATTTTGACCCACTTCAAGTGAATGCTAACTATGCAAAACCTGCAAGCATTAACATGGTTGAAGTGGAGGATTCAAATTCTGTCAAGGAAGCCACTGACATGGCTGTTGTTGAAGTTCAAGAACTTCGAGATGTTTTTCCAAAAGGGGGAGAATCACTCATTGAGTTTTTGAATAGAAAAAAGTTTGAAGATGCTTCGATTGAACTATGTCCCAGATGTCATGTAGTTTTCGATAAATCAGCTTCTAAGGCCTTTCGAGATTCTGAAATGAAAAAGCATTATCAGGCAGTGGCTGTGAAGGATCAAAAGAATGAAAATAAACAAACAAAGGTAAATCCTGCTTATGGGGGTTGGATCTCGAAATCCAGTTCGATTTCAGAAGAGAAAATGCCTCCGAAAATGAAAGTGATGAATAAGGGAAAGCAACCTATGCACTCAAATTTCCAAGTTTCTGGGAAACCTCGAACTTTTGTGCCACCTTCCACTGTTCCTCCAAATAAATGGATTCGTCCTGGATATCCCAAACCTCAAAACAATTACCAAGGATTCCAGCAAAGGCCTTATCATGGTAACAGGCCACCAATGACGAAGACTTAATGGAGAAGGGCACAGAGAATGAGAAAAGGCTGTTTTTGAGGAGCAGGAAAAAAAATCTGATGACTGAAAAGAATACAAAATCGAAGCCAATTCAAGCAAAGAATGCACAAGTAATTAAAGTTCAGGCAAACTCGAATCATCCTTCATATGCAAGAGTGCTGAAAAAGAAACCTTCTTTCCAAGTAATTGGAGGTTTCGATGAAAATGAATATGACTTGTTAACAAAGAATTTTGAAACAGGTTTTGCAGATAGTCTGGATGATATTTGTGCAGTTGTCTCTGTTTTGCCTGCTGAATACGCAGAAGAGCTTGAAAAGGATTTGGAGGATGAGGATTATGAAGAGGATAACATAGGTGATGAACCTATATGTTATTCATACATTGGCAAACAAATTTTCCAAAATGATTCTGCAGTATTTGAAAGACCTATTGAGGATATGCAATTACACATGAAGCCTTTGTTCATCAGGGCTTTGATTAATAATGTCAGTGTAGGAAAGGTATTTGTTGATTCTGGAGCAGCGGTAAATTTGATTCCCAAGTCCATGATGAAGAAGTTGATGAAGTCTAAAGCAGACTTGATGCCACATCAAATGATAATTACTTATTTCAGTGGGAAGACTTCGAAATCTGAAGGAGTTTTATGTTTGGAATTAACAGTGGGAACTATCATGAGACCCACAATGTTTGTTGTGGTAGACTCGAAAGCAAACTATAATCTTTTGCTTGGAAGAGAATGGATTCATGGCGTTGGTGCTATTCCATCTTCGATGCATCAAAAGCTTTGCTTATGGACTAAATAGGGGATACCCATTTATGTTGATGGGGATAAAAATTATTTCAATGTCGAAGAGAATGTTGTTGATGTGAGAAGTACTAAAAAGAAGGTGTTTGTGGTGAAAAAAATCTAATTTCGAAAATTAAATTTTTATCACTTTGATTCTACGAACAATCTGGGGATTAGAATCAGATCCCCTTACGGGACTCTTTAAAAAAGTAGATTTATGGTGTTTCTGATTTATAAAAGACTTTCAAAAGTTCAAGTTTTCTGAAAAAAAAATGGTTGTTTGGTACAGAATTTCACCAAATCAAATGCTAAGTTTCAGAAATCCAGAAATGATAAGTTTCAAAGAGTTTGATTCAGAATTCTATCAAAAACTTATCTTTCACTAAGAATTAGAACCACTTGATTCAGAATTTTATCAAAAAGTTCTAAATTTTCACTTGACTTCTTTTAAACTTAAAGAAATCCACAGTTTCAGAATGTTTGTAAGAATACAGAATTCAAAGCAAAGAGATAAAAGTGCATGGAATGAAGAATACAGAATGTAAATTGCAGAAAGTAAATGAATTGAAAGAAAAAAGTTGCATAAAGATAAAAGTGGATGGGTTCATCACATACAGTCAATCCTTGTAAACCTGTTAGTCGCAGTGTGATCGGACGTGAAGGTGTTTAAGAGTATGAGTGTAATGAATTGCCAACCCTTATTACATTAAGAGTTCACCTATTTATAGTTTCCTAATTCTAACGGCTAACTAATGTACATGTGACACATCATCTAGCCCTATGTGCTGGTAGCGTGCATGCTTAGCACGTCTTCTGCTAACCAGAAAACCGTTTCTGATCTTCAATAACTGTCTTCTTTTTATTTTCTGACTTTTCGAACTTCCTTTTGCTTTCTTCAGAAATCTTCTAAGTCTTCAGATATCTTATCTTCGAATTCTCTGTTCCTGTTTCTCGAATTCTTGTTTTCTGATTTCTCGAAATCTTCTTTCTGTTTTACCGAAATCTTCTTTCTGGAATTTTGAGTTCATGGATTCGAGAAAATCTTTAACTTTTTAAGACTTAGTTTTTCTTGACACTTGAACTCAATGAGTTTTTCTCTTTTCGAGATTTTGACTACACTCTTCCATGTGCCACATGTCAAACTTCATTTGACCATTCCAAAGATCATAAAGACCACCGGCCACCGTCCACTTAACTTCATTATGAGAATTCTTCTCATTGGACGTTAAAATAGTGTTATTAATGGCACTTGCCTCTTTTCACTCCTATAAATAAGAGTCTTTTACACATTCTTTTCCCAATTCTTCATTCTCTCTTCTCTTTTTTCTAAATTCTTCAAAGAAATATGAAGAAGTTAATTCCTTTGGCTATTACGTTCAATCCAATCTGGAATGATTTCATTTTTTATAAGATTGACGTAATGGCCAAAGCCATTGGCTTTTTCAAACTTTTTCGTTAAAATTTTGCTTTTGGATTGTACGTGATAGCCAAATATAGGTTCATTTATATAATAAATGAATTTATTTATTGTTTCCCATGCTAACCTTGATTTCTTCCCCAAGTCGAAGGTGGTTCAACAGAATCAAAAACAAATTTCCCTTTGCCTTGGCTCTATCAAAGCCTGTAGGGGAAGAAGAAGAGGAAGAGGTGTGGAAGACATGAGTCAAGGACTCATTCTAGCTTAGGACAGTTTCCTTTCTAAAGTTTTAGGTACTTAGGACAGTTTCTTTTCTAATGTATTTTCAATGTATTCGAACCAATGTGATTCGAATTTGGATCATGAATAAAAGAACTATCATTTTCCTTTTGGAATATCCGTAATGTATTATTTCTCGAATTTACACTTGTCTTCTTTTTGAATTTCTAAAGCCTTTTTGTCTTAACTTCAATCAAGAATTTTTTCTAAATTAACAGACTTATTATTAAAATTCGAAATGAGGTGAGTTTACCTCTTCTGTAAATTCGAAATGGCATCATACTCTTGTCACTTGTGGAATTCGAAACAATTGAAAATCAAATCCCAACATAAGGTTATGAAGACAAGACATTATGAAGTGATTGATAAGTACATGTTGGTACCTACTAAAGTTCCATACTTACTAAGGTTGAATCCTAATTGTGGGTTTATGTTACAATGTGATGGTGGCCCATTGGATGCCACAAAAATTTCCGAATGTTCAGATCCAGAATAGATTCGAGCTTCTAGGCTCGAATTTCGGCCTACATGGCCGAAAAGAAGGTAGAAGCGGCTCTCGAAGCCGAATCTGAATAGATCCAATATGATGATAAAATAACGGCCACTAAGGCCGAATGGCAAGAAGGGAGAATAGTTATTGAGGAGATAGTGGAAGAAGAAATGTCATCAGACTTGGAAAATAAAAGCTTTGAAAAGATTTCTGAAGAATGTGAGAATTTCGAAAATCAGTATCTTGAGAAAATGATTCAGAAAGTGGAAACTTATGTTCAGGAAACACAAGGGGTTGAATTCGAGAGATTGGATTGTATTTATGATGATTCCCCTTTGGGTTTCGAAGGAACTTTGTCTCAAGGTGTTAAGAAAATGAAAGCTCAAGATCCTTTAGAAGAAATAAACTTAGGAACTGATGATGAAAAATGACCTACTTTTGTAAGTCAGAATCTCGAAGGAGAATTCAAGAAGAAAATAATTAACTTGTTGAAAGAATACAAAGATTACTTTGAATGGGATTACCATGAAATGCCTAGTTAACTGGTTCAGCATAAACTTCCAATTGTTCCAGAAAAACGACCAGTGAAACAAGCTCCTAGAAGATTTGCTCCAGAAATAGTTTCAAAAATCAAGGAAGAAATTGAGCGTCTTCTCAAAGCTAAGTTCATTCGAACTACCAGGTATGTTGATTGGATTTCTAATATTGTACCTGTTATTAAGAAAAATGGATCCTTAAGGGTATGTATTGATTTTCGAGATCTTAATAATGCAACCCCAAAAGATGAATATCCAATGTCAGTTGCTGATATGTTAATAGATTCGGCAGCAGGAAATGAACTTTTAAGTATGTTAGATGGATATTCTAGATATAATCAAATTTTCATTGCTGAAGAGGATATATCGAAAACAGCTTTTCGATGTCCCGGTGCAATAGGAACATATGAATGGGTAATGATGCCCTTTGGTCTCAAAAATGCTGGTGCAACGTACCAAAGAGCCATGAATTCAATTTTTCATGATTTAATAGGAAAATTTATGCAAGTCTATATAGACGATGTTGTGGTTAAGTCTGAATTGAAAGTCTTCCATTTAGATCATTTAAGACAAGCTTTCGAAAGAATGAGAAAGCATGGTTTGAAAATGAATCCTATTAAATGTGCTTTTGGGGTGTCTACAGGTAATTTTTTGGGATTCCTTGTACACAAAAAAGGTGTTGAGATTGATAAGAATAAGGCTAAGGCAATTCTAGAAGCATCTCCACCTTCTACAAAGAAGCAATTGCAGTCTTTTCTGGGAAAAGTAAACTTTCTTCGAAGGTTTATTTCTAATCTATCAGGAAAGACGAAAGTGTTTTCTCCTTTACAAAAATTGAAGAAAGAATAAAATTTCAAGTGGGAAAACGAGCATCAACAAGTCTTTGAGGAAATCAAGAGATATCTGACAACTCCTCCGATTATGACTCTTCCTTTGCCAGGGAAACCTTTGAAATTGTATATTTCTGCTTCAGAAGCTACTATAGGAAGTATGTTGGCTCAAGAGGACGAAAATGGGGTAGAAAGAGTTGTTTATTATTTAAGTAGAGTCCTCAATGATGCAGAAACTAGATATTATGCAATAGAAAAATTATGTTTGTGTTTGTACTTTTCTTGTACTAAACTCAAGTACTATGTTAAATCTCATAATGTATTTGTAATATCTCATTTCGATGTAATAAAACACGTTGTTGAAACCTATATTGCACAGTCGAGTTGGAAAATTGGCATTAGCATTGACTGAGTTTTCGTTAAAACTTGTCCCATTGAAAGCAATGAAAGGACAAGTTGTTGCTGATTTCCTGGTTGATCATCCCCCAATTTCAATCGAAGAATCAATATATGTAGGCTTAGAACCTTGGAAGTTATATTTCGATGGATCCAAACATAAGAATGGATCAGGAATTGGAATTTTAATAATTTCACCTAAGGGATTTCCTACTCGATTGATGTTTGAAATAAAACATCATTGTTCTAATAATGCAGTAGAGTATGAGGATCTTATTGTTGGCCTCGAAATGTTAGTTTCTATGAATTCGAGAAATGTACATATTAGAGGAGATTCTCAATTAGTTATCAAACAGGTAACTAAGGAATATAAATGTTTAGATCCAAAATTGGCTAAGTATTTGGTTCATGCCAATAAGCTTCTAGAAATGTTTGATGAAGTTAAGATCGAACACATTCCAAGAGGTCAGAATTTCGAAGCTAATGAATTGGCTCAAATAGCTTCAGGATATAGAATTTCGATTGGAATTCTCAGAAAGATCAGTGATATTCTAGAAAGGCTTCCAGTGAAAAAATTCGAGATTCACAATATAAATCTTTTAGATCAAAATGACTGGAGAAAAGAAATTATGAAACTTATACAAAATCCTTCCTTTTCTAATAACAAACACTTGAAATATAAAGTTCTAAATTATTGTATTCTGGGTGAAGAACTTTATAAAAAAGCAGTTGATGGGAATTTACTTAGATGTTTGGGAGAAACAGAAGCATATTTAGCTTTAGTCGAAGTACATGAAGGAGCTTGTGGAGCCCATCAAGCAGGAAAGAAGATGGAATGGATTTTGAAAAAGAAATTATTCTATTGGCCTTCGATGGCCAAAGATTGTCATAATTTTGCTAAGTCTTGTGAGGAATGTCAAAAGCATGGAAATGTGCAACAAGTTCTAGTAAGTGAATTACATTCAATAATAAAACCTTTGCCTTTTAGAGGATGGACTTTGGATTTAATTGGAATGATACATCCAGCTTCTTCGAAGAACCATAAGTTTATTTTGGTTGGAGTTGATTATTTTACCAAATGGGTAGAAGCAATTCCCTTAAGAGAAGTTTCTCAAGAAGATATCATTCGTTTTATCGAAGAAAATATCATATTTCGATTTGGCTTACCAGAAACCATTACTACAGATCAAGGAACAATGTTTACTGGTCGAAAAATGGTTAAATTTGTTGAATCAAAGGGAATACAATTATTATCCTCTACACCTTATTATGCACAAGCCAATCGACAAGTTGAAGCAGTTAATAAAACTATTATTGCTTTAATTAAAAGACATATTGGACAACATCCAAGAAATTGGCATGAAACATTAAATCAAGTTCTTTGGGATTATAGAAATTCCCCAAGAGAAGCTACTCAAACAACTCCTTATAAGTTGGTGTATGGTCATGATGCTATATTACCAGTTGAAATTAATTTACAATCAATAAGAGTTCAAAAAGCAATTCGAGTTACCTTCTCAAGATTATTGGAATTTGATGTTTGATGAATTAAATCAACTTGATGAAGAAAGATTAATTGATCTTGAAAATATTATTAGACAAAAAGAGCAAATTACCCGTTATTACAATTGAAGGGTAAAGAAAAAAGATTTTCAAATAGGTGATTATGTTTGGAAGTTAATCTTACCAATTGATAAAAAGTCTAAGAGATTTGGTAAATGGCACCTAATTGGGAGGGACCCTTCGAGATTGAGAAAGTTTTTTCAAACAATGCATTTTCAATTCGAAAATTACTTGGTGATTGACACATAATGTCAATAAACGGGAAATATTTAAAGGAATATAAGCCAAATTTGCAAGAACTAAGAATTGTGCATAAAGAAAAATAAATAGTTCAGAGGATAATTGAATTTGAGCTCATGTTCAAAAAAGGAATTCGAAATTACATCTTAAAAATTTGAAAAGAGACAGAAATTAAAAAGGAGGATTATTCTTCATTTTGGCGAAGTCATGCATGAGGTCTTCATATTGGATCTTCAGGCTATAGTCAGATTTTTCCAAATTACTAATATCTTTCGAAACATCTACAGCACTTCTCGAAATCCCTTTAACAGAGTGGAGAATTTCAGTTCGAGAAGACCTCTGCCTAGAAATAGTGGCTTCCAAATCACTCTTTTGTGACTTCACTTTTGTGGCATCCTCCTAAAGTTTTCGAATTGCTGCCTCAATTCGAAGATTCTCCTTTTCAAGATCTTCAACCTTGGATAAATTATACTTGATGGATTGTTCATATTTCTGAACTTTGACTTTGCTATCCTGAAGTTTATCCATCAACTCGGTTTTCTCACTTCTTTGGATGCTCAACCTCGAAGTAATCTGTTCGATTTGGCCAAGAGTGTTGAGAGCATTCTGAAATAGTTCTGAGAAACCTTTAATCCACTATTGTTGAGATTCATAAAAATCTTTAAACCTCTTGTCAAAAAGAGTGAAGTAACACTGAATCTCTTCTTTGTAATGAGAATCCTTGGGGATTGTCTTAAACCTGGGTTTCTCGAAAACCAATTTCTTGAAATTTTGAAGCACTGTTTCAACTGAGTCTTCTTCGTTCAAAGGATTTTGAACAGTTGCTTCAGAATATGCTGAGGATAATGAAACATCACCAGAGAGGACTTCCAAAACTAAGAAATGATTTTCATCCAAGCCTTTGAGACAATCATCTAGGTCTGTTGCATTATATACAGGGGTAGACATAGATGAATCCCTCGAAAATCCTGGAGCTTGTTCGGGAGTCCCAGATTCTGTTTGAGTACAAGAAGCCTCTTTAACTAGAGATTTTTCTTTGCCTTGAGGAGTAGGTTGAGGAAAAGGCATAGGATTATCTTCTTCCATAGGAGAATCTTCTTTATTTGGATCAGAAGGGGATTGTACTTCTTCTTCTTCATTCTCTTCTTGTTCTTCGTTACTTTCTTCAATATTTTCCATAGTTTGATCCTTCGAAGGTAACTTTTTCGAGGAAGTAACTTGAATATAACTTTCAATAGTCTTTTCTTCTTGAATCACACTCTCGGTTTGAGAACTAGAAGAGATGTTTAACTGAAAACAAAGGAATTTAAAAGTTAGATAAACATGAATAAGAAGTATTTTGCTTCTACAAAAGAAAATAGAGCAAAATTACTTGCTCCACAATTTCACTCGGGATTGAGTTTTTATAGGCCTTAACTTTAAATCTTTGGCCAACTCTCTGAGTTTACATGAAGGCAATATACTTTGAATTAGAAAAAGAAATTAAAGGAAAAAGGAAAAACATAAGATTAGGAAATAAAAAACTTACAGCTCCAATGGTTTTCCTAGGGGGCACAACAGAAAGAATTTTCTTAACCTTTGGAATATTCTTGCCCTTTTGAAGAACCTTAGCTCTCGAAGGTATAATTTGTTTTTCAGATGAGGTATCCTGATAGGAAAGTAAAAATAAGTAAACATCAACAGAAACCTCAAATTCATAAGATTTCAAATTCAAAGGAGAATTTGAATCTACCTTCGAGAGAGATTCTTCTTTGGACCCAGAACATTGACTCTTATTCTTCTCCTGTGTTGCTGTTTTCAAAGAACATTTTGAATCATCTGCTTCATCTTTCTTACCACCAGAAGTAGAGGGACTGTTGTCAGAAGGTTCGTCATTCTTTTCGACCTTCGCAGACTTAGCCATTTTTTCGGATCTAGAAGCAGCAACCTAAAAAGAGAATGATAAGTATTACACAAGTTCGAAAAAGATTGAAAGAAATTTCGAAATTGAATGCTTGTACTTACAGGAGGTTTCTTTGAAGAAGAGGGAGTCTTCCTTTTCTTGGTCTTTTTCTCAGTTTTTTCTTCATAACTGTCCCAGTTCTCTTTAGTAGTTTCCTCAAAAAGTTTGGACTCTTGAGCTAAAATAGAAATTAGAATATTAAGTGGGAATTCGTGATGAAAGATTAAAGTAAAGAAATAATATACTCTTACCTTGGACCATAAAGTCCTTAGCAAGAATATCCACATGTTCTATATCCCGTGTGGTATAAAAGGATAATTATCCAAAGTTTACTTTGTTAAAGTAACTCTTTTCGAAAGAGGTTTGGCATCATTAAAAAGAAGTTCGAGAGTTATAGGCCTAGTCCACTCAGGACCATGTAAACTCTTTGCCAAACCAAATCTTGCAGTTGGTAAAGATGGAAATTTAGGACAAAATTTTTCGAAAATAGTTTTACCTTTGGGATTTATAATCTTGAAATTGCGTTTGTTCGAAGAAATTTTTTCTTTTAAAGAAAGAGCTGCTTCAGAAATAGTTCTAGAAATTTTATCAGGATTATAGAACACGTGGTTCAGAACTTTCGAATTTGTCTTCGAAAATGGCATTTAACCAAAGTTGAAGAAACCAAAAAGGGCCACAAAGATTTCGAACTGGTTCTTTTATTTTTAAGGCAAAAATGGCCTCGGACAGCATGTCATAGACATTGGCCAAAAGACATCTACTTAAATCCATTCTGATACCCTTGGCCAACATTTGAGCAAGGGGGAGATAGGATTTGGGAACTTGGTTAGATCGAGAACAGAATACGAAAGCTAAAAGCCAAACCATGAGAAAGGCAACATGCTCTTTCTCAGTGACTTTACCAGATTTGGCATTGAGTTGGATGAAATAGGTATAAGTTAACCTATCCCAACAAGGCTCAACATGAGGTTCAGGAACCTTCATGAAAGGAAAAATGAGTTGGCCTTCAGGTCGAAGGCCAGTGATGGCAGCCACATCAAACAAAGTGGGAGTGAGAATGCCATAAGGAAAATGAAAAGAATTAGTGATTCTTTCCTAGAAAAGAAAGGAGGAAAGAATGAGAGTAGGGTCAAGACTAAGATCATATTTACTAAGTTGAATAAGATCAAAGATACCCAATTGCTTCCACAAGGAACCCATAGTACCTTCAATCCTATTCAACCACATGATATAGGAATCTTTTCGAGAAGGTGGAGTTGCTCGAAAAGTATCAGAAATGTTTTCGTGATGATCAATTCGAATCTTAGACTTGAAGGCATGAATTTTTTCTTCTTTATAACTAGGAAAGAATTCATCATATAAAGTAAGGGAAGACACAGGAGAATAAGGACCTAAGAAGGCAAAGTGTTTTTTCCTAATGGAGTAGGGAATGAGTACCTAGGAATTCCATATAGCAACCTTTTCTTCAACATTATCAGGTTCAGGGACGTAAACAGTGTCGTCCTAAGCTAAGAGGTCACCTTTGGTAATAGCCAATGGAACCGTCTCAATAGTTTCAGAAGCCATTAATGGAGTTTTGAGAAGCTCTTGGAAGAAAAAGAAAGTGATTGAACGATGGCAAGAAGCTGGAAATTCAACCAAAAAAGCAAAACTTCAATCTTTATAACGATTAAACGGTGAAAATGTACTCTGAAAATACAAAAGATCATTAAAAAGGTAAAAAGATTGTACCTTGAGAAGTTGAAAGATGATGCACGCGAAGAGAAAGAGAGAGAGCTTGAGGTTAAAGACAAAGAAGCAAAGGTAAAAGTGAATAAATGATTTTACTTGGCTATTTATAAAGGAAGAAGTAACAGTGATTAAGGGGAAGTTAAAAAGGTAACCAGAATTACACGTTTCTTGGAACGTGGGTTAAGAGCTTAATTATTTGAGGTTTTCAGTTATTTTTGATAAGATAACTGCAGAATTAAATTTAAAAAGTTAAAAAATTAAGAAGGTGAAAGGTTATCTAAAGGGATATTCAGATTTTCCCTCTTCTTTTTCAAATAACTGTTACTAGAAATACCAAAGGTTCGCTCCAAAATATCTCTTTCTTCAAACAAACTTATTTTCAAAAGAGAATATTTTTGGGGGGGCATCTGTTGGGATTCGAATTTCATCTAGTTCAAATTTCCTAACTTAAAGGTTAATTATGCTCTTCGAGTTTCTAGAAGACCTATAAGTTCGAGAATTTAAGTTCCTGAAAAGTTATATTATTTAAATCTCGAATTTGCGGATTGAGTTTGATAACTTAGAAATTTTGTTAAAGTTTAAACTTTGAAAAGGAAATTCGAGCAAGGGTGATAATGGAGTTCAAAAAATAAGACATTTCTATTATTAAAGAAATGGAAAAAAGGAAGTTCTTTTATTCATAGTCCAAATTCGAAATACAGGTTTGAAGACAATGGAAATACATATTAGAAAGGAAACTATCCTAATAACTCCATACATTAGAAAGGAAACCATCCAAAGCAAACATGAGTACTTGACTCATGTCTTCTAGGCCTCTTCCTCTTCTTCCTCTCCCACAAGCTTTGATTGAGCCACGACAAAAAGAATGTATTGTTGGTTTGATTGAACAAACAAATTCATTTATTTCTAAATGAATTAATATTTTGCTACTATGTTCAACTCAAAAGAAAATCTTCAAAAAGAAAGGTTGAAAAATCCTATAGCTTTGGCCACTTCGTCAATCCTATCAAAAATGAAATCATTCCAGATTGGATTGTACGCAGTAGCCAAAGGAATATACCTCTTCATATTCTTTGAAGGATTTAGATAAGAAGAAGAAGGGAAATGAGAAGGGTTTATGAAGAGAAACCCAAATGAATTCCTATTTATAAGAACAAAAGGAACAAGGGTTCATAAATGAACCTCTTAGAACGTCCAACAAGAAGAACCTTGTTGAATGGACGGTGGCCGGTGATCTTTATGACCATTGATTCAACCAAATGAAGCTTGACGCGTGGCAGGTGAAAGAGGATGAACAATTCTCGAAATCTAAAAAGACTTAGTGGATTCAGGTATCAATAAAAGCTAAGTGTTAAAAGAAGAAGATTTCGAAATTCTGGAAGAAGATTCTGAGATTCTGGAAGAAGTTTTCGAGCATATGAAGTCAGAATTCTAGGAAGAATATTTCGAGAAATGGAAGGATAAAATCTCGAATTGATAGAAGGCAGAAACTCGAAAACAGAATGTTTGAAGACTAAGAAGATTTCTGAATCAGAAAGTGACTTTTCGAGGAAACAGAAGACAGAAGAAAATAGTTACTGCAAGTTACAGAAGTTTGCTGATCAAGGACATATGGCAATATCCCAATGGAAGTAATTTGAAAAGTGCAAAGATTAAAAGCAGTTTTCTGGTTAGCAGAAAACGTGGCAAATATGTAGGCTGCCAACACATAGGGATAGATGATGTGTCATGTGTACATTAGGTAGGCGTTAGGAATACAAATCTATAAATAGGTGAACTTTCTATGTAATAAAGGTTGGAAAATCATTATACTCAAACTCTGAAACACCTTACACATCCAAACTTACAGCGACAAACAGGTTACAAGGAGCAACACTATGTGATGAACCCATCCACATTTCATTTTATGCAAATTGTTCTTACAATTCAATTTTCTTCTCTTTGTTTATTTTCTGTAATTTACTTTCTGCAATTTACATTACGCATAATTTTTCTTTCTTTCTTTCAAATTTTATTTTTTCTACTTCTTTGAAACTCTGATTTCTCTTTGGTTTTCAAGAATTCAATTTAGAACTTTGTTTGATAGAATTATGAATCAAGTAGTTCTAAACTTTTTGAAAAATAAGTTCTTTGATAAAATTCTGAATCAAATAACTTTAATTCTTTCACTTCTGGAATTCGAATTCTGGAAAAAGATATTGCAAATTCTGAAAAATCAAGTTTTTTTACAAATTCTATAAATCAAAACACCATAAATCTACTTTTTAAAACGAGTCCCATAAGAGGATCTGATTCTAATCCCCAGATTGTTCTTCGAATCAAAGTGATAAAAGATAATTTTCGAATTTGAATTTTATCACCACAAACAGATGCTCAGTTACCTGACCCACAATCTCAGTGACATGTGTAGACATTGTGACACCCTTCTACCCCATACTCTTATATGTTTAATAACTTGAAATGTAGAAAAGATAATGTCCCACGATGGGTAAAAGGTTCACAAACTCTCTTACAAAAATCTCTTTAGTTCGAAAGACAATTAAATTAAAACAAAATAAAATTTCAAATGTAATCCAATACTCATGCAGCGGAATCTCCAAAGAAATAAAAATACTAATTATCCTACTTGTCGTTCAAGGCATCCAAAATAGTTCACAAGAGTCTTCCTAACTAGTAACATAATAAAGACCCCCAAATTATACCCTGATGTCACATCTATCAGAGCACATTCCCTTTAATCAAACTCGACACCAATCGTGTCATCATCAACACCTGTAAAAATATATCCACAGTATAACAGTGAGGAAAAGAATACTACTCATACATACACATAGGAGGCTACCCTATCCTCACCCACAACATCATCATTCATCATACCACATACCAAAACATCACATAATCCCTCAGATAATAATCATCTAAAACTCAGCATATAGCTATTCATCTAAATCCACATATAAATCTCATACCATCATTCACCAAAGGACTCACATACTCACATAATATTCATTCATCATTAATACTCTTAACATTTTTTATAATTCCATACCACATCAGATATCACACATATACATCCAACATGTATGCACCAAGACTCATTATTATATAACTCAATTTCATCGTTGAGTATTCCAAATTATCATATGCACCAAAATTCGTTATTATCTAACTCAATTCCATCATTGAGTATTCCGACTTATCATATGCTCCAAAATTCATCTCATCACCTACCCAAAGATCGTGACTTGGAACTCCACACAATGGGTGCACCTCGTCAATCACTCTAGTTATTACTAAGATAGTCTACTGGTGTCACCACACAAACCGATAGGTTGTACCCCCTCGTTGGGCCCGCACAACGACATTCGACCCTAGGTTGCACCCCCTCTATGGGCTCGTGCATCGAACGCCCCATCTTGATCCCCTGAGTTGTACCCCCTCTATGGGCCCGCACAACCCAGTTCACCTCCCGAATTGTACCCCTTCTATGGGCTCGCACAATTCAGGTCTCATCATCTATGCTCAACGCATCTCTCCTAAGTTGTACCCTGATCGAGGTCGTACTCAACCAAATAAAATGAATTAAAGTGCAGTAAGGGCTGGTTAACCCAAAGTCGTTTCCCAAAGAATTCAATCACAAACTCAGAAATTCAAGATCAAAGTAACACACACTCAGGGGGAGATTGTTTGGATTTTTCAATTCTATGATTCTAAACAACAGAAACTTAAATTCGAAATTAACCAATTGGAGATTAAGATCATTCCTCTGCACATGCATAACCTGGATATATCATTGGAAATCAAGAGGCAATTCTATCAAACATATATGAATCCGAATTTCACCATGAATTAATCAATAAGCATCAACAACTCATGATTCAAGTTCTTGCATTAAGCATGTAATGTTCATCAATTAGGTTAGTGATTAAGCATCCCTAATTCTAATTGAATCTGAATTTAATTCGAATTTCCAATCCTCAAGCATAAAGCATACTTGAATTCAATTCTACAATCCCTAAATTCACAGTTTTAAGCAAAACCGAAATTCATGTAGGAAGAAAAACAAAATCGGAATTAGAATTGATGTGAAAGATAGAATCCAAATTACAACCAAACCTCAAGATCCAAGCTAGCATTGATACAGAGAAATAACTTGAGAAGTTAGCCTTCTATTTCCATGGAGGTGAAATCCGAAATTGCAAGAAGAGGAAGAAGAAGAGAGAAAACCAAAATTGGAAGAGAGAAAAAGAGGGAAAGTGAAGAGTCTTTTTTCTAAAATCTGAAAAATGAGAGTAAAGTGTTCAAACTACTCAGAAACACACCTATTTATAGAGCCTAAATCATTAACAAACTGATTAGGCCTTAATTGAGCCGAAATTAATTAAAACAGGCCCACAAACTAATTACAAAACTAATCAAATTCGGACTTGTGACAGACAGCAACAGTAGGAGATTTTGAAACAGAAACTGCTCCTAATTTCTTCATGGGAATATGGTCATATAGCATATCAAATTAAAGCCCCGGAAGTTAGCTTTCCAATGCCACTGGAATCACTCAAATCGGACACCTATAGCTCTATATATCATCAAAACAAGACAGGCAGGTCAGTAGGCTTAAAAATCTGAATTTAAACAACATTTACAGTTAAAGCCCAATTAAGCCCAATTTCGTAAATTCCAATTAAAACAGTGGATTTAATCACAATTATAGTCCAAGAAAGCTAAGATTAATTATGCAAAGTGTGAATAAAAATGTGATCATCATACCCCCTCTATGGGCCCGCACAACTCAGGTAACATCATCATTAAATATTTTGCATATTCACCAACCATATGCATACCCAAAATAACATCCATACATTGCATATTCACCAACCATATGCATGCCAAGATAACATCGATTACATTGCATATTCACCAACCATATACATACCAAAATAACATCCATACATTGTATATTCACCAACCATATGCATGCCAAGATAACATCAATTACATTGCATATTCACCAACCATATGCATACCAAAATAACATCCATACATTGCATATTCACCAACCATATGCATGTCAAGATAACATCAATTATATTGCATATTCACCAACCATATGCATACCAAAATAACATCAATTATATTGCATAAGCACCAATCATTATGTACACCAAATATCCTCAATATATTGCATAAGCACCAATCATTATGCACACCAAACAACATCAATTATATTGCATAAGCACCAATCATTATGCATACCAAATATCATCAAGCATTATCACACACCATCAATACCATTAAACAATCAGGATCTCAAAATCCACTCTGGTAATCGATTACCAACCTCTAGTAATCGATTACCTGCAAACAAGGTCTCTGGTAATCGATTACAACCACCTTGTAATCGATTACCTGCAACCAAACACTCTGGTAATTGATTACAGCCTCCCTATAATCGATTACCTGCAAACAAACTCTCTAGTAATCGATTACCACAATCCTATAATCGATTACCAGTGAACAAACAGCACTTCTGGACTACCCAGAACACACTGGTAATCGATTACCAATTCCAGTAATCGATTACCCGCGACGCAGATCGCAGATTTCACGATTTCTAATACTCCTACATCACTTTATTCAATCCTTTTCGATCAAACACCATTCATAATCATTAATATTCATCAAACTCATCCAAATCATCAATCTTTAACAGTTTTACATGGTTTTCCAATCAAAACCCCAAATCATCAAACCCTTAATTAACCCCTTTTCACTATTCTTTATATTCTCATTCAACCCAATCAAGATTCACAAAGATTCACATAATTAATCATCAATCAACATGTTTTCATCATACAATATTCAATATACATATATCAATTTCGAATTTAGAGTCTTAGAGGGTCTTATGGTTGCCCTCACTACCCAAGCACCCCTACATGCATATACAAGCAGCACCCTCTCCCCCACCGTACCTTAAGTGAAGATCGATTACAGCAAGGAAGTCCCTTTCTTGGTTCTTGATGCTCACTCTGCAGCAATCCTCTCTTGAGACTCGTTTTCTCCCCTCCTTAGCGTTTCGCTCTCTAACGATAATACGAATAAGGATTAGGGTGACCGATAACCCCTCCTTACTAGAATGCCTAATTGGGCTTGGGCCCACTCTCAACCCCATTCTCCTCTTTTTTAAATTTAAGTTAACTTTATGGATAAAACTAATAATAATATGGATCCTATTATTTATTCATCTATTTAATTAATTATATCCTTTACTTATTTATTTAATTTAATTAATATTTTAAGTAAAAAAAATTAGGATGTTACAGACATGTCCTGAGTAGGTTCATATACATTGAGTTGAATACTCCTGTCAGATGATGGAGCTCTCTGAAAAGTCTTTGACCTCTTCTTCTTCACAATTTTTGTGGGAGTTTGAGCAGAAACAAACTTCTCCTTGTGAGTATCTCCCTTCAGCTCGTCTTCCAGAATATCCAGAGCACTCTTTCCAGTAGCAGCAGCTTTATCTCTGACGGCTTTCTCCATGAGGGTTCTTTCAGGTGAGGGCTTCTTCACAGCAATGTCCATATTCTTGATGTTACCTAGAGAGAAGAAAGTAGGACCTTCATGGTCGTACAGTCTTTCAATAGGAACGTTGAACTTTAGCAGAATCTTAGTGATGAAAGTAGTGTGAGTGTAGCTTGCAGCAGAATCATTCACTCTTTTCAGCATGTTGTAGAGAATGATTCTTAGAAGGTTCAGCTTCTTCTTCTGTAACACGTTGATTACGCAAAATCTCTCCAGTTCAGACACATGGTTTCTGCTACCATACTTGGGTTGAATACAACATCCCAAGATAGCATGGAGGATTCTTGCTCTAGGATGCATGTAGGAGCTTCTGGGATCTCCAGGTTCTTCAATGCCATACAACATCTTCGTGAACTTCTTGACTCCACCATTTTTCTGCTCCCAGTCAGGAACAAACATAGCACCTTCATTCTTTACACCTTTCACAGCAGCAATGACGTCTGCATCTACTCTTGGCTTTACCCCAAGAACTGATGTTTCCAAGGCTTGATATTTCCCATCTTCACTGGATACATCCTTAGCATTCTTCCAAAACTCTTCAACACTCTTCTTATGTCGTGCGCATATGATAGAGGTGAAGAAATTTGTCCAGCCAATTTCTTCAAACAAATCAATCAAGTCAATGCCACCAGCATGAAGAGCTTCAAGGTCTACAACCCTTGAAGGAACGATTTGTCCACCAGCTGACTTCTTAGACGCCATTTTCTTCAAGCTTGGTTGAGAGAAAGTTGAGAGCACAAGGAACTTAGGGCACAAGGCAGAAGAAACTCTTGTGAGAGAAGGCTTGTGTGTGTGAGAGAGAGAGAGAGAGAGAGAGCGAGACCAAATACTGAAAAGGGACATCCTTTAAATAACCGTCACAACAGTAATGATGACAGTTGCAGTCTAGGAGATCGTGCAATCGTGCAAGGGGCAGTTACAGAGAGAAGGAGACCAAACGTTTCAGCCTTCCTTATTATTCAGACTGAAGTTATTTCAGACACACATAGTATTCAGATAGTCATGCACATTCAGATGCAACACTTTCAGATGCATGTTCAACTAAAAAAAATTATTTTTCAGATAAACCAAGATGTTCAGATGATCTCTAATGAATCTAAACCTATCTTCAGTTAGGGGTTTTGTGAATATATCTGCCCATTGATGCTCAGTATCAATGAACTTTATATCAAAAACACCTTTCTGAACATATTCTCTAATGAAATGATGCTTGATCTCTATATGCTTAGCCCTAGAATGTTGAATGGGATTTTTAGACAAATTGATAACACTTGTATTATCACACATCACAGGAATAGAAGATACATTAATATTAAAATCCTCTAACTGATATTTTTCCCATAGCAGTTGTGAACAACAACTAACAGCAGCAATATATTCGACTTCTGCTGTTGAGAGAGCAATGGTGCTTTGCCTTTTACTGGACCAACTTATCATATTGTCACCAAAGAAATGGCAACCTCCACTAGTTGATTTTCTTTCAAGCCTATCTCCAGCAAAGTCAGTATCACAGTAACCTACCAACCTGCAATCCTTACTCTTCTTGTAGCAAAGACCAAGATTAGTAGTACCATTTAAATATCTGAAAATTCTCTTTACAATTTTGTAATGAATAATTCTTGGATCAGATTGAAATCTAGCACAAAGACAAACACTGAACATAATGTCAGGCCTGCTTGTTGTTAGATACAATAATGAGCCAATCATTCCTCTATACAAAGTTTGATTTATTGGTTCTTCCTCTTAATCTTTGTTCAACACAATATAAGGATGCATAGGAGTTGACATGGGCTTGCAATCACTCATATTAAACTTCTTAAGCATTTATTTTGTATATTTCTCTTGATGGATCCATATACAATCAGATTGTTGCTCAATCTGAAGTCCTAGGAAAAACTTAAGTTCTCCCATCATGCTCATTTCAAATTCTGATTGCATAAGCTCAGAAAATTCCTTGCATAACGAAGAAACAGTAGAACCAAAGATAATGTCATCCACATATATCTGGACAAGAATGAAATCTTTGTTAGACATTTTTCTAAAAAGAGTAATGTCTACTTTTCCTCTTTGAAAACCACTTTTAGTTAAGAAGTTGCTCAGTCTGTCATACCAAGCTCTTGGGTCCTGTTTCAGACCATACAGAGCCTTTTTCAATCTGAAAACATGTTTTGGAAAAGTTGAGTCTTCAAAACCAGGTGGTTGTCTAACATAGACCTCTTCCTCAATAAATTCATTGAGAAAGGCACTCTTTACATCCATCTGATATAGGGTGATGCCATTAATTACCTCATAGGAGAGTAAAATTCTAATGGCTTCAAGCCTTGCTACAGGAGCAAAAGTTTCAGTGAAATCAATACCTTCTTGTTGATTGTAGCCTTGAGCAACAAGTCTGGCTTTGTTTCCGATCACTTTCCCTTCTTCTGACAGCTTGTTTCTGAACACCCATTTGGTTCCTATTATAGTTTTCCCATGGGGTTTAGGCACAAGTGTCCAGACATCACTCCTAGCAAATTGATTTAGCTCTTCTTGCATGGATAGGATCCACCCTTCATCATGCAGAGCTTCTTCAATGCTTTTGGGTTCAATCTCAGATAGAAGTGCAAGATTATTCAAATTTTTGAATCTTGATCTTGTCTTAACTCCTTCTAAGGTGTCTCCAATTATTTTCTCTTTAGGATGATGAGATTTGTATCTCCAATCACGATTGTGAGGAAGTATATTCTCTGTCTGAGACTCAACAATGTTGGTCTGAGAAGGTCCAGCTTTAGATGCAGAAACAAACTTTTGCTCGGAAGGTCCTTCAGATGATCCTTCAGAAGGTCCTTTAGATTTTTCTTCTTGGTTCAACTTCATACCTGCAAAATCCTCCTCAAGATCTGATAGTTCCCTATCAGTCTCTTTATAGTCATTGAATCTTACATGGATAGATTCTTCAACTGTTAAGGTTCTTGAGTTATACACTTTGTATGCCTTAAAAGTTTCAAAGTATCCAATAATGAATCCTTTTTCAGACTTTGCATCAAATTTTCCTAAATCATCCTTAGTGTTGAGTATGAAACACTCACATCCAAAGATATAGAAATAGGATATGTTTGGTTTTCTTCCTTTCCACAATTCATATGGAGTCCTTTTGAGAATTGGTCTTACCAAAATTTTGTTTTGAATGTAACAAGTTGTGTGAACAGCCTCTGCCCAGAAGGATCTAGGTAAATTGCTTGAAATAAGCATGGTTCTACCCATCTTTTGTAAGCTTCTGTTCTTTCTCTCAACAATCCTATTTTGCTGAGGTGTCCTAGCCACAGAGAAACTGTGTGAGATCCCATTCTCATCACAAAACAGTCTGAAGCTTGAGTTTTCAAACTCTTCACCATGATCACTTCTAATAGCAGATATACAGATTCATTTCTCATTTTACACCTTCTTACAGAATTTTGTGAAATTCTCAAAAGTTTCCTCCTTGCTTCTTAGGAATACAACCCAGGTGAATCTAGTATAGTCATCAATAATGACCAATCCATACTTCTTTTTGCTATGACTCTCTATTCTAGTAGGTCCAAACAAGTCCATGTGAAATAGCTCTAAAGGTCTGCTAGTTGAAACAATATTTTTACTTTTAAAAGAACTTTTTGTTTGTTTCCCTTTCAGACAGTTTTCACACAAAATATCAGATTTGAAGGAAAGCTTGGGTAGCCCTTTAACTAGATTGTGTTTAGTTAACTTTGAGATCAATCTCAAGCTGGCATGCCCAAGTTTCTGATGCCAAATCTGTTTTTCATCTTAAATAGAGACAAAACACTTCACATTCTGACTTGCTAGTTCCTCTAGATCAATCTTGTACACATTATTGTGTCTTTTAGCAGAAAAGAGGATATGATTTGAAGCATCTTTGACTAAACAACCTTCTTTAGTGAAAGATACAACATATCCACTGCCACATAATTGGCTTATGCTCAGAAGATTGTGTTGCAACCCTTCCACTAGAAGTACATTCTTAATCAGGGAAAGAGGAGTCATACCTACTGTCCCAATACCAGTGATCTTCCCTTGTTAGTTTCCACCAAAGGTGACCACTCCTCCAGCCTTGGGTCTAAGGTTTCGGAACAAACACCTTTCTCTTGTCATGTGTCACGAGCACCCACTGTCCAGGTACCATTTTTTGTGTTTCTTTTGTCCTATTAAACACATCAGCAATAGGAACAATCAAAGTCTTAGGTACCCATACATTCTTGGGTCCTTTCCTGTTAGTTTTGGGTCTTGTTTTCCTTCTATGTCTACATTAGGACTCATCATGTCCAAGTTTACCACAGTGGGAACACCCATTGCCTTTCTTTCTTCCTTTATCAGGCACATTAAAAATAATAGATTCAGAAGAAGTAATGTCTGAATAACCTAAGTCACTTTTGTCTAAGGCATGCCTCTGAGAGCCTAATAATCTATTCAGATTATCAGTTCCTTTGACAAATCTGGCTAGATCCAATGTTTTCCTTAATCTTGTTTTGGAGCTTTTTGTTCTCCTTCTCAAGACTATCTGAGCTACTTGTATCTTGCTGAAGCAGCCTTTCTTTAAGTACAAGGTTTTCTTTCTGTAATTTTTCATTTTCTATTGCAGCTTCTGAAAATGCTCTAGAGAGCTCCTTGTACTCATTAAATAGCTCCTTGCTACTTTCAACAAGGTCATCATACATATCTTGTAAGGTTTGAGGGATTACCTCAGAATCTGAGCTGTCTGAGGAAGGTAGACTTGCCATCAGACAAAGGTTTGCTTCCTCTGAAGTATCCTCCTCTTCTTCTGAAGTGGAATCATCTAGATCTTCCCATGTCGCCATCAACCCTTTCTTCTTTTTGAAGAATTTCTTCTTTTGAAAGATTGGCTTCTTCAGTTTGGAACACTCAGCTTTCATGTGACCTGGTTGTTTGCACTCAAAATAGGTAATTTTGTGAGTATTAAAAGAATCCTTTCCTAACTTACCTTGCTTGAAATTTGAAGGTTGAGATCTTCTGAATCTCTTTTTTCTTTGCAGCATCTTCTTTATCTTCTTGCTGAGAAGTGCAAGATCTTCATCTTCTGAATAGCCTTCAGATTCAGTATCATCATCTGAAGTTTCCTCTGCTTGCATTGCTTTCATGCTGCCATGCCAAGGTTGTTTGGCCTTGGAGTTCAATGTCAGTGATTTCTTCTTGGTTTCGTCCTCGCCAAGCTCTAACTCATGAACTTTAAGAGAACCCAGTAGCTCTTCCATTCTAAGAGAGTTAAGATCCTTAGCTTTTTGAATGGCAGTAAATTTAGGTCTCCAGGACTTTGGTAAGCTTCTTAGAATCTTTAGATTATTATCTCCATATTCAAAAGTTCTTCCCAATGACCTGAGTCCATTAGTTATTCTCTGAAACCTTCCAAACATTTGGTTTATAGTTTCAGACTCTTCCATCTTGAACATCTCATATTGATGCACAAGCATGCTGATCTTGGATTGCTTTACAGTCTCAGTCCCTTCATGGGCAGCTGCAAGTGTATCCCAGATCTCCTTGGCTAACGAACAACCATGAACCTTCTCATATTCTGATTTGTTCAAGGAACATATCAGATAGAGTTTGGCCTTTGCATTTAATTGAACTCGAGCCTTCTGCTCCAAGGTCCATTCAGCCTTAGGTATGGGCACTCCAGCATGCATTGGCACATAGTCACCATCAGTAACCACATCCTAGACATCAATGTTGTTGCTTTCTATGAACAACTTCATACTATCTCTCCAATATTGATAATCCACACCATTGAATGTTGGGGGCCTGGTGATGGAGGCTCCTTCAGTGATGTACTGTCTGTTGCTGGTAGAAGTTTCCATGGGATCTTTGTCCTCTGCACTGATTAGGTGCTCACCCCGAGGATAAGCTCTGGTACCAACTGTTGAAAAATAGGGAAACACTAGAAGGGGGTTGAATGGTGTTTCAATGGAAACTTTTTCTAGTTTAAAAAACTTCTAAAAAAATTTATGATATGCTTCAGATGATGAAAGTCAATCTAAAGCTTTGATTACCTTCTGAACTTAGCTCAGATTCAAAGATTAGTTTGAAAATTAGTTTTGGTACAGAAAAGAAGTTCTCACTTAAATACTTTTCAATCCCCTTTGTTAGATAAAAACTGAATTGAAATAGTTAAGGGATAGAGAAGACTCGGCCAGAATTTATCCTGGTTCACTCACAACCACCGTGAGCTACGTCCAGTCCCAGGGCAAAACCAGCACCTGGATTTCCACTAATCTTGCAAGATTACAAGTATTCTTTTCTGTCAAGCCTCTTCAGGCTCTACACCAAGTATTCTTTCTTCCACCAACCCTCTTCAGGCGCTCAGACACTTATCCAAGTGTAACCCAAGTATTCTTTTATATAGTAAGCCTCTCCAGGCTTGTAAACCCAAACTGTTTAATATAAACAGAGATGTTCAAGCAATAAAAAAAATATAGAGCTTGAACAAGGAATACAATGTACAAGAACTGAGATTCAACTCAGGATCAGAAAGATAGTTGTACAAGAGTAAAAATATCAGAGTGACTTTTGCAGCATTTCAGCGTATTCTTTTTGAGCTTTTCTTCTATTCTTTTTTATCTTCATACGTGCATGAGTATTTATAGAGAATAGAGAGAAGATGTATATTGTCAAATAGCATTAAATGCGCAAGAGACGTTTAGACTAAGCCTGCAAGGATGTTCTGATGAACCTCTGATAGCAGGTCTGCGCATAGGTGCTTTTGGACAGCTACGCAGCAGCAATTGCAGACTTTCCTTATTTGTGCAAATCATTTGAACGAGGAAGGAAAGTAGTTCTGAATTGTATGATGAAAGAAGTTAGACTTTTGGAATGAGTGTACAACGTTCTCAGTATTACTTTAAGTCAAAGAGAGCTTCTGAGACTTTTACACTTCAGACGGATAAAATCCTTCAGATGCACTTCCAAGTCTCCAAATGATGTACACCCTTTAGACGAAGCGAACAAGCTCAAATCTTCAAATGATGTTTTTGCTTTCTTTCAGAAGATGCCTTGAGATGATATCTGATTCTGTAATCAATATGTGCAACGTGAAGGCATAATATCATAGCTATTCTTTTTACTTAATATTTGTTACTCATTAAAACTTTAATAGAGTGAGACTTAAACTTTTAAGACTCAACATTGTGTCCTTAATACAGCTTATATGTTGCGCAAACATATGTACTAATTCTAATTACTTTTGTATCAATGCACACTTTAAGTTATCAATGTTAATTTCATTGTTGTTTGCTTCAAATTTACAAGATCTAGTACATTTTCAATGCTCAAATCATGGCTCAAGAAACAACTTTGCTCAATCTAAATTGATAAGGAAAATATTTTTGTCAATCAATCCATTACAACTCTTGGAATTATACCTGCATAGCAACAAACAAACAAAAAGCTTACAATTAAAGAGAGACACATTAAACCTTAACATATACTCTAAAACTATAGTAACATAATCATACATCCTACAATGAGGACCAAAGTCAATACAACAAAACATATCTTCAACAACCAATCATCCTTATCAATTTTGGCCACCTCCGAAGCTAATATAGAATTCAATGATGAATTATGCACCTCATATGATTGTACAACCCTCTCCTTCACTTCATCAACCCACTTGAAAAATCCACAATGCATCTCCCTCTTACCCAATGTACAGGTGAAAAATCTTCTTCCAGGGTTCCTTTGGGTCCTTGATGTAAGGCATATTTCCTTTTCCCCACACCAACAACAAACCATTTTAGAAGCTCTGTCTTGAAGCCCTGTGACAGAGTTTCCCCATTTCGTCCCTGCACTGCTTCTCATTCCACTAGACTCAGACCTTTGTTGGTAACTTTTGGACAAGCAATCCCTCGGGCCACCACACATTTCATCAACTCCACTTCTAGCCATGGCTTCTTCGCCCCACAACGCTTATTCTACCTTTCGTTTAGCCTTACAAAGAAACAACATTTCTGCAGCTTGTAGCCATTAGGGATAAGGATGGACCAAATTGAACCTTTATTTGGGGTTTTTTGTTTTTTTTAACCAGGGACTAAATTGTAGGGGTTTTCTTGTTGCTACAGTGAAAATGCTAGCTCAGATATCTTACAGCGCACAGGGAGACGACACGTGGCACTTAACAGTGTGACTGGGCACTTCTGTTAACATTAATAGAACCCAGTTAACGTCAAGGACTAACGTGCTTGACGTTGCAAAACATTGGGGACTAATTTGTAATTTCTTTTACGTTAGGGACTAACTTGAAGTCGGTGGTAAACGTTGGGGACAGAATTGGTGGTTTACTCAGGTGGAATCTATTCACTCCCTTTTTTCCTCTTTGGTTATGAAATCTTTCCACTAGGGGCTACATTGCACACTGTTGTTGAGTTTTATTGATATGAGAACCGAAATTCTATTATAAAATTTCTTATTATTGGAGTTGCACAAATTTAAAGTTCTATACTTTTATGTACTCCCCCAGTTATTATTATCAGATCCTCTTGAGAAATTTTTTTTAGTTTTTTTTTATAAGACCATTTACAAAGTTCTAGAAGCATTTATTAGTTTTTTCCATCCTTAACCTTCATAATTAATTTTCAAGAGTTGGTTAATGTGATGATTGAATAGAGTTTAATTTCAAATGAGTAATTCCATATGAACAATCCCAAGATTATCACCAATATCTTATGATAAAGGATAATATTTAAATTTCAATATTGATTATTTATTTTCTATTGTTTCATTGATCTCTTCAATATTCATAAATTACCAAGGTAAAAATTACACTTCAATTATTTTTTATTATAAATATGGGTTGATTATACATGTTTTACTTTTTTTTGTTTTTAATTGTAAAAGTATAAAAAAAATTAATAAAAATGAATGACTTTTCTAAATT
Organism: Sesbania bispinosa; assembly: GCA_026901365.1. NCBI lineage: Eukaryota > Viridiplantae > Streptophyta > Magnoliopsida > Fabales > Fabaceae > Sesbania > Sesbania bispinosa. The sequence goes on from QLOH01000137.1 coordinate 1,671,201, forward strand.
GAATTGTGATTATATCGATAGAATTTTTTCTAATTTTTTATAAAAGTTTTTTATACCATGAGAGAATAAATCTTTGCGTAAAAGTTCACTAATATTTATATATCAATTAGTATATATATTTCAAGAGGTAAATGCTTATAACGATTTGGAATAAAATTTTTGTATGAAAACGCATTAACATCATATATATATATATATATAATCATGATCAATTAACACCAAGTGTCAAACTTCAAGACTTACACTAAGTAATAACTTTTTATAGAATGTGAAATTGACTAATCCAACTTTTGAATTGAAAGATATTATGGAGTAGATCAAGTTTACAAAATTTCATGTTAATCAAAATCTAATTAATACTTCATCACACCACTTTATTTTAACACATAATATATGATTTTAAAATATAAGTAAAAGTCCGTTGCTAGATAACATACCTACATTGAAATTTAATTTACATAATCATGATGATAATATAATATGATTTAACCGTTGAATTAGTCAATCTCATATTCTACAAAATGTTATTAATTGGTGTAAGTCTTTAAGTTTGACACATTGTGTCAATTGATTCTGACTTTGTGTGTGTGTGTGTGTGTGTGCATAGAGTAGGTGTAGGTATGGTGGATATAGGTGGAGTAGATGGGTAAGAAACTGGTGTGGTTTGAAGTCTTGATACAGGGGGAATGGTATAGGAGATAGGTGAAGTGGAGTAGGAGTTAGGAAGTGAAGAAGCAATGGGAATCATGACAAAATAAGGGAACATGTGCTCATTGAAAATTACATCTTTAGAAACAAACAAATTTCAATCAAAGACAAGGCCTTTGTAGCCCTTGTTTATTTGGCATTGATAATACCATAATATAATGTTGGATGGATAATATAGTGTAAAATTCCTTTACACTTAGAGTGTGTTTCGATTAAAGTTGGCAAATGTAAGTTTAAACCTAACTTACGTTTGCAAACTTAAGTTTGTAAAAACAACATGGAATTGTGTCGGTCTAAACATGGATTCAAGATATAAATTGTAATCAAATACAATTTTCAGGCAACGTCTAGGTGTGTCACCCAGAGGCGTGTCACTCTCTGGGTGACACACCGGTGTTCCACCTTCTCTGAGTCGTTAGATTTATTTGTTTTTTAATGAACATCCCCGATGTGTTACTATCTGTTGGCAACCTTCATTAGTGGTCTAGCAACCGAGCGAACGAAATGAACCAAATGGTGCAAAGAAAATCGTCCAGCAAGACAGTACCGGTGTTTATCGATTTTTGGTTTGAAATGTCCATTAACGGTGTTATTATTTTTGGTCCAGCAAGACAGTATCGTTGTTTATTATTTTATTCTAACAGGTTAACTAACCTGCTATAACATGGGAAAAAAGTGACACACCCTAAAAGCACCCCAATTTTTAATGGAAAATCAAACATACTAAAAAATATATATTTTGTTTCTACAAACGTACATTTGAAGTTGCACTAGAATCCAAACTTACACTTAGAAAGTATTATAATTAAACTCATGCAATTTACACTTTTTTCTTAATGTTATTGGCGAAGAATGTGGAATCAGTGACCGATGAAGAGTTCATTCATGTTTTGTACTTCTTCCTTCCTCATCCTACTAAATTTTGTAGGTTATAATGTTATGTTTGAATAGAAAATCACTGGAAATAAGTTATAATAAATATGTATCTCTTTATATAACTAATTACCCAACCAAATCTAAGGCCATTTTATTGTATTTATTTCGTTATATTTGAAGACAAGTTTTTAATTTCCAATTTCAATTTTTATGATATGTGATGTGCATAAAAAAGAAAGAAGGTAATCGTCTGGCAGGCTACCAACGAATAAGTTCAACTAAATTAATTGTTAACAACTAAAAGATATTATATTATTATTTGTACATATACCGGACAATGCAAAACACACATGCTACCAATGAAACTTTAAGCAAACATGTGATGTCCATAAAGAAAAGGGAATCTTTAAGCAAACATGTGATGTCCATAAAGAAAAGGGAATCTATAAAAGTAGAGAATACGATTACTGAATTGCTTGAGGAGAAATACCTCAACAGCTGCATATTTATATACATGATTTACACTCACTAATAAAGGAAACATAGGAAATATAATCTGTACAAAATAAGGAAACATAGACCTATACAAAATTAAGGAAATACAGCTATACAAATCAACACTTAATGTAGTTTCCTAGTTTCCTTAAATACATTTATTCTATTCTAATTTCCCTAAATAGGAGATATTCTCTAACACTCCCCCTCAAGCTGGAGCACATAAATCATATGCACCAAGCTTGCCACAAAGAAATTGCATTCGAGGACCTCAAAGGGACTTTGTCAAAATATCTGCTAGTTGGTCATTAGAGTTAACAAACTCAATGACAACTTCCTTGGAAAGAACCTTTTCCCTGATAAAGTGACAGTCAATCTCTATATGCTTTGTTCTTTCATGAAAGACTGGGTTGGACGCAATGTGGAGTGCAGCTTGGTTATCACAATATAACTTCATCTCGTTAACGTTACCAAACTTCAACTCCCCAAGCAACTGTTTTACCTAGATGAGTTCACAAGTAACCAATGCCATAGCACGATATTCAGCCTCAGCACTTGATCGAGCAACAACTTGTTGTTTCTTACTCTTCCAAGATATGAGATTTCCACCTAGAAAGACACAATAACCTGAAGTGGAGCGTCTATCAATGGGAGAACCAGCCCAGTTTGTATCTGAATATCCGACAACATGAGTGGTTCCTTTGTCTTCATAAACCAAACCTTGACAAGGAGCATTTTTAATGTATCTCAGAATTCGAGTCACTGCATTCCAGTGATCAACACAAGGGGATTGCATGAACTGACTTACTACACTGACTGCAAAAGAGATATCTGGTCTGGTTATAGTAAGATAGTTTAGTTTCCCAATTACCTTTCTATACCTGCCAGGATCTGGATAGAGCTCCCATTGATCTGGTAACAACTTGCTATTTGGATCCATAGGAGTGTCAACAGGCTTACAATTTATCATTCCTGTTTCCTCCAATATATCTAAAGCATACTTCTTTTGTGAAACTGTAATACCACTTCTAGATTGAGCAACCTCCAAACCAAGAAAGTAATTTAGTTTACCCAAATCTTTGGTTTGAAAATGATCAAACAAATGTTTCTTTAACCGAGATATTCCCTCATGATCATTACCTGTAATGACTATATCATCCACATAAACCACGAGATAAATACATCTACCAACTGAATTATGTTGATAAAACACTGAATGATCAACTTCACTGCGAGTCATACCAAACCTTTGTACCACTGTGCTAAACTTCCCGAACCAAGCTCGGGGAGACTGTTTCAGACCATAAAGAGATCTCTTCAACTTACACACCAAACCAGACTCCCCCTGAGCAACAAACCCAAGTGGTTGCTCCATATAGATTTCTTCTGCAAGGTCTCCATGAAGGAATGCATTCTTGATGTCAAGTTGAAGTAACGGCCAATGGCGAATGGCTGCCATGGCAAGAAGAAGGTGTGAGAGTCAGGGAGGCTGATAAGGGCGGGGAGTGATCGCCGGTGCAAAGAGGCACGAACAAGGAGTGGCTCCTGGCAGGCTTCTAAGCAAGAAAGGGACACATGGATAAACTGTGCCCACACCCGAATGAGAGGGATCCAGAGGCTGTGCAGGTATGGGACTATACATTTGAGGTTAGCTTAAAGGAAATTGTTGTGGAGAACTATACCAACAAGGTGCATCTTCTTTTCGGAAGTCCATAACATAAGAACTCCATAGTTAAGCATGCTTGGCTTGGAGCAATTCTGGGATGGGTGACCTTCTTGGAAGTTTCTTGGAAAGTGTGCAAGTGAGGACAACGCATACTGGAAAGACTCATGTTGGCTTGTGGGGACCCTCATCACTCCTGCAAGCGGCTCGGGGGCGTTACAGAAGGCGAACATAAGCCATCTTAGCGACGGGAGAGAATGTGTCGCTATAATCAAGGCCATATGTTTGAGTGTATCCCATAGCAACCAAGCGAGCTTTAAGACGATCAATACAACCATTTGAATCAACTTTCACAGCATATACCCATTTGCATCCTACAACTTTCTTCCCCAGAGGAAGGTGAACGAGATCCTATGTGCCACTATGCTCAAGAGCAGTCATTTCATCAATCATAGCTTGCCTCCATCCTGAATGAGAAAGTGCCTCACTGTCACTTTTAGGAATAGAAACAGAGGACAAAGAAGATAAAAAGGCATAATATGATGGTGATAAACGATGAAAACTGAGAAAGTTGTAGATGGGATGAGGATTTCGAGTGGATCGAGTACCTTTTCGGAGAGCAATGGGAGGACTTGATTGGGAGGACTTTGGCAGGGTCGTGATAGGAGAAGCCGTTGGAGTTGGACATGAATCACTAGGATCTTCTATTATGTTTTCTGTTGGCGGAAGAACTTGTTGTGTTCTTCGTTGATATGTGATGATAGGGTGTTGTGAAGTACCAGACTGAGTCTCTCCGGGCTGGATAGAACCAGGTGACGAAACCCGCAAAGGAGACAGAGGTGGACCAAAATAGGGAATTGGTAAAACATCAGAGATTGTATTAGACTCAACGGAAGAGGTGAAGTATGGTGTTTCTTCAAAGAACGTGACATCTGCAGAAATATACCAACGATGTGAGGAAGGACAATAACACTGATACCCTTTTTGTAGCCTGGAATAGCCGACAAAGACACATTTGATAGCATGAGGAGACAATTTGTATGTACCTGGAGAGAGGTTATAAACAAAACAAGTACAACCAAACACATGAGGAGGGACAACATATAGAGACTTTGTGGGAAATAATAATTTGTGAGGTACCTGATTGTTAATAACAGAAGAAGGCATACGATTGATGAGATAACAAGTTGTTAAAACAGCATCCCCCCAAAAATGTAGAGGCATATTTGTATGTAATAACAAAATTCTGGTAGTTTCAATAAGATGAAGATTTTTTCTTTCAGCCACACCATTTTGTTGACGGGTGTGGGGACATGTAGACTAATGTAGAATGCCATGAGATGACATAAACGATGAAAACTCGTGAGAGAAATATTCTTTGGCATTGTCACTCCTTAAAATCTTAATTGATTTGCCAAATTGATTTTGTATCTCAATATAGAACGACTTGAATATAGAAAATAACTCAGACCGTTCTTCCATTAGAAACAACCAAGTAAACCTAGAAAAGTCATCTATAAAGGTGACAAAATACCTAAATCCTAATGAATTAGAGATGCGACTAGGACCCCATATATCAGAATGAATAACAACAAAAGGTTCTATTTAATTTTGAACCTCAGTAGGAAAGGAAGAACGAACATGCTTCCCAAGTTGACATGACTCACAATCTAGGGACTTCAATTTTACAAGACATGGAACCATAAGTTGAAGTTTCTGTAGACTGGGATGACCAAGACGTTGATGAAGAAGATGGGGAGACTCAATAGCAGCACATACTGTTGGAGACGTGGTCTTCAAATAGTAGAGTCCTTGTGATTCATGTCCTATGCCAATCGTCTTCCCCGTACCGCGATCCTGAATAATGAAAGAGTCAGAATCAAAGGTGACTGAGCAATTAAGTGAATGAGTGAGCTGACTCAAGGAAATCAAATTAAAGGGACACCCAGGCATAAATAGTACAGATTTTAATGAGAGAGATTGAGTGGGAGAAACATTACCAATGCCTTGGACAGGTACTTTAGTACCATTAGCAAGAGTAATAGAGCGAGAAATCTCAAGTAAAGGAGAAGAAAACAATGATTGATTACCAGACACATGGTCAGAAGCACCAGAATCAATAATCCAAGATGTCGGATTATGACCGGTATGAGATAGACAAACTGTAGGATTACCGGTATGAGCAATTGTAGTTGTGGTTGACTGATCCTGTTTGGCTGCCTTCCACTGCATATACTCTTGGATTTCATCTTCAGAAAAAGACATAGGTTGCTTTCCTGTCATAACTTTATGCCGCCCACTATCCTCTTGCATAGGCATAGACTGAGTAAGGTTGACCGTTTTCTCAGGAAAACCATGAATAGATTAGCATGTCTCCTAAGTGTGATCTGGTCTCTTGCAATAAGTGCAATAGGGACGATTGCCCCCTCGGCTTCCACGACCTCCTCGACTACCTCTTCCTCCACGGTTTGCACGTCCTCCACGAAAACCTGAAGTGGTCATCATTGCAGATCCATCAGTTGTGTTAAGATGAGAATCAAAGGTTTTGGGTGGAGGGACTCTCAATAGGCGAGTGATAAGATTTTCCATGGTGGGAACGTCTTGTGCGGTCAAAATTTGATCACGAAGAAGGTCAAAGTCGGGATGCATGGCTCGTAAGGCCATTACCACATACAAATTTTCTAATTTGTTCTGGAGGCCCTGAAGAGTGTCTGCTTGCAAGAACATCTTCAATTCTTTTACGGCTGCCTGTAATTGTGGAACAAATGTTGACATATCATGATCCGTTTGCTTGAGGGATGCCAATTTTTGAGCAGAGTCATACAGACGCTGAATATCATTGGCAAATAGATTCCGAGCCTTGCTCCAAAAGGTGAAACATGTTTTAAAGGCCCTGAGATTTATCAAAGTAGTGGATTCCACAGATTGCCATAACAGGGCACACGGTTGATAATCTAACTTTTTCCATTGACTCTGATTTTCCAAAGGAATTTCAGAAACTGACATCTCTAGGTGATCAACAAGACCCTGACCTAGAAACCAAAGTTCAACAGAAGCTGACCAAGCTAGGTAATTCTTTCCATTCAGCTTTTCAGAGGTGATTGTAGGAGTACCTGAGAAGCTATAGGAGATGGAAGAATTTTGAGGTGTTGGTTGAACCTGACGTGGATCGACATGCTGAACAGGATAGTCATGCTCAGAATCGGACGTGGATGACTCCATGATGACGCCTGCGAAGAAGACCGACGGACTGAGATCTAGCTTTTGGGGTATTTGACCCCCAAAACGGACAGAGGAGGCCTGGACGAAGCTGACAGGACCGGTGGCGGAGCAAACGGAGGCCTGGAAAGCGGCGCGTGGCTTACACGCGCCGACAAGGGCAGCGGACGGTGACGACGCGTGAGGGCGCGTGCGGAAGCAGACGTCGGCGCTGTTTTCAGGGATCAATAGATCGGCTCCTTATGTGTCTGTTGCTGACGTTTTGGTTGTCGGACGGTGACTTCACGGTGGCCGGACGGTGACTGCAGGTGGCCGGACGGTGACTGCAGGTGGCCGGACGGTGACTGCAGGTAGCCGGACAGTGATTGCAGGTGGTCGGACGGTGACTGCAGGTGGCCGGATGTTTCTGGACAGTGCTGGACAATGGACTGTTAGAGAGGGACAGGGACAACGGACAGCGGACTAGGATTCTGACTTTTATCAGGCCCACAGGAAGTGAGCTCTTGATACCATGTAAAAGTATAGAATAGGATACTGAATTGCTTAAGGAGAAATACCTCAGCAGCTGCATATTTATATACATGATTTACACTCACTAATAAAGGAAACATAGGAAATATAATCTGTACAAAATAAGGAAACATAGACCTATACAAAATTAAGGAAATACAACTATATAAATCAACACTTAATGTAGTTTCCTAGTTTCCTTAAATACATTTATTCTATTCTAATTTCCCTAAATAGGAGATATTCTCTAACAGAATCTTCTGGCATGCTATCCACAACAATTTGTGATCCAGGAATGTCAGCATATTCAACATAAATTGAATTAAATAAAAACAATGTTGATTTATAAATTTTAGTAAGTTACGGTGGAAACTAGAGGCAAGTTCTCGGGAGGTAAGTTCCTCACCTTGTCACTAGGTCGCAACATTTTGAATTTGATAAAAACAAAGGTTCAAGAAATAATTATCCAGAATCCAGACTAACCACTAAAAAAATTATATTCTAACACCAATATAGTATTCCAAACAGCTTCAAGAACAACAACAGCTTTAGGTCCAATGCAATTGCATCCCGAAACAATTATACAAAAAAGAAACTTGAAGATTTGGAAACTGGAGGTAAGTTCTCAAAAGTTTATTGTTTTTAAGTTGAAGACTCTCTACAATTACAAGAAAATGCATTAACAAAACTTACAATGGCATGTGGTCAGCAACTAATGAACCACCAAAAGAAGGATAAATGGTTTAGAAGACAAGATTTAACATGAACTACGAATAAATACTATCATCAACCTAAATATACATAACACCAATAGAACTCCAGACCCTGAAAGATGTATGCCTTTCAGGGTTAAAACGTGATTGGACCTTTCAAACAACTTGTGAAAGGCTTGGGCTCACGCACATGAGAACGGGCCTCACATGCCTTTTGCTCTGGCTCAGTTTAAAATATTTTTTGAACCTTGAACATTAAATTTAAGACCTATTTTTTCAATGTTTATCCAAAAACGACCTATATTTCAAAGATCAGTTTTGACTTGGTCTTCCTACTATTTTGCTGGTAACCGCTATTTGGTGCATCCTTATCCTATTTTGAAATTAAATTTTAAATACAGATTTTAATCACTTCCTTTTTTTTTATGATCCTACAAAAACAAAACTTCTTCTTCTTCCTCCTCTCTTCATCTCTGCTCTACTATACTGATCAATTGACACTGTTCTAAAACCTCAGTACTTTCGAGAAGGGGTTGTTAAATACTGGGGGATTACGCATCCCGCGAATTAACCCTTAAGAACAGCGTATATTTACGCGTCTCAGCCTTTGGTTCTTTATCTTTTTCAGGGTCCTCATCGATCACCGCAATCAATCTTAAGGGTTAAATTTTTTTATCTTTGATCGGAATTTACTTCTGCGGTTAATCCCAAATTGTGGGGGTTTACCAGGAAGCTTGCAAAAGAGACGGCGGAGACTGAACGGTTACTCTCGAACGAATGGCACGTTACGAGAACCGAGCGTGGAAGCAAGGCAAGAAGAGGACACGAGGGAAGAAGATAAATCGTGATACTTATTATGCGCGGAGCGAGCGGTAAGCGCGCAACGGCACGCGGAAAGAACGTCGTACAGCAGCGATTGCCACCATGAGGAGGCGATGACGGGGGGCATGGTGCGTTTGTGACTAGGGGCGAAGCTAGTTCGACGGAGCTCGGCGGGGTCATGGAGCGTAGCGCAGTAGTGCTCTCGGTTAAAGATGAATCTGGATCGAGGAAGCTAAAGAAGAACGAGTGATTGGGGGCAAACAACGCAAGAGATGCAGTGAGGTTGATTGCTGAAAGATGGAAGCTTGTAGTGAATGCTGCTGATGGTGATGACTTCATCGTGATGCACCCTCAGCTTTCTTGGTATCCACGTCCATGAGTTGGGTTGAATCAGGTGGATTTTTGGCACGATATCACAACGGTACGCTTACTTTATTAGTTATAATAACTTAGTGGAAGAAATTATAAGTGCAAAATAATAATAGTTATTAATAAACTTTACTTCATAATTGGTGCGAATTATATATTGACATTATTATGTAAGAAAATGAATAATCATTGCTTAAGTAAGGAATAATTAGGGGAGAGAGTTGGGAACTGTTGTTGTTACTAAGAACTTAAAAGTTATATTTTTTTTTTTTGTCGACAAAGTTATATTGCTTTAATGGCTCTATTCTTTAAGAAACTCTAATGGGCTAAATCTTTTGGGTCCAGGGACGTGTAGTTCTATTCTATGTGATTTGTGAATGCCTTTACTTGGATAAATTTATTTTGATCAAAGTTGGCCTTTTCTTTTTTTTTTTTTTGAAAAAGTGAATGTGGTGAAGTTATATATATTGTGTGACACCCTTTTACCCCAAACTCTTATATGTTTAATAAATTGAAGTGTAGAAAAGGTAACATCTCACAATGGGTAAAAGGTTCACATAACTCTCTTATTAAAAACCTCATTAGTTCGAAAATAACTTAATTAAAATAAAATGAAACTCAAATGTATTAAAATACTCATGCAGCGGAATCTCCAAAGATATAAAAGTAACTAAACATCCTACTTGCTGTGCAAGGAATCCAAAACAATTTACAAAAATCTTCCTAACTAGAACATAAAGAAAGAACCCCCAAAATTATGCCCTGATGTCACATATATCAGAGCACACTCCCTTTAATCAAAACTCGACACCAGTCGTGTCATCATCAATACCTATAAAAATATCCACAGTATAACGGTGAGGAAAAGAATACCACTCATACATACACATAGGAGGCTACCCTATCATCACCCACATATAAACAACATCATCATCAATCATACCACATACTCAAACATCAAATAATCCATCAGATAATAATTATCTATAAATTAGCATATAATTATTCATCTATATCATCATATAAGTCTCATACCATCATTCACCAATGGAATCACATACTCTATTTTCACACGTAATACTCAATCATCATTAATGGTCATAACATTATTATTTACTCAGTTTCATCATCAAATATATCACATATGTACATCTATCATGCATACATCAAAACTCATCATCATCATATTATAACTCACTTCATCATTAAGTATAAATCATCATCATATGCACCAAAACTCATCAACAACATTATATAACTCAATACCATCATCGAGTATAACACATTATCATATGCACCAAAACTTATCCTCCAACATTATATAACTCAATACCATCATCGAGTATAACACATTATCATATGCACCAAAACTTATCATCCAACATTATATAACTCAATACCATCATCGAGTATAACACATTATCATATGCACCAAAACTTATCACCTCACCTACCCAAAGATCATGACTTGGAACTCCGCACAATGGGTGCACCTCGTCAATCACTCTAGTTAGTACCAAGATAGTCTACCGGTTTCACCACACACAATCCGATAGGTTGTACCCCCTCTATGGGCCCGCACAACGACATTCGACCCTAGGTTGCACCCCCTCTATGGGCCAGTACAAATCACCCCTAGGTTGCACCCCCTCTACGGGCCCGTGCATCGAACGCCCCATCATGGTCCCCTGAGTTGTACCCCCTCTATGGACCCGCACAACTCAGTTCACCTCCCGAATTGTACCCCTTCTATGGGCCCACACAATTCATGTCTCATCACATATGCTCAAGGCATCTCTCCTAAGTTGTACCCCCTCTATGGGCCCGCACAACTTAGGGAACATCATCATCCAAAGGTGATATACACCATCATCATTATCATCATCATTATGCATCATCATGCTCATCGTTAAACATCATCCTCATAAAGTGATATACACTATCATCATAAACATCATCATAATATTCACCATCATCATTAATCACATTGCACATTATGCACACCAAAATATCATCAATTACATGGCATATTCACCAATCATTATGCACACACAATCATCATCAATCACATTGCATATTCACCAATCATTATGCACACCCAATCATCATCAATCATATTGAATATTCACCGATCATTATGCACACCAAATCATTATCAACATCATTAATCATCAACACCATAATCATAATAAAGCATTATCAAACAACATCAATCATCATCAAGCACTTAGGAGCTCAAAATCCACTCTGGTAATCGATTACCAACCTCTAGTAATCAATTACCTGCAAACAAGGTCTCTGGTAATCGATTACAACCACCTTGTAATCGATTACCTGCAACCAAACACTCTGGTAATCAATTACAGCACCCATGTAATCGATTACCTGCAAGCAATCTCTCTGGTAATCGATTACCACAATCATGTAATCGATTACCCGCGAACAAACAACACTTCTGGACTACCCAAAACACACTGGTAATCGACTACCACTCCTGGTAATCGATTACCCGCGACGCAGATCACAGATTTCACGATTTCTAACACTTCTACATCACTCTATTCAACCTCTATTCAATCCTTTTCGATCAAACACCATTCATAATCATTAATATTCATCAAAATCATCAATCTTTAACAGTTTTACATGGTTTTCCCATCAAAACCTCAAATCATTAAACCCTCATTAACCCCTTTTCACTATTCTCTTTATTCTCATTCAATCCAATCAAGATTCACCAAGATTCACAGAATTAATCATCAATCAACATGTTTTCATCATACAATACTCAATATATATATATATATCAATTTCAAATTTAGAGTCTTAGAGGGTCTTATGGTTGCCCTCACTACCCAAGCACCCCTACATGCATATACAAGCAGCACCTCTCCCCCACCGTACCTTAAGCGAAGATCGATTACAGCAAGGGAGTCCCTTTCTTGGTTCTTGATGCTCACTCTACAGCAATCCTCTCTTGAGACTCGTTTTCTCCCCTCCTTAGCGTTTCGCTCTCTGACGATAATACGAATAAGGATTAGGGTGACCGATAACCCCTCCTTACTAGAATGCCTAATTGGGCTTGGTCCCACTCTCAACCCCCTTCTCCTCTTTTAAATTTAAGCTAACTTTATGGATAAAACTAATAATAATATTGATCATATTATTTATTCATCTATTTAATTAATTATTTCCTCTACTTATTTATTTAATTTAATTAATATTTTACTTAATAAAATTTTAGGATGTTACATATTGTGTTGGTAACTTGTCAATATGCTTGTAATAATTCCTCCTGTTTCTCGTTCATGCGTTGAATTTTTTTTGTGTTTACTTTATTCATATATCAAATTATTATTTAGTATATCATCTTTCTGTTGGGGAGTTGGATATTGCATGCTATGCTCACTGTATGTGGTACTCTCTTAAGAGTATTGTGATATATTAAAAAAAAAACTTTTGATATGTGGCTTGGACTAAGTAGCAACAAAACAACCTTAGTTAGATTGTATACGTACGTTTTCATGCTCTAATGTGTGGGTATATTTGAAATTGTTAACAACTTACTTTTGTCAAGAAGTAGGAGAGTTTTGTCAAATTTTGTTTTTGGCAAAAGTTGGGTGAATTTTAATACATACATACGGATATAATTTCGGAGATATGGTAATACTTAATGTAGTATTCTCATATTTTATAGTTTTTATTTTTTGTTGCATAATATGAATACAAATGTTATGTGATTGGATTTCTTCACCTATGAATCTATTATAATTTGTGTTGAGTGCAATACCTATTGTTACTGTTTGCCACCGTTTGGGGAGGCTCCCTAGTGGTCTGCACCATGTATATGTAATTTGCCAAATTTTTTCCTTATATAGTATTTGATTATTTTCTGGAGTTATTATCTTACTGTTTCATTTACACCCACATATTTCAACATGAAAAAAAAATTAGTTTTAATGCTCTGTTAGATGTATTATTGTTGAGCTTATATTTTTATGGTATCTGTATTGCAGTTTAAGAGACGTGGAATATGTATTCTTTAATCATTTCAATTTTAACCTTATAAAGGCTGTTGGTGAATTTATGAGATTTTGAGCATTAAATATGGGGTTATTTTTATATGTGACATAATGAGGTTGAGGTGTCAAGTATACATTGCATTGGGATATAAAACAAGAAATATAAATTCCGCATGAATATATTATAGGTGTTGCACTGCTTCTTATTCATCATATAGATTTCAATGTTCTATATTACTTTATCTTATGGTGTTATCTTGTGAATTAGTTTTTGATATATGCAGAATTAATAATTTAAATTTTATAACGGGCTAGTATCCTTGAGTTTGGAAGTTATAGCTTTCATGAAATGATGGTGATGTTTATTGCTTATTGAAATTGTGATTTTGCTATGAACAAATCTTGTCAAAATAGTATGTTGCATGGATATAATTTTAAGGACAACAAACTCTTTGTTAATAAATTTGGTTGTTTCTAATCTTCTCAATATAATATGATATTATATTTTAGTTCGCAATTCTCCTACTTAATATTTTGCAATATGAAATTTCTATCCTCATTGCGTTGAGTTTATGTTGAGAATATTCTTTTATGCATGTATGAGGACAATGACTCGGGATGTTTCATTTATGATGAAATATTATATTTGCATGTACACTTAAAGGAGCACTGTTGTGAACATTATTTGAGTTATATGTATTAAAGACATGAGTTAGACAAGCTACAATTTGGGGAGTTAATTTCATAAGGAAGTGTGATAATATTTTATCACAAAAATGTTATATTAAGAAACTTCTTAGGAAGTTTTGATTACTTTGAAGTAATCTATTGAGTATCCCTTATGATATTAACGAGTAAAACTAGAGATATTATATTGTCCAATTTGAGTAAGCCCAAATTATTGGGAATGTATTTTATTTCATTAATTTATGAGAAAATAAAATTGTTTGATGTGTCTATACTCAAGAGTGATTTGAGTCATGAATTATGGTATTGTACATAATGGGTTGCCACTATATTATAATGATATAGTGATGATACTTGTATTTGATTAGATGAGATTAAATTTAATAAATTCATAAGTGAATTTATGTTTACCCTCAATGAAGGAGTTGTCGCTTAGTAATCCAAGTAGACCTGTATAGTCTCATCTATTATAGTGGCCAAGTTTATTCTTAACTTGGTAAGACGTGAAAATGGTTTGGCTAAGAAATCTCTTAGCATATATTTCTTTGTGGAAGGAACATGAGCCTTTCATATCTATATATTGTGAATGCTATATTGAAATAGCAAGACTAAATTCAATTTATAATCGAAAATTGAGACGTATACGTATACCTTTTATTTATTAAAGTAGCTACTAAATGATGAGGTTATATCCCTAATTAATGTGTGGTCAAAATAAATTTGACCAATTTATCACAAAGCAATAAGCTAGTGATAAAACATAGAGGGGAATGGGACTAAAAGCCAATTTGATACTAATGGTGATGGTAACCCAACCTTTGTGATTGGAGATCCCATGAAGAAGGTTCATATGGGTAAAAACAAGTCACTCGTTAGTTCTGCTAGCACTTATTTTGTCCCTTCCTATGGTGTAGAGGTGCTAGACTGCATTATTGAGAGGATAAGCTTAAAGCTTTTAATGAATTTCATATCCCTTATGGGTGGTGTATGAAGTGCAGCATACACTTGATGGAATCACCTATATGAGTGTCAAGTGGGGCCGCTTGTATGAGATTGAGGCGAAATCTCTAGAGCACTCATGAATACCAGGCGCGCGCATGGCCTATTAGTGCAAAACGACGTTAACAGTGGAAATTGTGGAGGGTGAAATGTGATTGGTAGACCTCTAACATACATCAAAGTGTTTTGGTTCATAAAGCTTGCTCCACCAACTCACTTGTATGTTAAGTCTTATCATGTGAAGTCTATTAATCAGTTTGAGCATTCAAACTTGACTCAAAGACTTAATATCCTTTAGTTTTAATGATTAACAAATAAGATTATATAAACAGATTCTACTGAGAAAGGTATTGGTTTGTTGATTGTGTTTCAGGATGAAATATTTATCAGAATCAGAAGACTAGGATCAGAAGAACAAATGCAGGATCTAATATAAAGAAGCTGTCTGAAGAATGCAACTTGTCTGAAGTGCGCAATCTATCTAAAGACATAAAGACTCGAAGGAATGAAGACAACATAAAGCAGTCTGAAAGGAATGAAGACAACATAAAGCAATCTGAAAGGAATGAAGACAACATAAAGCAGTCTGAAGATTGAACTTATCTGAAGCAAAGAAGCTGTCTGAAGCAAGGAAGCTTTCTGAAGCAAAGAAGCTTTTGAAGCAACGAAGCTGTCTGAAGAAGCAGAACTCGTCTGAAGAGTTGAAGTTGTCTGAAGTAGTTCAACCCGTCTGAAGTATCAGTGATGTCTGAAGTCTCAATTATGACGTGGCACCCTCTGCTGAAGTTTGTGAAGACTTTTTGAACCTCTGCTGCACGTACCTTTTCAAACACGTTTATGGCAAGGAACACAGAGACCTTTCCTGGTGATTTTTGAATTTCATACACCACTGAGGAAATCTCTGCAACGCAGAAATTGCAGCAACAACGATGACAGCTTTATAGCAGCACCAACGTTGTACTTTGTCAGAATTGTGAAGACACCCAGAAGCGTGTCTCACGATGGATTGAATAGCATTCAATGCTATCTCTAAATGGTGGTATCACAACGGAAATATCATCATCACCAATCCAAAAGAAAGCACAAGAAAAAGCTCAAGAGACTAAGCAGAAGCAACAAAGAGAAATGTTTGAATGAAATATTTTAATTCAAACATATTTTATCATCTGCAAAAAACAGCCATTGAACAAGACACCTCACTCAAAGAAGAAAAGAGAAATGGTGTCAGGAAGCAAACAGAAAGGGAGCATATACAAAATAAGCAAGAGGACAAATCCAACGGATACCTCCTCATATACACTCCTAAGAGAAGCAGAGAAAATCAGAAGTCAGCTGAAGAAAAGTAAAAGGATATCAAGAGAGAGAACATGCAAAATAATATCAAGAAAGAGCTCATCTACAGAAGTGTCAGAACAGGACTGTCTGAACACATATCTACTAAAGAAGAAGCAACCGTTTGAGACACTATTACATAACGGCTATATGAGCCACATCATTAACATCTCAACGGTATTATGAATCATCTTCAAACGGCTATATTCCAACAGAACATATAAATAGCCTCAAGGAAGAATTTGAAGATGTTGAACTCATTCACTTGGTTCAATCAGTTGATCAAGATGTATCAGAAAAATCCTATTGGTTGTTGACCATTACTTGAATCAACCATGCTACTGATCTATTGATCAGTTAGTCAAAATTGTATTTGTTCAGTTGAACAACTTACCAGGCTGTGCTTAATCTCATATGAACCAAGAATGGTTTGAAGCTGCAAGTATGCCTTGGTTTTTCAATGATACGGGTGAGAATGTAACCCATGGAAACCAATGGCTGGAGAACAAGGCTGGAGCTTAAAGTCAGTATCTACCTAGCCAATTCTCAGAGGATGTTATTCCTCATATCAGAGACAGGAATTGTACTTAAACTTATTTACTTGTATCATTGTCTTATCCTTGTACTTAGATTTATCCATTGTATCCTGAGTAGTACTCAGTTAACCTCTAGTACAGGAAAAGATTAAGTTTATGTTTCATGGAAACTAACTTAGTTTAATTTGTAAACACTTTAAGTGTCTGAGAGCCTGGAGAGGCTTGGTGGAAGAAAGAATACTCTACACTTGGATAAGTGTCTGAGAGCCTGGAGAGGCTTGGTGGAAGAAAGAATACTCTACACTTGGATAAGTGTCTGAGAGCCTGGAGAGGCTTGGTGGAAGAAAGAATACTCGTTGTAGAGCCTGGAGAGGCTTGATAGAAAAGAATACTTGTGGTAGAGCCTGGAGAGGCTTGATAGAAAAGAATACTTGTGGTAGAGCCTGGAGAGGCTTGATAGAAAAGAATACTTGTGGTAGAGCCTGAAGAGGCTTGATAGAAAAGAATATTTGTTGAGCCTGGAGAGGCTTGTCTGTAAAAGAATACTGCAATGAGTTGCCTGGAGAGGCAGTTGAAAACAAAGTAATACTTGTGTAGGCCTGAAGAGGCTGTGAATAATACTTGTATCTGTGGATTCAGATAGTGGAAAATCCAGTGGTGGTTTGCCTCTGGGACTGGATGTAGCTCACGGGTTTGTGGGTGAACCAGGATAAATTCCTTGTCTAAGTTTTCTTACCCTTATCTCTTATCATTTCTGTTTATACTAATCAAGGGGTCAGAATAATTAATCTGATATTTTATAAAGGGCACAAAACATCTTTTAAAATTAGTTTTTACCAGTCGTCTGAAAACTTCAGACAGCCCCTTTAAAAGGCCTGTCTGAAATCTCTATGCCTAAGTTTTTTTAATCGCTTATTTCCAGTTTTCATATTTAAGTTGGAATTTGAAAAGTATTTTCTATAATAAACTTAACACAACTATTTCAATAAAATAATCTTTAATATGAACAAAACATGAGATATCTCTTATATCATTTGAAGCTTTACAAAGAATGTTCCTTGAAGAACTTCTGAAATAAATTCTCAGAAGTGAGTCTGAAAGAGATCAGTTCAAAAATCAGGAACAGACTTCAGACAACCTCTAGTCGTCTGAAGTATTTCAGAAATTGTGCTGAAAATACTCTTTGTAATAATCTTCAGAAGATACTTTGAGAAGTCTCTGTCTAAAACAATCTTAAGCTTTAGAAGAAACATTGTTTTTCTTATCTTCCACATGTTTCAACTATCTCTAATCTTAAGACTTATTTTTTAAAGGGGCCCATATTCATGTTTTAAATTAAAGATTTCCAAAAACTATCAAAAAGTTTAAAACACTATTCAACCTCCCCTTCTAGTGTTTCCTGTGGTTCTAACATATCAGTCTAGGTCTGGTTCATAGTCCAAAAGACACCAGATTTGACGCATTGACATCTATGTAGTAAAGCAGAGCAGATTTCTTTTATCTTTCATTTTGTGAAAATGTTTTGAAATATGTTGGGGATTGTTGTGAATTTTAAGAGTATTTCAAAACCTTTCTAAAACTCAAGTTCCACATTGCTTGGAGTAGAGCATGGTTGAGTGCTTATATATATTAAAACGTGATTGGACCTTTCAAACAACTTGTGAAAGGCTTGGGCTTACGCACATGAGAACGGGCCTCATATGCCTTTTGCTCCGGCTCAGTTTAAAATATTTTTTTGAACCTTGAACATTAAATTTAAAACCTATTTTTTCAATGCTTATCCAAAAACGACCTATATTTCAAAGATCAGTTTTGACTTGGTCTTCCTACTATTTTGCTGGTAACCGCTATTTGGTGCATCCTTATCCTATTTTGAAATTAAATTTTAAATACAGATTTTAATCACTTCCTATTTTTTTTTATGATCCTACAAAACAAAACTACTTCTTCTTCCTCCTCTCTTCTTCTCTGCTCTACTATACTGATCAATTGACATTGTTCTGAAACCTTGGTACTTCCGGGAAGGGACTGTTAAATCCTGGGGGGTTACGCATCCCGTGAATTAACCCTTAAGGACAGCGTATATCTACGCGTCTCAGCCTTTGGTTCTTCATCTTTTTCAAGCTCCTCATCGATCACCGCAAACATAAAATAAGATTTTATCATATATAATTGTCACATATATACATATAAATAAACATTATTTCTCATGGAAGAAATACAAGTTTATCCAGAATGCAGACTAACCAGTAAAAAAATTCTATTCTAACACCAATGCCTTGGTATAGGTGCAGTATTCGAAAAGGCTTTGGTTGGGGTCTAATGCAGCAGCATGCTGAAACAATTATATGGAAAAGAAACTTGAAGATCTGGAAACTAGAGGTAACTTCTCAATTTTTTTTCCTCGCACTCACGCACAACCTCTTCCCTAAATTTCACTAGTAAACAAAAGATACCTTAAATTTGCAATCACAAAAACCGGGGGGTGTCCACGTCTGCCTCCGCGTCCACTAGATGTTGAAGGCAATCCCACCCGTCGTTCAGCCTTTAATCTTAAACGTAGGATCCTGCGTGGTTGAGGCGGCTCCTTCTCCTCCGGCTCCTCCTTCACTGCCATTAACGTGTATGACACCGCCTCTTCCTCCGGCTCCTGCCCCATTACCCCTACTGTGTCGTCAATTGCCTCATCTTCCTCCTTCACCTCCTCTGACTCCTGCTCCACTATCCCCTATTGTGTCATCATCAATTGCCTCTTCTTCCTCCTCCGACTCGTGCCCCACTACTTCCTTCACCCACATGTCTGAACCTCCATCAATTGGTTGCACCTAAACAATTTATAAAATTCAAGATGAACTAAGAATAAATACTATTAAGATACAACTTCATATAAATTTTGAAAAAAATAGATAAAAAAAGGTTAAGAACTTATACCTAAGGAGATTGAAGATACAAAATACAAAATTCATCAATTATTATTTTTATTTGAACTCCTTAAACTCCTTCCAGATGGAGCCCTCAAGTCCACATATGAGATGGTTTTTGTACCTATCAGTTTAAAAAAACAACTTTAATAAAAGAAAAAAAAACAAAAAATAACAACAATAATTTGAACATAAAGATAAAAATAATTACCAGCATGAAATGGTGTACTCAAGTCAGCAAGTGGACTCGTACTACCATCACCGTTGTGATCAGCAACGACATCTTCAAGACCATACGCCTTCTAGACTACATCAAGTTTCTTCTCATTAGAGAATGGAACCAATGTATTAATGATCTAACACAAAAAAAACCAATATTAAAACAATAAATATATATTTATTAGAAATATAAATTATACCAACCTCATTAGTGTCAAGGAAGGCACATTTCGCTGGCGAATCCTACAGATAGACAATCAACCAATGCAAAATGCGAGGAAAGTCACTCATCGATTGCCTCAAAAGATAAAAAATGCTCAAGTGCCCATATTTGTTTTAATTAAACATAGAATCGATATCATCAAACTATACATAATAAATAAATGTAATTAAAACAATCAAAAAGTGTATACTTACTTGAAGGGTAATGGTGCAACCTTTGATACGGATTTTCGTGTTTCCTGGTTTGGTCATGGCGGAATTAATCTCGTCCACCAAGTAATCAAAAACAACCTGACCCCAATTGTAGGAATATAAACGATCTAATCGTCTAGATATTTGTGGGGTTGGGCATAAAAATTCTCTCTAGTTTGTGAAAAATATATCTGAAAGCCATTGCAATGTAAAGACGACAATAATGGTTTTTTTTTAAATCGTGGTTACATTGCAAGGCATTTAAAATTGTACTAGTGTTGATATGTCTACCACCACATAATTTTAGGACTTCAGACGGACAACTACTATTGCTTAATATTTCTACCTTGGGTACTCAACCCAAGGATCAGAGTCATCTCTTCAACAACAAATTTTACAGTTTTGTTTTCAAACTTGAAAGCAAACAATTGACTCTCCCACCTAAAGTATGGGAAGAAAACAAGTTAAAAATTAACTATTTAAATCAAATATAAGTTGTTGATCTAATAAAATTACCTCTGCATTAACTCTGCTAGGAGGGTGTTGCTTATCTGATAAGATTTTCTATCAGATAAGTTCAACAACCAGTCGAATGGGGTCTTTGAGATTCACTCCTCTTGATCACGCGATAAACAATTATTTAATTTCACCATGTACTTCAGATTCATTGTAGGTCTAAAGCAACAATGAACAACAGTAGATATTTCCATATTTTATCCTGAAAATACTATAAAAACAAGAGAAATGGTGTAAGAACGGGAAACATACACAGTAAAGAGAGAAGAAAATGAAGGCACTCATTCTCACAGGAGTTATATTAGTCTACTGAAAATATATACTATTTGTTAATTAAACTCATATAATTATGTATATTTTCAGTAGACTAATACAACTCCTGTGAGAATGAGTGCTTTTAGTTTCATTTCTCTTTACTCTGTCTGTTTCCTGTTCTTGCACCATTTCTTCCATTTTTTTATAGTATTTTCAGGATAAATATGGAAATATCTACTATTGTTCATCATTGCTTCAGACCTACAATGAAGCTGAAGGACATAGTGAAATTAAATAATCATTTATCTCGTGATCAAAAGGAGCAAATCTCAAAGACCCCATTCAGCTGGTTGTTGAACTTATCTAATAGAAAATCTTATCAGATAAGCAACACCCGCTTGGCAGAGTTAATGCAGAGGAAATTTTATCATATCAACACAACTTATATTTGATTTAAATAGTTAATTTTTAACTTGTTTTCTTCTAATGTTTTCTTCCCATACTTTAGGTGGGAGAGTCAATCGTCTGCTTTCAAGGTTGATAACAAATTTGTAAAATTTGTTGTTGAGGAGATGACTCTGATCCTTGGGTTGAGTACCCAAGGAGCCAAGGTAGAAATATTAAGCAATAGTAATTGTCCGTCTGAAGTCCTAAAATTATGTGGTGCTAGACATATCAACACTAGTACAATTTTAAATGTCTTGCAAACGTAACCACGATTAAAAAACCATTATTGTCGTCTTTACATTGCAATGGCTTTCGGATTATTTTTCACAAACCGAAGAGATTTTTATGCCCGACCCAATAGATATCTAGACAATTTAGATCGTCTAAATTCCAACAATTAGGGTCAGGTTGTTTTTGATTACTTGTTGGATAAGATTAATTCCGTCATGACCAAACCAGGAAACACGAAAATTCATATCAAGGGTTACACCATTGCCCTTCAAGTAAGTATACACTTTTCGATAGTTTTAATTACATTTTATTTATTATGTATAGTTTGATGATATTGATTCTATGTTTAATTAAAACAAATATGAGCATCTGAGCATTTTTTATGTTTTAGAGGACCATCGATGAGTGGCTTTACTCACCTTCTGCATTGGTCGACTGTCTATCTGAAGGATTCGCAAGCGAAATTTGTCTTCCTTGACGCTAATGAGGTTGGAATAATTTATATTTCTAATAAAATATCTATTTATTGTTTTAATATTGGTTTTTTTTTGTGTTAGATCATTGATATATTGGATCCATTCTCTAATGAGAAGAAACTCGATGTAGTCTAAAGGCGTATGGTCTTGAAGATGTCGGTGCTGATCACAGCGATGATAGTAGTACGAGTCCACTTGTTGACTTGAGTACACTATTTCATGCCGGGTAATTATTTTTTATCTTTTATATTCAAATTATTATTGATACTTTTTTGTTTTTTTATCTTTTATTAAAGTTGTTCTGTTTTAAACCGATAGGTTCAAAAACCATCTCATATGTGGACTTGAGTTCTCCATCTGGAAGGAGTTTAGGGAGTTTCAAATAAAAAAGTAATTGATGAATTTTGTATTTTGTATATTCAATCTCCTTAGGTACAAGTTCTTAACCCTTTTTTATCTATTTGTTGAAATTTTATGTAAAGTTGTATCTTGATAGTATTTATTCTTATTTCATCTTGAATTTTATAATTTGTTTTAGGTGAAACCAATTGATGGAGGTTCAGGCATATGGGTGGAGGAGGGTAGTGGGCACGAGTCAGAGGAGGAAGAGGAGGCAATTGATGACACAATGGGGGTAGTGGGGCAGGAGTCGAAGGAGGGGGAGAAGGAGGAAGATAAGGCAATTGATGACACAGTAGGGGTAGTGGGGCAGGAGCCAGAGCCAGAGGAGAAGGTGGTGCCATACACAGTAATGGTCGTGAGGGAGGAGCTAGAGGAGGAGGATCCACCTCAACCCTGCAGGGGCCAACGTTTAAAATTAAAGGCTGAACAGCAGGCAGGATTGCCTTCAACATCCAGTGGACGCAGAGGCAGAGATGGACACGGAGGCAGACGTGGACACCCCTGGTACTTATGACTGCAAATTTTAGGTATCTGTTGTTTGTAAAATATATGTTCAATGTTTACCAGTGAAATTTGTGACTTCAGGTTTTATGCATGGACTGCGTATATACCAGTGAAATTTAGGGCATAGGTTTTGTGCGTGAATGCAAGAAAAAAAACTTTTGAGAACTTACCTGTAGTTTCCAGATCTTCAAGTTTCTTTTCCATATAATTGTTTCAGGATGCTACTTGCATTGGACCCCAAAGCCTTTTGAATATTGCACCTGTACACCTAGGCATTGGTGTTAGAATAGAAATTTTTTAGTGGTTAGTCCTGTATTCTTGATAAACTTGTATTTCTTCCAAGAGAAACAATATTTATATATATGTATACATATGACAATATATAAGATAAAATCTTATTTCATATTTGCATATGACAGAGTAGGCCATACATCTTTCAGGGTCACCAACATGTATTGGTCCGAGTGGAAGGGGCTCGGGTCCCTTAAGCATGTGGTCCTGGGTTCGATCCTTGGATTCGTGTGTATGGAAAAAATATTGTTAGGAGGGGTCCCGCTTTGCGCCTGACAGTACCCCGAGAGATTAGTCTCTTACCTATCGGTGGGAGGATACTCTGGGAAACCAACAAAAAAAATCTTTCAGGGTCTGGAGTTCTTTTGGTGTTATGTATATTTAGGTTGATGATAGTATTTATTCTTAGTTCATGTTAAATCTTGGATTTTGAACTATTTATCCTTCTTTTGGATGTTCATCAGTTGCTGATAGGGGTGGAAATAGGCCAGGTCGCTCATCAGGGCCTACGTCCCAACCTATTAAGGTTAAGTTTGGCTTGACTCATTTAATAAAAGACCAGGCATAGGCTTTTGAAAAAACTTTTTTTAATTAAATAGGTCAAGCTTAGGGTTTTTAAAAAGCCTATTAGGTTTGACAGGCTAGCCTATTTATAAATAATTATTTTTAAATACATATAAACATTATTTGTATAATAAATAATATATAATTTTATAATTTCTCATGTTGGCCTGTTTAGAGATAGGCTTATTGGCCTATTTAATGGTATATGTCAGTGACATATTTATATTATAAAAACTAAGCATATTAGTTTGTAAACGCACTGACCTATTTAGAGAGATTTCAAGGTCACAATGTGAAATAGGCTTTTAAACATGCTAATATGCCAAAGCAGATTTTGAAACAGACCAGGTCAGACCTAAAAAACTGGCAAATGACCGGTAACAGGTCAGGTTCGGGCTAAAAAATATAATGCAGGTCAGGCTTGGGCCCTGCAAAGCCTAGCTTGGCTCGGCCTACTTCCACCCCTATTATTAACCACAAGCTATTGTAAGTTTAGTCAATGCATTTTCTTGTAATTGTAGAGTGTCTTCGAGTAAAAACAGTAACTTTTGAGAACTTACCTCTAGTTTCCCTGTATAAATATGGCAAGTGGGCCTTGTATAAAAGGAGTGAATATGCAGGTATAATCAATAATCATAGATACAATATTTAATATATTGTGGGAGATCACAGATATATTGCAGATATGGTTATATTATGTACAGATATTATTATTATTTAAGGATATGACAATAATATAGTACGCGGGCCATATTGGCTATTGGGCCTTAGGTTTAGACCGTAACAAAAGCCCCCCCAGCTCTTGTCAACTTATTTAGTTGGCTTTGAGCTTAAATGCTTTGGACGTAGCCGGAGACGACATTCAAAGTTCGAGACGTCTTTAAAGGTTCAACTCGAGATGGCCTCGAAGATTATGTTCGAGACGGTTTTGAGGGTTTTTGATTTATCCCAGTTGGGTGTGACCAGTTGTGAGCCGATTCTACCTTGGTTCGGGATGCTATTTTACTTCACGTTTTTTACTATGAAACGAATCTGTATTTGTATTAGCTGGTTCGGGACGAGTTCGTATCCTGATGAAACGTCGCGACGTTTCATTTTTCTTTGAATTGTTTCAATTGCTGGTGACGTTTCATGTTCCAGGTGACGTGTCGCTCTGCTATAAGTCGCGACGGTTTCGACTTCCTGGGCCGTAGCGGTTATGGGCCTTTTCGGCCTTATAAATAGGGGGTGGAGAAGTTTTCTTCTGCCACTTGCTTCATTTGTTTCCAACTTCTCTCTTGTGCAATCGCATTCCCGAATCTTGATCTGACTCTCTGCTTCCAAATCGAATTCAGGATCCGACTATCAGGTATTACTCTTCTCTCCCCCTCTTCTTTTTTTTGCACAAATGAGTGAGAGTAGTTCTTTGGAAGTTTTGTCTGGGAAACCTGAGTCATGGGTGTCCCGGAGCCGGTCATTCTGTGGGGATAATGAGGATTTAAGTTCTGAGTTGGTCGAGGTGTTGAGGCGGAGGAATATTGGCCTCTGGGGGGGAGTTCGAGTTGAAAATGATAAAAAATTATATAAATCCGAGACGGATTCATATGATAACGTCTTTGGTGAGTCGAGTGCTAGTCGACCCGGCTCTGATGAGGGTAGTTGTTACACAATTACCTTCTGCAGGTGTTTGAAATGGTTGAGCCCCGTGATGAGGAGTACTTCGTGCCCCTGTGGGCTGATAGGTATCAGTGGGTGGATCCGGAGGTTCTTGGTACCTGTTCTGTGTATAGACCCGGCTGTCTTGAGCATTTCCAGGAACGCTTATTCGACCTGGAGGGTGTTTGGCTCAGCCGAGATGAAACAATTGTACAATGTGGTGCTTCCACCCCGAGGGGGCCGAGGTATTCCATCTATCCGAGACCAATACACCCTTTTTATACACTTACGACTTTTTTCATTCAAAAGTGAGATTGAGGCTTCCGTTCACCGAATTTCAAGAACGGATGCTTATGTTTTTGCGGTGTGCTCCTTCACAACTGCACCCTAACTCGTGGGCCTTCATCAGGTGCTTCGAGTTGATCTTGACCGAGTTCGGCTTCACGCCTTCTGTAAAGTTGTTCTTTTATTATTTCATAGTGTTAAGGAAGCACCCCTAGGGAATAAGAAGGAGACTCTGAAAAGTTGGATCTCTTTTAGAGGGCATAAAGATCGAAATTGATAACCCCGTTCTATGAGTCGGCTAAGAGGGGGATCATCACTTTCAAACAGGATTTCTTCCAAGTACAGGCGGCCGAAGGTGTGAAGCCGTTTTTGGGGAGGAACGGTCTTCTAACACACCACGTTTTTTTTTATTTACTAGAGTGATAAACATTATGACATGAAGCCGTCTGACTTTGAAGTCTCCGAGTCGGCTCTGTCCCCTCAGGATCTGGTAGTAAGGGATTTGCTAAAGGAGTCAGTTGAGGAATGTGGGTTGTTTCCTCTAAGAAAATATTAGATGGTCCGACTCGTAACGTTGGATCCAGAATTTGTGAGATTTATTCTATTTGCCTGTTACTTTCTGTCATTTTCATCCCGACTAATTGTTCGTGTTTGTTTTTGTAGCTTCAATGGCATCCGGGGCGTTGAGGCAGTTGAGGGCCCTACAGAACACCCAAGTTAATATCGATGATGTTCGGGTCGACTTGGATTTTACCTGGACCGATGGTGGAGATGGTCCAGGGCCCCGACCGGTCATCAATGTTGATCCCGTCCCGTCTGGGTATGACGATGGGCAGCCTCAAGCGCAGAGGAAGAAGAATCAGAAGAAAAATAATAATAAAAGGGCTAGGGTGGAAGAGTCTTCAGAGGAGTCCGGGTTGAACCTGTACGACTCGGAGGTTGATTTGGACACCCCTGAGTTGGACCATATTCTGTACTACCCCTTCATGAAATCGGTTCACGAAAGTGTTCCAAAAGTTGAGGGTTTATTGGACATTGAGCGCCAATACCTTCAGCATGCTGCGTACATAAGGCATCTAAGGCTTGATGTGATCCCGGACTCCGAAGCGGGTTTCTTCAGACCTTGAGAACCGTACGGCCGAGAGGGATAAGGCCTTAGAAGATGTGAAAACTGCCCAAGAGGCCCTCAACCTTGAGAAGAAGGAAAGCAAAAAATACAAGGGTCTTTATAAGTTGGCGAAAGATAAGAACAAGACCCTGGAAGCTGAGGTAGATAGGTTGAAGGCCGACTTGGAGAAGCTGTAGTTGGCTCCACCTGCGTCCGGGATGATCGATGAGGCTGTTGTTGAACCTGTGAAGAAAAACTTGCAGAAGGCTCAAGCCAAATTCAATGAAGAAAGGGCTAGCCTTGTGAAGCTTTCTCAAGAGATCAGCAATGCATCATTCGGGAATGTTGTGGCACAGTTGGGGGTGCTCAATCCCGACTTGAAGGTCGAAGAGACGTCACCCGAGTATGAGGTCTTTGAGGGGAAAATTTGTCGGGTCGACATGGAGAAGAAGGTTTATGTTGATGTCACTTCTGGTGAGGAAGTCGGCCCGTATATTGAGTGACCTCTTCTTTTTAACTTGTAATTTTTTTGTAATTTTTCTTCATTTGTAATGAACGTATTTTGTAATGGCAAGTTGTTGCATCTATTTCAGTTAAGTATTTGTGTATTCGGCACTAATTTCAGTTTGTGTGTTTTAGTCTCGGACTTGCACTTGCCGTCTCGAATCATTTCGTTACTTTTTGTAACTTGCGCTTTTAACATTAATATGCTTGTAACGCTTGTCGTCTCGAACTACTTCGTACTTTTCGTAACTTGCGCTTTTAACATTAATATGCTTGTAACGCTTGTTCCTTAGACTTGTGTGAAAAGGAATGAAAAAATAATAGAAAACAGTTTATCGCAACTGCGTTTTATTGATAATGGGTCGGGATACTCTTCGTATCCGACTTAAATAATACTAAGCCGAGATGCTCTTCGCATCCAGTTGAACAAAATAATGATAAAGAAGAATACTCGGTCGGGATACTCTTTGTATCCGACTTAAATAATACTGAACCGAGATGTTTTTCACATCCGGTTTAAGCAAACTACAAGAAAATAACTTAGGAATAGTAGATCTTGAGTTTATCTGCGTTCAAAATCTGGGTATAGGCTTGCCCTCTAGAGTTTCTATCTTGTAGGCTCCATTCCCGGTTGCCTCAACGACTCTGTAGGGACCTTCCCAGTTTGCTGCCAACTTTCCTTGGGTTGCATTTTTGTTGCCGATGTCGGCTCTACGTAGGATGAGATCTCCAGATTGAAAACTTCTAGCTATGACTTTAGTGTTGCGTCGTGCTGTGAGGCGTTCCTTCAGAATTAATTCCCGGATATGAGCTATGGCCCGGGTTTCATCCAAGAAGTCTAGTTCTTCCAAGATTGCTTTATCGTTCGATCCCTGGGTAAAGTTCTGGACTCTCCAACTCGGCTCCCCAATCTCGACCAGGATCAGTGCTTCAGTTCCGTATGTGAGCCGGAACGAGGTTTCATTGGGTAGAAGACTGTGGAGTGGTGCGATATGCCCAGAGTACATGGTCTAGTTGCTCCACCCAGTTGCCTTTGGCGTTGTCTAACCTGCGCTTAAGGGCCTTGAGGATCACCTTATTTGCAGACTCGGCTTGGCCGTTGGTTTGTGGGTGTTCTACTGCAGTGAAGTGATGCTTGATCTTTAGGTCTGACAGCAGCTCTCTGAACCTTTTATCAGTGAATTGTGTCCTGTTGTCCGTGATCACAGAATGGGGTATCCCGAACCTTGAGACAATGTTCTTATAAAAGAACTTCTGCACTTTGGCTGAGGGTGATAGTGGCAAGAGGTTCTGCTTCTATCCACTTGGTGAAATAATCCACTGCTACCACTAGGAATTTGACCTGTCCTGGAGCTGGGGGGAAAGGGCCGAGTATGTCAATTCCCCACTGCTGGAAAGGCCAGGGGGCTGTGATGGTTGTTAACTCAGATGAAGGTTGGTGGTGGATGGAAGCATTCTTCTGGCACGTTTCGCACTTTTTAGCGTAGTCCATGGAGTCTTGGGCCAGAGTCGACCAGTAATACCCGGCTCTAAGGGCCTTTCTTGCAAGTGTTCTACCTCCTTGGTGATTTCCACAACTGCCTTCATGTAACTCGACCAACACATACTTGGCTTCTTTGTCATCAACGCATTTGAGGAGAGGGGTAGAGAATCCCTTCTTGTATAATCTGTCTTGGATGACTGTGAAATGGGAAGCCAATCGTCTCAACTTTCTGGCTTCTTTTTCCTCTTCAGGGAGTGTGCCCTTCAGGATGTAAGTCTTAATGGGTGTCATCCATGAAGTGGATTCTTCTACCAGCATCATGGATGCCTCAGATATTCTTGGGGTCGAGACGACTTCTTAAAGGACAGACTTGTTATTACCAAGCTTTTTGGTGCTTGCTAATCTGGATAGGATGCCGGCTCTGGTATTGTCGGCTCTAGGGACATGTTGGAAGATAATCTCTTCAAAACCGTCGCTCGAGACCTTTACTTTCTCCAGATACCTCTGTAGTAATGGTTCCTTTGCTTGATATTCCCCTTTGATCTGGGATATCATCAGTAGTGAGTCACTGCAGACGAGGACTTTTTTGGTACCTACTCCTTCGCCATTAGGAGACCGGCAATAACATGCTTCATATTTGGCTTGATTGTTCGAGGTGTAAACTCAAACTTTAGAGATTTCTCAATGCAAACTCCATTGGGTCCTTCCAGGACTATCCCGGCTCCGGCACCTTTTTTGTTGGAAGAGCCGTCGACGAAGACGGTCCATTCAACATTAGGTGAGTCTTCAGGAGGTGTCATTTCAGCGACGAAATCAACTAGAATTGACTCTTGAGAGCAGTGCGCCCCTCAAAGTGTATGTCAAATTCTGATAACTCCAAGGCCCAAGCGGTCATACGTCCAGAGAGGTTTGGCTTGTGGAGGACGAGTCTGAGGGGGTAAGTCGGTCCGGACTGTGACTCTGTGTCCTTGGAAGTAGTTGTCTCAATCTTCTAGCGGTGGTTAACACGGCTAGGGCAGCTTTCTCTAACTTCTGATATCTCAACTCGGCACCCTGTAGAGCCTTGCTGACAAAGTAAATGGGAAGTTGGGTGCGCCCATCTTCTTTAACCAAAACCGAACTTACGGCTTGATTGGTCACCGAAATGTAGAGGTACAGATGTTCTCCTTGGTCCGGTTTCACTAGGATTGGTGGATTTGCCAGCGTCTGCTTCAGCTGCTGAAAGGCGGTTTCGCACTCAGCAGTCCAAGTGAAGGACTTCCCTTTGCGAAGAAGTTCGAAGAAAGGAAGGGGAGGTTGTGGCCGACTTGGGGATGAATCGGCTGAGTGCTGTGATTCTTCCATTGAGCTATTGTATCTCCTTGATGCAAGTTGGGCTTTTCATATCCAACACGGCTTTGCATTTGTCTGGGTTTGCTTCCACTCCTCTACTGGTGAGGAGGAAGCCCAGGAAATGGCCTGAGGGTACTCCAAAAGAGCACTTGAGGGGGTTAAGTCTCATATTGTGCTTTCTGAGGCGGTCAAAGACCAATTCCAAGTCGGCTATGTGGTCTTCTGTCTCGGCCGTCTTTGCTATGATATCGTCTATGTAGACTTCAACTATACTTCCCATCACATCACCGAAGACCTTGGTCATCATCTTCTGGTATGTGGCACCGACATTCTTCAAACCAAAAGGCATCATGGTTGTAACAGTAGATCCCCTTGTCAGTAATGAAGGCCGTCTTTTTCTTCATCATCCCGGTCCATGGGTATTTGGTTGTAGCCTGAGTAGGCATCCATGAAGGATAACCAACGATACCCTGATGATATTGTCAACTAGCTGATCAATGTTGGGAAGAGGGAAAGGGTCTTTAGGACACGCTTTGTTCAGGTCTGTGTAATCTACGCACATTCTCCATTTGCCATTTGACTTCTTTACTAGGACGACATTGGATAGCCAAGTGGCGTACTTACATTCTCGGATGAACTGGCCTTGAGGAGTTCTTCTACCTGCTGATTGGCAGCCTGTTGCCTTTCAAGGCCAATTTTTCTTTTTTTCTGGGAAACCGGCTTAACATTGGGGTCAACTGATAGTTTATGACAACAGAAATTGGGGTCGATACCCGGCATGTCAGCCGATGTCCATGCGAATAGGTCTGAGTTCTTTGAAATTAGAGATTTCAATCTTTCTTCCATGGTGGGGTCCAATGTCGCAGCCGATTTTGGTCGTCTGCTCTGCTAAAATACCAATCTGAAAAGGTTTGGTCTTCACAGTCGGCTCGATTCTTTCTCGTCCTTTGGGATTCATCTCGGCTCTGGGGTCGAGATCGATCATGTGGACTTGATCTCTGGAGACTGCCTTTTTCTGGTTGAGATGTGGGTGCAGTGGTGAGAGCAGCGTTATAACATTTCCTTGCTTCTTTTCTGTCTCCTTGGACAATGATCACCTTCCCATCTCGGCCGGGGAACTTCATCACTAGGTGCTTGGTAGAAATAATTGCTCCCAGGGCATTCAGGGATGGGCATCCAAGAATGGCATTGTATAAGCTGGGCAATCAACTATTAGAAACTTAGTTGAGACGGCTTTGTTTTCGGCTTTGGAGCCGATTCTGAGTGTGGTCTGAAGGTATCCTTTGGGTTGGATTCTTTCTCCTGAGAAGCCCACTAGATCTCCTGAGTAGGGTAATAGTGATTCCGGTGGTAAGAGCAGTTGGGTTGTAGGTCCTATAAAAAAGGATGTCGGTCGAGCTGCCTTGGTCAATGAACACGCGTCCGACATCTCCATCACCTATCAAGGAACGTATCACGAACGGGTCATCATGATGAACCACGTCATTGAAGAAGTCTTCATCTGAGAAGGTGATGACCGGGTTGGGGGGTCTTTGAGTCACTGTCTTCAAATCGGACTATTCGACATTATAGACTTCACGCAGGTGCCTTTTTCTGGAGTTGTTTCGATAGTCCTCCTCCAGCGAAACCTCCTGAAATCATGTTTATCCTTACCCTAGGCGTAGTCTGAGTGCTAGAGCCGGGTTGTCTTCTTTGTTGTCATGCTTCGTGGGGGATGTGGAACGTTTCCGTTTCTTGTCTTTTCCCCCATCAGGGCTGGGTGATCTCTTCCTCTCGTCATTCTTTTTGTATCCTCCCTGGGACCGGTTTTTTCTCAACTAACGGCCGAGTCGGCCGTCTCGAATTAGCTGTTCAATAAGGTCACGTAACTGTATGCACTCATCAGTGTTATGTCCATATCCCTCATGGAATGAGCAAGTACTTAGTTTTGTCCTTTCTGAGCTGAGGCTTTGAGAGGTGGGGGCCTTTGGTATGTCTGCAAACTCAATGTGCATCACCTCCTTAAGGATCTTTCCTGGGTTGGTGTTCAGGGACGCATAGTTATTGTATCGGCCTTTAGGGTGCCGATGTTGGTCCTGTTGAGGGTTGTCCCTTGTCTCTCCCTTTATGTCGGTCCTGGTAAGAGTCTCGGCCTGATCCTTGGTGAGAGTCTTGTTTGGCAGCGACGACCAAGTGAGCCTCTCGTCCCACGTACTTGTGTGATCGTTGCCGAAATTGTTCCATGGATCGGATCGGTTCTTCTGATAAGGAGACGACCAAGGGGGAGCCCGGTGTGAAAGAGCCGACACGGTGCATATGAGTTGAACGTTTTTCGGCTAGATCCGGGATAATTAGAGCACACTCCTTGTAGAATCGGGCTAGGAAACTTCTGAGTGGCTCATCTTTTGTTTGCTTGACTTTTGCTAGCGTGAATTGATCTCTAGGAATCTTAGTGGAGATTGTGAATCGTCCCAAGAAGGTATGTTGCACGTCGTCCCAGGTATCGATGGAACCCAGGGGGAGAGTTTTGAACCATGCTAAAGCTTCTCCTTTCAGTGTTCTGGGGAAAGAACGGCAGATGATGGCTTCTGGGGCGCCAACGAAAAGCATCCCGTTGGTGAAGGCGTCCAGATGTTTGACCGGGTCTGTGGTACCATTAAAGGATTCAATGGGGAGTGCCCTCCTGTACTGCTCAGGTATCTTGACCCGGACTAACCTTTCAGAGAAAGGGTGCCTGAAGGGAGCTAGCTGTCCAGTAGCCCTTGGTTGTTGGACTTCCTAGTTGTCTCTTTCTGATGCGAGCCGAGACTGGGTGGTGGGTTGTGGTTGAGGGTTTATACTGCCTCCAGGTTGTCTGAGGCGCTCCTCAATATGATTCACAGCCGGATCTCCGCCCGGTTCTCGGATGTGACTCGTGGGAATGGTGTTGGTGTTGTTCCTGAAGTTCTCTGATCTGAGCCTTTAGCCGCCGAATCACTTCGTCTCGGGGATCAGATTGGTTAGTCTCTCCATGCTGTTCGACTTCAACTTGCGGGTGTGAAGTTCCTTCTTGTTTAGCTAAATCATTTCCGGCTCCGAGGTCTTCCACCCAGTCTTCGGGTGTTGGTTGAGGACGGGCCGAGTTTGCTGACGACGGGTGGTGACTGTCATGCTGGATAGGGGGAGCCCTCCTTCTAGCGCCAAATGTTCTGGTATGAAACACGGACCTGGATCTGAGTCAGCAGGTTAAGTCGGATCTGGGTCCAGTTTGACGGTTGCGAGATCCGATTTGAACCCAGGGGGTGTACCTGCAAAGGGACTCCGACGCCCAAGTCAGAAAGGGATAATAACAGTCAAAGTGATTGACTGGATAAGATTGTGTGTACCTGATGATCTGTTAGTTACCCGTATATATAGGGGTTTTCCCTTTATAAATATGGCAAGTGGGCCTTTGTATAAAAGGAGTGAATATGCAAGTATAATCATATAATCATAGATACAATATTTAATATATTGTGGGAGATCACAGATATGATTGCAGATATGGTTATATTATGTACATATATTATTATATATTTAAGGATATGACAATAATATAGTACGCGGACCATATTGACTATTGGGCCTTAGGTTTAGACCGTAACACTCCAGATCTTCAAGTTTCTTTTTCGTATAATTGTTTCAGGATGCTACTGCATTGGGCCCAAAGTTGTATGTTCTTGATGCTATTTTGGAATACTACATTGGTGTTGGAATATAATTTTTTTAGTGGTTAGTTTGGATTCTGGATAATTATTTCTTAAACCTTTGTTTTTATCAAATTCAAAATATTGCGGCCTAGTGAGGAACTGGCTCCCGCCTAGTGACAGGGTGAGGAACTTACCTTATGAGAACTTGCCTCTAGTTTCCATCATGACTTACTAAATTTTATAAATTGGCATTGTTTTTTTTTTATTTAATTCAATTTATGTTGACTTTCTTAGAACATAAATTGTTGTGGATAGCATGCCAAAAGATTCCCTTTTCTTTATGGACATCACGTGTTTGCTTACGGTGTGTTTGTGAGTTTAAAGAGGAGGGAAAAAAAGATTGGAGGGAGAAGGGAGGGGGAGAAGAGGAGAGAAATACTTTGTAAAATACTCAAACTCACAAACACAGAGGGGGGAAGGGCTTCCAATAAACCCTTCCCTTCCCTCCCTTCCCCTCCAAAATTCAACTCACAAACACACCCTTAAAGTTTCGTTGGTAGCATGTGTTAGATTAAATTATAGCAATAGAAGAAAAAAATAAAATAAAAGATTACCATGAAAATAAATTTAACAATGATAATGGGATGGAGCTCGTTTTGTTTTTTTAAGGTGATTCATGCCACCACAGGAGATGCTCTTCCTCCAAAAGTGCAGTAGGTCTTGACGCGTTCACCTCCAGAATATATAACAACCCATTTATCACTGATTTAGTCTTTTTTCCCTGCACAAAATAAGAGACAGAGTTCCTCCATACAACACCTTTCTATTGCCTATAATTATTTAGAAATTGTTTATATTGTAAAAGAAAGATATCACACAATATGCTATCAGACTACCTTTTATAGAAAATATAAGATGATTATTTTGTTACATGTATTGATTATATAAAATCTGATTGAAAACTAACGTAGAAATGGTAAAATGACATATAAAAGCATATAAGGATATATAAAGACATAATTAATTATTAAATAGTGATAAGTGAGTGCGATTGATGGATAAACTTGTAATTAATTTTTAGCTAGTAGCTGACAATTGGAGCTTTTTTAAAAAAGCTATCTCGAGTACCTTTTCAAGAAAAACTAGTAGCTACCAAAAAAAGTTATTTTACCAAACACAGCTGAAATAGTTTCAGCTACTGATTTCAGCTTTCAGCTAGCTGAAATGACTTACCAAACACACTCTACACCACTAGAATTTGACTTTTGGAGTCTTCCACCATGTGACAATTAATGTCCCTAAAATATAGTGACCTTTAAATAAGGGTATATTTAGAATACTATATTTTTTTAAAGACCAATGCATTAACCAACTTTTCTTAAACCATATGAAACGATTGAAAGGGTCTTATAATAAGAGATGAAGGGAGTATAATTATATAGTTGATATTTTGAAATTTGAAATACAGATTAAATATAATCTTATATCATAACATTACATCCAAGGGTGTATATTGCTACATCAGGTAAGTAATATATTTTCAGTAGTGTTATTGGTAAAACATTACATTGTATAACACAGAGAGATATAAATAGAAAAAAAGAAAGAAATATGAGATATGATAGTTGATATAATAGAGAAACAAAAAGAAAAAATGTATTGTATAAGTTGTTGATATTTTTATTATATAAATTTATTTTCTCATATATTATTTTTCCTTTCTCACGCTAGATGGAGCCCACTTTCACATATCCTGTATTTTTTTTTGGTGCATTTCACATATCATGAATAGGGATGTCAAAAAAACCCGCACTCGCGGATATACCCGTAATGGATACCCGCATATTTATTAAATAGGTGAGGACGAATATTATACTACCCGTCCCGCGGGTACCCGCATACTCATTAAAACATATTTTATATTAAATATATTTGAATATTATGATTTTTTATTATTTTATGATGAGATATAATTTATTTTATATTAATTTTTGATAATATTTTTAATATATTAACATGTAATGGTATTATATAATGATTGTTATATATATAATATAATATAATATTATAATTTATTATATAACATCTCTATTATTTTTAATAAAATTTAAATTTTTAAACATTAATAGATACCCGTGAATACGCGGATACCTATTATCCGCATGGATACCCGTTAATTTTAGCGGGTAGCATACCCGCACCGGACCGGCGGTTTACATCCCTAATCCTGAATACAAAATGAAGTTTAATTTTGCATCAATTTACGTCTGGCCTATGGGGGGATCAATGTAAGAGAAAAAGGAACTCTTTGACTAAAAAAAGCCACCATCTGCCCTCCTGGCCCCCTCCTGTGACCGAAGGCAGGCGAAGTTGAGAGAGCATGTCTCCATCTGCGCGGCGCTGAAACACTTCCTTCATCTTCACCATTTCCCCCTGCTCTCTCACTCCGCCACCCCTAACCGTCTTTTTATTCCTTCTCATTCCTTTTCTTTTCCTGGTAAGCTACAGAAAGTTCCTCTGCATTTTTCTTCGAAACCCTAACTCTCAAGCACATTTTAATGTCGTTTCCAACATGCATCACCTTTCGTTCCATGCATTTCTCTCCATCATTCATTCTCTCTTCTTTCTTTTCTTGGATTCTTTGAAACCTCTAGTCACCATGGTGCATTTTTTCCCCTTAGTTGTTGCTGCCATTCCGTT
This sequence comes from Sesbania bispinosa, assembly GCA_026901365.1. Classification (NCBI taxonomy): domain Eukaryota; kingdom Viridiplantae; phylum Streptophyta; class Magnoliopsida; order Fabales; family Fabaceae; genus Sesbania; species Sesbania bispinosa. Next base: position 1,708,086 of record QLOH01000137.1, read on the forward strand.
TCTTATGTTCTCCCCCCACCCCCCCCACCCCACCACCACACACCCCCCCCCCCCCCCCCCCCCCCCCTACCCCCCCTCTATCCTAATTTATTTCGTTCCAGCTCGACGGTGAAGTGCCTTTCATTCCATGTTGGATTGTTTGTCTTAGGCAATTTGTAATGAAGTGTCACAATGTTACCATTGCCTACCCTTTTTCTTTTTTCGCAAATTATCTTTCTAAATAAATAACTTAATAACAGTTTTTAACACCCTAGCGGGGTTTTATAGTTCGTTTCAATCTGGAAATAGGAAATTCTTTTATGTTCTTGTTCATTTATGCGTTGAATTATAAAGTAGTTTGAGAAACTAAACTAGCTTGATTGGTTACTAGCCCTTTTCTTAAAATTCCAAATGCAACCTTTTCAACTGAACCAAAGTCACTCTCTATAAGAAATGAAAGGAAATGGAGGGGAGGGAAAGGTTCCCTCCCTTGTGTTTGTGAGTGTATTTAGATTAAAAAGCTTTATAAGGCATTAAGGGGAAAGGAAGGAAAAGAGAAGGGTTTTTTTGGGGGGAGGAGGGAGGGGAGGGTTTTGTAAGCCATTAGAGTAGAGAACTACGCTCTCAGACACAAAGGAGAGAAGGGCATCTTGTAAAACCCCCCTTTGTCTCCCTTCCTCTTCATTCTCCGACTCACAAATACACCCTAAAATGTTTATATCCCTGGAGGAAGATATCTTGGTATATATGCCTTGGGATTTAGGATTGCCATGATTGGTAAAATAATTTTAATTTCTCAATAAATATGATGAATGCAAGCATTGTGATAAGATATCCAAGATATCTATGGATATTTTGTTCTTGTTTTAAGACACCTATCTGCATACCATGTACAAATAATGTCATAGTTTCAAAGTTTTTCCCAGTGACTTGAATACCTTTTCAACCTCAAGCCGTGCCTAAAGTCTTCTGCGTACATGATAATAGTTTTTATGTTATTGGTTGAATTTACTTGCACTTTTTAGTTGCTCCATGTTGCGTTTTTTGTTTCATCTTGTTAACCCAGTTTTTAATGAAATACTTTGTTTATAGGGATAATTATGAGCGCTACAGAAATTGTGGATTTATCTAGTGATGATGAAACTGAAACTGAAACTGAGAAGGCTGGCCTCGAAGCTGTTAAATTGGAGACAGATTTTACAACAGGTGTAATGCAACAAAATAAGACTGACAAAGGCCAACTAGCCAAGCATAAGAGATCTCGAAGCCATGCTACTAGACAAGATTCTGAAGAGAATATAAGCTCTAGTAATCCAAGTGCAGGTCATAGTAACTCTAGTGTATTGGAACAGGGAACATCGCCAGTTGATGACACAGGCATTTCATATGCGTCACCCATTTGTGCAGCCCCTCTTTGTAGGCAGTTTTGGAAAGCTGGAAGCTATGATGATGGGCTCGGTTCTAAAGTCACCGTCCAAAGTAATCCAATATATATATATATATTTATGTATATATATATTTTTTAAATTGATATAGCATACTATTTGGTTCCATGGCTGTACCCCTACACAGGATCCTGTCAACCAATTTCGTGTGAATACAGCTTGAATTATTAACAAATATTTTTTTTCACTTGACTTTCATGGGATTATGGTTTTCAGATCTCACATGCTAGATGCTAATATTGTAGCCTGTAGATACACAGTTTTGTCAGTCTGGACTTCTTATGTCTTTGTTATGCTCCTTGGGATGCAGATGCAAAAAACTATCTACATGTAAACCCGATGTTCCTTCACTCGAATGCAACTTCACATAAGTGGGCATTTGGTGGTATGTTCTTATCATCTATCTAAACTTGTCCCTTCTTTATGAGTACTTTAATTGCCCTCCGTTTTGACTTGTGATTATTTTCATGAGTTGGCCTTTTTCTTCATTTCTGTTTGCAGCCATAGCAGAGCTTCTTGATAACGCAGTTGATGAGGTAATCATTCCAGATGTTTCAACTATTGAACTGCATGATTTTTTTAAACATTATATTAGCTGTTCGTTTTTTTTCGTCATTTGCAGCATACCAAGTTAGCTATTGCCAACTAATAGTACGTTGACTATTAATTTGTGATATTTCCCCGTCCCAGAAATAGTTCATCTTCTGTAGATGTATGCCTTTCTGTTTTTTTTTTTTTTTTTCTTTCTGCCTCAATTGCTTTAAGGTTCATGTTCATTTGAAATTTTGAACATTGTTTTGGTCATTGCATAGATTACTGTAAAACCTTAAATGTCTATTGCCGCTGATGTTTATTCTTTTCCATGTTTGAAACCACCATTTCATATTTTACATGTGATTTTCTGTTCCTATTTTTTATTGCATTGTTGACATTTGTTCTTAGGATAGATCCAAAATGGGGCTACCTTTGTCATTGTAGATAAAACTTTAAATCCAAGGGATGGAAGTCCAGCATTGTTGATTCAAGGTATAGTGGAACTCATCACTATAGATAGTTGATAGTTATTGACTTATTGTGGTTTTAAATTCCTAGTCCTGAATCTTGTATAGGAACATATTTGGTCTGGAAATGATGATTCTAATCGTTTTTATTTGGTACTGGCATGTGGAATCAGATGATGGTGGTGGAATGGATCCGGACGCACTGCGTCGTTGTATGAGTTTTGGATTTTCAGATAAAAAGTCAAAATCTGCAATTGGACAGTGTATGGATTGTGACCTTCTTTCTGCTACCATTTTGCTATTTTCTTTCATATTTATTTTTCAATTTGGTGCTCTAGATGGAAATGGCTTCAAGACTAGTAGTATGAGGCTTGGTGCAGATGTCATAGTCTTCAGTCGCCATATGAAAAACAGGTATGGGTCAAAATGTGAATACATGACTTAACACTAAGTTGATTAAGGCAATGTGCTTCCTGCTGTATTGGCAATCATTTTATTATCCTGATGAAATTGTGATTATTATTATTAATTAATTTAATTAATTAGATTCTAAAGGCCTTACCCACTCAAATATATTTATTTTTCAATGTACAATTCAACTATGTTTTAAATTTAACATTGACTTTCTGATTGGAAAAACTGAAAATACAGCAATTTTTTCTTTTCTTTTTATAACCTTGGAGAAATATGAAGTTATAATAAGTTGTTTTTAAGACATTAAAATAATCTGCTCTATACTGAATTTAAACTTTCTCTGTCCTGACGCCTGAGGCTGTAGCCTAAAACCAATCCATTCTATATGCATTTATTATTACAATCAAGCAGATTCATTTTCTCACTCTCTTTCGACTGTTGCTTCACTTATTCACATGACAGTGAGGTAGAAAGGGTTTGTAACAAACCAGCAATATATGAAGTTATGGGGGAAAAGTGAAATTGTTATTATTTTTCTTTTTTCTTACTGTTTATACCTTGATCAGGATTTTGACTCAAAGCATTGGACTTCTGTCATATACATTTTTAACGCGAACACACCTTGACAGGATAGTAGTGCCCATGGTAAGTGATATTTCTCCTTTTTTACTGCTTAAAGTTTTTGGTTTAAATGCTGGACTTTATAGTAAAAATATTGAAATTGTTACTATATTGGTTGTTCTAGAGACTATATAGTAGGCACTAGGCAACTATCATGTGATGATTTTTCTTTCTTCTTTTGATTGGAAGTACATTGTCTGTTTTTTCTGTGGTACTTCTATGTTTTTAGCTTAGTAGTGTTATGCTAGATATTGTTGGGCTTGATTTCCTCCATTTTTCTCTCTTGTCCAATCAACATGATTCTTAGCAGTAGAATATTTGAGATTCAGTATTTTAGAATATCTTTGTATATCTTAATGACATGGTATACCTCTGATTAAGTGGTCTATAGTTTGATCCTTGCCACCCCCATCCTTCTCAATGAAGTTGAATTTTAGCAAGGGGTAAGACTGCGTGGCCAGTGCATTGTTCATGCTTCATGTCCAAATACATGAAGGGGCACATTAGATGATGATTCAACATATTGTTTGTATTTTCCATCTTCTAATAACCTTTTTTTACACTAAAGATTCTAGTAGTTTCAATTGACACCACTAACTGATGTTGTCAATTACAGGTGAATTATGAGTTTAATACCTCAACTGGATCATTGGAAATCTTAAATGGCCAAGAGCATTTTGTGGCTAATTTATCATTGCTGGTGCGTTGGTCTCCATATTCATCCGAAGCAGATCTTCTGAAACAAGTAAGTTTTTCATTTTCCCTTTCGTCCCTGATAATTTGCTGACTAGTTCAGAATAGACTAGATAATTGGCATACTTATTGTCTTTTCCTCCCATTGTTGTAGACAATACAGCCTAGCATCATGAACGTATACTTTAGTTTGAGACCTCTTTCTTTTCTTTTTTCTTTTTTAATTTTCTTATATTTCTTGTTCCTTCTCAAAGTAGGCTTTTCTTGGGATGTCAATGTTATGACCAATGTTTTGAAAACAAACCGGTAGTTGAACCAGTGAAGACATTGATTCATGGTTATTTGGTTCAATCGTGGTTGAACCGTGGTCAAACCAGTAATAATTAAGTATATATTTTTTAATATTATATAATATTTGAAGTAATAAAATAACACAAAATCATAAAAAATAAGATATATAAAGTTGTAAATTAATATAAATGATTGGTAAAATAATAGATATCTATATGTAATTCTTAAACATGTGACTTTATTTATGTTAAAAATTTTAGATTAAATAAAAATTTTAAAAGTAAAAAATTTTGATTTTTTTTTTTTGAAAAAGTGCCCGTTCAAAATGGTTTTCAACATTGGTTTTTTTACCGGTTTTGGATCGGTTCTCACCGATTTTTTAGGGTTGAATGGATTGGTCACTAGGTTGGTTCTCAGTCAAACTGGCCAGTTCGGTCCCGTTTTCAAAACTATGGTATGACAGTAGAATGCCAAATTATAATTGTTTTATTGTTAGTTGTAAACCTATTGTTGAGAATTGAGATACTGGTGTTGAAATTTGGCATTAAGCGGTTTAAAAGTGTGGGATGCATGTAGATGTTGGTGTCTCATCACCCATGGCTTAAGTTATGTAGTGGGGATGGTCAGATTTTAAAGAGGTGCTAAGAAATGTTAGGGTTCATAATTTGGGATTTCAGAGAGAAAAAGAGAGAAGAGAGTTTAAATCTGAACTGTTATTGTGATTCTTCACTAGCTGAAGGATTGCTTACAGTAGAGTATTTATAGTAAGGCTTAAACTAATTCTAACAGAATTCTGACTATAACTGAATCCTGTTAGTTACAGTTGGATCTAACTGTACATCAGTGTATGCAATACACAGTAGAGAAAACAGAATACTGAATATAGAATATAGAATTAATACAACAGATAACTGTATTCTAACATTCCCCCCCTCAAACTCAGGGTGGGTGACTAAGAGAGAACTTGTCAAACACCCTGTCTCCGAGAGCAGTGAATCTCATAGGAGATAAGGGTTTAGTGAGAATATCTGCAAATTGACAGTCAGCAGGAACATGTGATACCACTAGGCATTTGTTTAGAACCTTTTCATGAACAAAAAAATGTCCTCCATATGTTTTGTCCTAGCATGTAGGACTGGATTATGAGACAATGATACTGTACTTAAGTTGTGACAGTAGAGAATAGGAGTCTTGAAAGGGACTTTGAGTTCAGTTAGCAAGGATTCTATCCAAAGAATCTCTGCTGCAATGGAGGCTAAACTTCTGTACTCAGCCTCTGTACTTGATCTAGCAAGAAGATTTTGTTTCTTTGACCACCAAGAGACCAGATTTGGGCCTAAGAAAATGTAGGTGCCTAAGTAGACTTTCTGTCATCTTGGTCAGAAGCCCAATCAGCATCATAAAAGGCTGTGATGGGTAGAGGAAAGGCAGTAGCTAGCTGCAGTAAGAGCCCATGATGTAGAGTAGTACCTTTCAGATAGCATAGGATCCTTTTTACTACTTTCCAGTGGTCTTCTAAGGGCTGTGACATAAACTGACAGATCTTGTTAACTGGAAAACAGATTTCTCCTTGTAGCTTTGTAGTGGAGACAAATGCCTCTAGTGAAAGGTTGGGGATGGTGCTATTCCAAGAGGGGATATTAGTAACATTTTTGAGCTAGTGGTTGCCGAAAGAGCTCAACTTAGTATATGGATAAGAATTAGTGGCAACTGTATGTGAAATATAGAAGTGGAGACACTATTTGATGAGACAACATTTTACTATCATCATTGACTAGCACAACTTTTAAGTTTTTTGCAATGTTGAGTGAATAGTAGTTTAGATGGGTTTCCAAATTGAATGGCTTTAACATCAAGATTCAGTATAAGCCGGGGAAGGAAAATAGTGTCGTTGATGGACTCTCATGGGGGATAAGTTTTGCAACAATCACGGTGTTTAAAGTCAGTGATATGGAAAAGTAGGTAAAGGAAATGCACAAGGATGTGCAAGTATAGTGGCTTATGCTGAATTTGGTAATCAAGCAAGTCACATCTAAAGTATCAACTGAAAGGCGACTGGTTATATTTTAAAAGGAAACTAGCTTTGTTGAAGTCATCACCAATTATTTTGATGTTGTTGGCTGAGTTCCATAGCTCTCCTATGGGGTTCCATTTGGGATTTTTTCGAACCTTGAAAAGGTGTTTGCTCGAGTGGTCTACCTGGGGGGGAGGGGTATGTAATAAGACATCCAATTGTTTGTAGCTAGTCAACACAACAAATATTTTTATCCCCAATTGACTCTTACAAGCACAACCCTTTCCTATCCCAACTAAGACTTGGTCAAATACCACTATGGACTTTATTGGAGGACTGCCTAGGGCTAAAGGGCTGGATATTATATTGGTTGTGGACCTTGTGGTTGACAAGCTGACTAGGTACACTCATTTCAATGGTCTTAGCCACCCATTTATATCCAGATATTGCCATTGTTTTTCTCAAGGAGGTAGTTCGACTACATGGTTTTCCTTCCTCTGTTGTGTCCGTTCGGGGTAAAATTTGTTTAAAGTAAGTTTTGGGGGGAGTTTTTTTAGAATGGTAGATACAAGGTTGAAAAATTACCATCCTCTATTGAATGGCCAAAGTGGTAAATTTTTGTTTGGAGGCTTATTTATGTTTCTTGTTTTTCAAGTTTTCGTTGTTGAAGGCGTTAGCTCTGAGTCATCAACCTATTATTGCAATGGGAAGACTTGGAGGTCTTCATCAAAGGGTGCCAACTACTAGATTTTGAGATCCATTATTTGTACATTTGACAAAGTTTTATGTTGGCCATCGATTGCCCAACATAACCCTACTCTTTTTTCCCGGCTTAAGACTGGCTATGTACATAACATAGGCAAATATTCAAGGGGTAGATATAAGAATAACTATATAACACAGTAAAAACCAAGCATATAGCTGAAATTTAAAATATTTCTCTTTTTCAAAAAGAATGACAAATGGAGAAAGAAGCTTGAAATAAGCCATGAAATAATAGACATAAAGAGGACAAAGAAAATTTTAAAAAATATTTAAAAACATTTATAATAAAATATCTAATTTGGAAATTAAAAAATTAAAAAAGAATAATAAGCATTTATAAAATATTTTTATTATTTTTAATTATATAAAAATAAAAGTAAAGAGTAATAAAATTTATAAATAAGGGACTCCCTAAAAGTAGGGAAAGGAAAATAAGAGATATGAACTAGGTTAGATGTATTAAGGACGAGGAAGGAAAAGTGTCATGTCACAAGATATCAAGGAAAGTTGAAAGATCTATTTACAGAAGACATATATTCTTTGAACTCTGACACATTTAACACTAGAGAGGAAGTTCAAAATTACTCTTATTGTTGAAGAACCCCAACTATTTGAGATAAAAGAAGCATCGAAGAGGATGATGAATGGTAAGGAAGTTGGACTAGATACTATATCTATTAAAGTATGGAAAAGGTTAGGAGTAAAAGTTATAAGATGACTCAAAGTTGTTAAATGAGATTATGGAGTCTAAGAGTATGTCGAATGAATTACGGAGTACCTTAATCCTTATCTTTAATAATAAAGGTAACATACAAAATTGTGCAAATTTTAGAGGGATTAAACTCATGAGTCATACTATGAAGCTTTGGGAATAAGTAATTGAACATTGATTAAGATAAGAGAGGTTTTATGCCCGAGAGATCCTCCATGGAAGCTATATACTTGCTACAAAGATTGAAAAAGGGATATAGGAGGAATAAAAAAGACCTATGCATGGTTTTCATTATATTGGAAAAAGCATATGATATAGTACCTAGAGAGGTGTTTTGGAAGGCTCTAGAGAAAAAGAGCATTAGGATTTTCCTACATATGAGCAATCAAAGATATGTATTAGGTGGTGACGAATAGTGTAAGAACACAAGATTTTCCTATAATCATCGATGTGCACCAAGGGTCTACATTGACCTTATATTATTTTACCTTGGTTCTTGATGTGCTCATTGAACATATCCAAGAGGCAGTTTGCATATAATATAGTCTTAATTTGAGAGTCGAGAGAAATAAATGAAAAGTTCGAGATGTGAAAACAAGCCTTGGAAACACATGACTTTCATCTAAGTAGAAGTAAAATGGATGGATATATATGGAATGAATGTCTAGCGAGAGAGACACAAATTCTAGCTTAGAGGTAAAAATTGGAGAGCATGTGTTGGAATTTGAGAAAGCAAGAAAGAGAGAGAGAAAGTGCAGAGAGAAAATCTGAGAGAAAGAAAAATCTGAAAAATTGTTTTTGTATTAAATGTTGATTGATTACAATGAGAGTCTCAACAACACTTATATAGTGTGCGCTAGCTTCTAAGAGAAGCCGGAGAATATTACATGTAACTGACTCAAGTCAGTTATAGCTGTTGTACTTGACAGCTGGAGAACTAACTTCTAATTGCTTAATTCTGTTTGCTGAACAGAAAACTAACTAGCACATGTAGCACATGTTAAAATTCAATTTACATCTGATAACAATTGATGAGCGCATACTCTAGCATGCTCCCCTCAAACTCAGGGTGGATTGAGAAGTGATAGCTTGTCAAAAACTCTGAGTTTGTCTCTTAGAATGGCAAATCTGGTTGAAGATAAGGCCTTGGTTAAGATGTCTGCACACTGGTCCTCAGAGGGAATATGATAGACTTCTAGGCTCTTGGCAATAACCTTTTCTCTGACAAAGAAAATATCTAATTCCATGTGTTTGGTTCTGGAGTGTAGAACTGGATTGTGAGTCAGCATAACAGTGCTTAAATTATCACAGAACACTTTAGGTGTAGTAAAGGGAACTTTCAACTCAGTTAGAAGAGACTGAATCTACAAAATCTCTGCAATAGTATTAGCTGAACTTCTATACTCAACCTCTGTACTAGAGCGGGCTACCAGAGTTTGTTTCTTAGACCACAGGAGCCAGAAGTAGACTTGCGATCAGCAGGATCCGAAGCCCAATCAGCATCACAATAAGCAGTAAGTTAAAAGGGTTGAGCAGGAGAAGCTTTCTGAATAAATAACCCATAGGTAATGGTTCCTTTGAGATATCTTAATATCCTCTTAACTGCTGTCCAATGTTCTTCAAGAGGTTGAGAGAGGAACTGACAAGCTTTATTCACAACAAAACTAATCTCAGCCCTAGTGATAGTGGCATATTGCAATGCTCCAACTATAGATCTGTAATTAGAAGGATCCTGAAGGTAATCTGTACCAACTTTGGATAATTTGGTGTTACTAACCATAGGAGTAGAGAGGCCTTTTGCTTCAAACATACCAGCCCTTACCAGTAAGTCAGTGATATATTGTTTGAGACAAGAGTAAAGAACCATCTGCCAAGTGACTGACTTGTATACCCAATAAGTATTCCAAAGATCCTAGCTGTTATATAGCAAATTCTGAATTTAAATTTGAAATAAGTTGCTGGATTAACAGTAAAGAATCTCCAGTGATAATGATGTCATCCACATAGACCAAGACAAAAATACAATGTGTATCTTGATGAAGAGTGAAGAGAGAGGGGTCACACTTGCTTGCCTTGAAGCCAAAGTGTAAGAGAGCAAAATTAAGCCTTTCAAACCATGCCCTTGGGGCCTGTTTTAAACCATATAAAGCCTTGTGCAATTTGCATACAAGGGTCTTATCTGAATGTTCAAAACCAGGGGGTTGACACATGTAGACTTCCTCCTCCAACAGTCCATTGAGAAAGACATTGTTTACATCTATTTGCTGAATAGGCCAGCCCTTAGAGACAACAATAGTCAAAATTGTTCTCACTGTAACAGGCTTAACAATTGGTGAAAAAGTCTCAGAATAGTCAAAGCCAAGTTGTTGATGAAAGCCCTTAGCGACCAGCCTAGCTTTATATTTATTTAGGGAGCCATCAGGATTTTCTTTGACCCTAAATACCCACTTACAGCCAATGGCCTGTCTATGTGCAGGAAGAGTAACAAGAGACCAAGTCTTATTTCGCAAGAGAGCATCATATTCTTCTTTTATGGCTTGAAACCAATGGGGGTTGGCCAAGGCTTGTTTAACAGTAGAGGGTTCAACATGAGTGAGAAGAATTCTAGGTTCTAATCTTGGTTGAACAATACCATTTTTGCTATGGGTTTGCATGGGATGAATATGAAGGGGATTGACAAAGGGAAGTGTTTGAGAAGAGGAGGGAAGGATGGTAGAAGTAGGGAGGGAATTGTGAGGAGGAGGGGACAAGGATGGGATAGTAGAGGGAACTATTGGAGAAGTAGGTGCAGGAAAAGGAGAGATAGAGGGAATAGATTTGGAAGAAATGATGGGTGGAGCAGCTGGAATGGGTGTAGGTGCAATAGGTGAAACAGGTTTAGTTGGGAAAAGTGAAGAGTAAGGAAACCTTGACTCATGAAATACAACATCCTTGGAGATAAAAATTCTTCCATCTGCATCTAAGCATTTATAACCCTTGTGAGTGGTTGAATACCCTAAGAAAACACATTCCCTTGAATGATAGTCAAGCTTGGTAGAGTTGTAAGGTCGAAGAAATGGAAAACAAGCACAGCCAAATACTCTAAGGAATTTGTAGTCAAGAGGGTGATTATATAACATGAAATAAGGGGACTGAAACTGCAGGACAGAAGTGGGAAGTCTGTTAATCAAATATGTTGCTGTAAGGAAGGCATGGTCCCTATATTGGAAGGGTAATTGAGCTTGAGCAAGAAGGGTTAGGCCTGTTTCTACAATATGTCTGTGTTTGCGCTCAACTGTAACATTTTGGTGATGAGTGTGTGGACAAGCAACTCTATGAACAATTCCCAAATCTGCAAAATATGCAGAAAGAGGCCTAAATTCAACCCCCCATTCTGTCTGGACAGACTTAATTCTGGAATTAAATTGCAACTCTACCATGGCTTTAAATTGGAGGAAAGTTTTAAGGGTGTCAGATTTAGCTTTTAAATGGTAAACCCAAGTGTAATGGGAAAAGGCATCAACACAGGTGAGAAAGTATTTAAAGCCACAAGATGATTCAACAGGTGTTGGCCCCCATAGGTCACTGAAAATGAGCTGTAAAGGGACAGTGTAAACAACGTTGAGGGAGAAGAGGGCAATCTATGAGTTTTTCCCATACAACAAGCAGTGCAGAAAAATTCAGTGGAACTTTTATTAGGTAAGAGAATGTTACATTGTTGTAATATCACACGTAAAACCTCATGGTGGGGATGTCCAAGTCCACAATGCCAGATGGAGTAGGCACTAGGAGTTATTTCTGACTTAGATGCAGATGTAGAAGCTAAACTAGTTACATTCCTGAATCAAGAACTGAGTTCTTAGTACAAGTATTAATAGAAGAAATGGATGAAAAGGTAAGATTTTGTCAAATGTGTAGAGCCCATCCTTGTCCAATGTGCCATGAAGGAGAACCTCAAAAGTGGCCCGAGATTTAACAACACAAAATGATGGGTGAAATTCAAAATAAACTGAATTATCTTTAGCAAACTTGCTTACACTTACAAAGTTCTTAGTGATAGAAGGGGACTAAGAAGATTTTTAAGATGAAGAGAGGAATGTGGATGGTAAGGAGATGAAAAAGATTTTGAACCAACAGAAACAATGGACAAACCTTGGCCATTACCCATTAGGACCTCCTCTGAACTAGTAAGGGCAACACTGTCTGATAGGTTGGCAGCATTATGAGTCACATGGTGAGTTGCTCCTGAGTCAGGATACCAAGACTGAATCTGAGTGTTGTGTGTGCTGTCGGGAGCAGTGAGATAAGCCTAGGCTTGTGGCTGAAAAGGACTAGCAATGGCAGTAGGAGCAGGTGGACGCCTCTGGTTGGAAACCTGTTGAAATGAAGAAGTATTTCCAGGATAGTTATATTGCATAGAAACGGGTCTAGGAGATGGATACCATTGATTGAATCCTGAAGGTGGAGGATAATAACCAGAGGAGGAAAAAATCAGAGAACCGGTGATAACACATACTAGCATCATGACCAAACTTATAACAGATTTGGCACTGGATATTAGACCTGCCACCAAATCTACCTCGGTGGCCTCTAGCTCGACCAAATCTTCCGCCATGGCCACGAGAAAAGCCACCGAACTGCTGCTGTTGAGAATTGTAATGTTGCTGATTATTCTGAAGTGAAAAAGAAAGTTGATTCACAACAGTAGAACTTGGGCAACATTGACAGACAGTGTAGTAGAATGAGCCAAGAGCTTCTTTTTGCTCTTTTCTAACCGAACTTCATGTGATAGTAGCATGGCCTCAACTTCAGCGATGGAACATGGTTCTGCACGATTTTGTATGATAGCAACAATGGAGTGATACTTTTCAGGAAGGCCATCCAAGATTGCTTCCAAATGGTCATGATAAAAAACTGGATCTCCAATTGAAAAAGTGTGTTAATAGTGGATTTAATTTTCTTGAGGTATTCAGGCATGGATTGAGAGCCTTTTGAAACAATCTTTAATTCGGAACGAAGCTGGCTGGATTGTGCTTTGTTCTGTGCATGAAAAAAGTTGTGCAACTCTTCTCAAATTTGCCATGAGTGAATGCATGTCATGACATGTGGGAGGATATCTGCAGAGAGAGAGGACAGAAGCCATGTGAACAGCAAAGAGTCTTGTTGCTCCCATTCAGTATAAGCAGGATTAACATTTCCAAGTTCCTGATCTGCTTCAGTAAGAAATCTCGGGAATTTCAGGACTAACTACAAATCGACGAAGTTTATAGTCGCGAATTACTCCTTCAATCTGTTGCTTCCAGAGATAGCAGTTCTTCTCATCAAGTTTGATGGTGATAACATGCGAAAAGGTTATGGGTGCAGAGGGAGAGCAATGCGAATCAGAAAAAGAGGAAGTCATGGCTGCTGGATCGAACAGAAGCTCATGATACCATGTTGGAATTTGAGATAGCATGAAAGAGAGAGAAAGTGCAGAGAGAAAATATAAGAGAGAAAAATCTGAAAAACAGTGTTTGTATTAAATGTTGATTGATTACAATGAGAGTCTCAGCAACACTTCTATAGTGTGCGCTAGTTTCTAAGAGAAGCTGGAAAATATTACATGTAACTGACTCAAGTTAGTTATAGTTGTTACACTTGACAGCTGGAGAACTAACTTCTAACTACTTAATTCTGTTTGCTGAACAGAAAACTAACTAGCACATGTAGCACATGTCAAAATACAATTTACATATGATAACAATTGATGAGCGCATACTCTAAAATACCACAAGACTCACGTTTTAAGTACCTTGGGTTCATCACACAAAATGTTGAAGAGATAGATGGAGATGTCAACAGTATGATCTATGTTGTGTGGATGAAAGGAATGCTTCAGGTGTGATATGTGATGAAAAAATACCACTCCGGCTCAAGAGAATTTTATTATACAATTGTAAGACCCACAATGTTGTATAATGCGGTAGAGATGAGAATGTTACAATGGATGAGTGGTTACACAAGACAAGATAGAATTAGGAAGACATTAGAGAGAAAGTTGGGATAGACCCTATTGTAGAAAAAAATGGTGGGATGTGTATTAGATGTGTAAAAGTGGAGAATAGGATTGCTGAATTGCTTGAGGAAAAATACCACTCCGGCTGAATATTTATATACATGATTTACACTCACTAATAAAGGAAACATAGGAAATATAATCTGTACAAAATAAGGAAACATAGACCTATACAAAAATAAGGAAATACAACTATACAGATCAACACCTAATGTAGTTTCCTAGTTTCCATAAATACATTTATTCTATTTTAATTTCCCTAAATAGGAGATATTCTCTAACACTCCTCCTCAAGCTGGAGCATACAAATAATATGCACCAAGCTTGCCACAAAGAAATTGTATTCGAGGACCTCGAAGGGACTTTGTCAGAATGTCTGCTAGTTGATCATTAGAGTTAACAAACTCAATGACAACTTCCTTGGAAAGAACCTTTTCCCTGATAAAGTGGCAGTCAATCTCTATATGCTTTGTTCTTTCATGAAAGACTGGGTTGGACGCAATGTGGAGTGCAGCTTGGTTATCACAATATAACTTCATCTCGTTAATGTTACCAAACTTCAATTCACTAAGCAACTGTTTTACCCAGATGAGTTCACAAGTAACCAATGCCATAGCACGATATTCAGCCTCAGCACTTGATCGAGCAACTACTTGTTGTTTCTTACTCTTCCAAGATATGAGGTTTCCACCTACAAAGACACAATAACCTGAAGTTGAGCATCTATCAATGGGAGAACCAGCCAGTCTGCATCTGAATATCCGACATGAGTGTTTCCTGTCTTCACAAACCAACCCTTGACCAGGAGCATTTTTAATGTATCTCAGAATTCGAGTCACTGCATTCCAATGATCAACACGGGGGGATTGCATGAACTGACTTACTACACTGACTGCAAAAGAGAGATCTGGTCTGGTTATAGTAAGATAGTTTAGTTTCCCAATTACCTTTGTATACCTGCCAGGATCTTGATAGAGCTCCCCCTGATCTGGTAACAACTTGCTATTTGGATCCATGGGAGTGTCAACAGGCTTACAATTTATCATTCCTGTTTCCTCCAATATATCTAAAGCATACTTCCTTTGTGAAATTGTAATACCACTTCTAGACTGAGCAATCTCCAAACCAATAAAGTACTTTAGTTTACCCAAATCTTTGGTTTGAAAATGATCAAACAAATGTTTCTTTAACCGAGATATTCCCTCGTGATCATCACCTGTAATGACTATATCATCCACATAAACCACTAGATAAATACACTGACCAACTGAATTATGTTGATAAAAAACTGAATGATCAACTTCATTGCGAGTCATACCAAACTTTTGTATCACTGTGGTAAATTTCCCGAACCAAGCTCCTGGAGATTGTTTCAAACCATAAAGAGATCTCTTCAACTTACACACCAAGCCAGACTACGCCTGAGCAACAAACCTAGGTGGTTGCTCCATATAGATTTCTTCTGCAAGGTCTCCATGAAGGAATGCACTCTTGATGTCAAGTTGAAGTAATGGCCAATGGCAAATGGCTGCCATGGCAAGAAGAAGTCGAACAGAAGCCATCTTAGCGACAAGAGAGAATGTGTCGCTATAATCAAGGCCATATGTTTGAGTGTATCCCTTAGCAACCAAACGAGCTTTAAGACGATCAATACAACCATTTGAATCAACTTTCACAGCATATACCCATCTGCATCCTACAACTTTCTTTCCTGGAGGAAGGTGAACGAGATCTCATGTGCCACTATGCTCAAGAGCAGTCATTTCATCAATCATAGCTTGCCTCCATCCCGAATGAGAAAGCGCTTCACTGTCACTTTTAGGAATAGGAACAGAGGACAAAGAAGCTACAAAGGCATAATATGATGGTGATAAACGATGAAAACTTAGAAAGTTGTAGATGGGATGAGGATTTCGAGTGGATCGAGTACCTTTCCGGAGAGCAATAGGAGGATCATCACTTGATTGTGATGACTTTGGCAGGTTCGTGATAGGAGAAGCCGTTGGAGTTGGGCATGAATCACTAGAACCTTCTATTATGTCTTATGTTGATGGAAGAACTTGTTGTGTTCTTCGTTGATATGTGATGAGAGGGTGCTATGAAGGAACTGACTGAGTCTCTCTGGACTGGACAGGTGAAGAACCAGGTGACAAAACCTGCAAAGGAGACAGAGGTGGACCAAAATAGGGAATCGGTAATACATCAAAGATTGTATTAGGCTCTGAGAGGGTGCTGTGAAGGAACTGACTGAGTCTCTCCGGACTGGACAGGTGAAGAACCAGGTGACAAAACCTGCAAAGGAGACAGAGGTGGACCAAAATAGGGAATCGGTAATACATCAAAGATTGTATTAGACTCAACAGAAGAGGTGAAGTATGGTGTTCCTTCAAAGAATGTTGCATCTGCAGAAATATACCAACGACGGGAGGAAGGACAATAGCACCGATATCCTTTTTGTAGCCTGTAATAACCTACAAAGACACATTTGATAGCACGAGGAGACAATTTATCTGTACCAGGAGAGAAGTTATGAACAAAACAAGTACAACCAAACACACGAGGAGGGACAACATATAGAGACTTTGTAGGAAACAATAATTTGTGAGGTACTTGGTTATTAATAACAGAAGAAGGCATACGATTAATGAGATAACAAGCTGTTAAAACAGCATCCCCCCAAAAATGTAGAGGCATATTTGTTATGTAATAACAAAGTTCTGGAAGTCTCAATAAGATGACGATTTTTTCTTTCAGCCACACCATTTTGTTGAGGTGTGTGGGGACATGTAGACTGATGTAGAATACCATGAGATGACATAAATGATGAAAATTCATGAGAGAAATATTCTTTGGCATTGTCACTCCTTAAGATCTTAATTGATTTTCCAAATTGATTTTGTATTTCAATGTAGAATGACTTGAAGATAGAAAATAATTCAGACCCTTCATTCATCAAAAACAACCAAGTAAACCTAGAAAAATCATCTATAAAGGTGATAAAATACCTGAATCCTAATGAATTAGAGACACGACTTGGACCCCATATATCAGAATGAATAACAACAAAAGGTTCTATTTGATTCTGAACCTGAGTAGGAAAGGAAGAACGAGTATACTTCCCGAGTTGACATGACTCACAATTTAGGGACTTAAATTTTGAAAGACATGGAACCATTAGTTGAAGTTTCTGCAGACTGGGATGACCTAGACCTTGATGAAGAAGGTGGGGAGACTCAGTAGCAGCACATACTGTTGGAGACGTGGTCTTCAAATAGTAGAGTCCTTGTGATTCACGTCCTACACCAATCGTCTTCCCCGTACCGCGATCCTGAATAATGAAAGAGTCAGAATCAAAGGTGACTGAGCAATTAAGTGAATGAGTGAGTTGACTCGAGGAAATCAAATTAAAGGGACATCCAGGCATGAATAGGACAAATTTTAATGAGATAGATTCAGTGGGAGAAACATGACCAATGCCTTGGACTGGTACTTTAGAACCTTTAGCAAGAGTAATAGAGCGAGAAATCTCAAGTAAAGGAGAAGAAAATAGTGACCGATTACCAGACACATGGTCGGAAGCACCAGAATCAATAACCCAAGATGTTGGATTATGATTGGTATGAGATATACAAACTGTAGGATTACCGGTATAAGCAATTGTAGTTGTGGCTGACTGATTTTGTTTGGCTGCCTTCCTCTGCATATACTCCTGGATTTCAGCTTTGGACAAAAAAATAGGTTGCTTTCCTGTCACAACTTCAGAAAAGGATGTGGACGATGCCATTATAACAACTGCAAAGAGGAAGACCGACGGACTGAGTTCTGAGGAAGACCGGCGGACTGTGACTGGCGGAATGAGTTCTGACTTTTAGGGTATTTGACCCCCAAAATGGACAGAGGAGGCTTGGACGAACCTGACGGGACCAGCGGCGAAGCAAACGAAGGTCTAGAAGGCGGCGCGTGGCTTACACGCGCTGACAGTGACAGCGGAAGGTGGTGGCGCGTGAGGAAGCGAGTGGGGCGCTGTTTTCGAGGATCAATAGATCGGCACCTTCTGTGTCTATTGCTGATGTTGCGGTGGCCGGACGGTGACTGCACGGTGGCCGGACGGTGCTGGATAGTGCTGGACGGTGGTTGGACGGTGGCCGGACAATGACTGGTGGCTGAACATTAGGACTGTGAGAGAGGGACTGTGGACATCGGACTAGGATTCTGACTTTTATCAGGCCCACAGGAAGTGAGCTCTTGATACCATCTAAAAGTGAAGAATAGGATTGCTGAATTGCTTGAGGAAAAATACCTCAGCAGCTGAATATTTATATACATGATTTACATTCACTAATAAAGGAAACATAGGAAATATAATTTGTACAAAATAAGGAAACATAGACCTATACAAAAATAAGGAAATACAGCTATACAAATCAACACCTAATGTAGTTTCCTAGTTTCCATAAATACATTTATTCTATTTTAATTTCCCTAAATAGGAGATATTCTCTAACAAGATGGTTTGGATATGTGTGGAGAAGACTTGTAGATACACGAGTAAGGAGGGTTGACTAGATGGAGGATAGTCCAATATTTTGATGTAGAGGGAGACCAAGGGAAACTATAGCCATATCATTATGTTAGGCGCATGGAGTTTAAGGGTCCAAGTGGGGTTGGTCATGGACCTAAGGTTTGGCAAGTTTATTCTAGAAGGGGTAGGAAGGGAAATACAATTAGTTAGTTGTGAGAGTGGGTCTTGTCACGTAAGGTTTGTATAAGGGGACAGTGGTGGGAGTGTGGAGTCAGTTTTTGGGAATTCAGTTATTGCTTTACGGTTGTAGGCTAGGCAGAGGTGCTTGTATCCTCTGAAGGAGCTAGGCTCTGGGGTTGCAGGGGAATATATTTTCCTTGTAATATTTCTTTACAGCAAATAATACATATACTATTTCTGTTTCGAATTCTCAGTCCCTAACACATTATGAGAGATTTAGAGGTAAATGGTCTTTATGTGGACCTAATAAATGATAGAAGTTTATGGCTGATCCATGTAGCTAATCCCATCTAGTGGGGAAAAACTTAGTGTCCGTTTGGTTTACAGTTGAATAGAATTGATTTTGGAAATTAATGGTTGAGATGAGTGATGCACGTTTTATGAAGCACGTTGGACGGAAGTGATTTAAAATCAATTATGCAAAACCATGGTTGAGTTTCTGAACGGCAAGCCAAACAGGCTATTAGCTGTTGTTGTATGTACTAGATTTTGAATAGCTGGGAGTCTGCAGCCACCATTCAGAATGCATTCTCAGATTATCACCTTAAGGAAAAGGTGGCACTTCTATTTTGAGAGGGGGGGGGGGGGGTATTGATATAGCTGACCCCAACTAGGGAAACTCTATGTAAGAAGGAACAAGGGAGGGCAACTGGGTGCTAACCAAGATTTAAATTTAAAATAGAATTAAATAACTGTCAAGTGATTACCTACAGTTAGTTAGGGGAATAGAGGGAAGGTAATTATAAATAGGAATGGAAATTCAGAGAGCGGGTTGCTTGTATTTTCGGTAAACAGTAAAAGAAGAATACCTGGGTCTGTTTGTACTTCTATATTCTTCACCTTCAACCCCTAGTTCAAAGATTATCCTGATACAAAACTTAGAATTGAGGTCCATTCAATAAAGAAACTCTACTCTTTCTACTATTATCTCGGTACCAATTCTATTAAATCCATTATCACCTAAGTAACACAACCCAAACCTGATCAAACCCTAGACTTTTTGTCTACAACTTAATAATGCTAATTACTCTGAATAGTTACATAGTGAGATCTATGGAATATTACACTCTACTCCATAGCCATTTGTAGCCCTTAATACTGAGATAATTTGATTTCTCTGTCTCTCTCACAATGTTATTGTGTCCTGTATCGATACTGCTGAAGTTATTTTGGTCTTTGTGGTTACCTCCTCTGATGACTCCTCATATACATCCTTGAGACTTTTAGGGCCTGAATCAAATTAGAAATTGTTATAATGGATTTTATCTGCTAGCCAACCTGATATTCTTATCATTCTTCTGAGTGGTGATAGCTACTGATGTACTAGTCAAACATGGGGCTAACTGAAGAATAAGAAATGTGGCCAAATAAATCCTTTTAAAGTAATAAGTATAACATATTAGTTTGTTTCATAATGTTGATTGCTATCCTGATGTATTAGTAGCTTTTTCCGACTCACTCCAAATCACTCCCTTGCAGTTTGATGACATTGGATCTCATGGTACTAAAGTTATTATCTATAATTTGTGGTGCAATGATGATGGGAATTTGGAGATAGACTTTGATACCGATCCTGAGGTTGTAATTTTTTTATTTTATTGGTTTTCCTTTTTTTTTTTTGCTTTACTCTGTTTTGAAATCATTCTTTATTGCTTATGAGGGGTTTCTTCTCATATACAGGATATTCGCATTGCTGGGGATATCAGGAAGGTCGAATCGCGTTCTGCCTGGAAGACAGTAAATGAGCAACACATTGCTAACCGGTTTCGTTACTCTTTACGTGTATGCTTCATTTAGAAAATTGTGCTTAAGTGGCTGCATAGAAGGTTGAATTTTCTTGAGTATAATATTTTCATGTTGCACAGGTATACTTGTCCATATTGTACCTGCGGGTACCAGAAAAATTTCAAATTATATTGCGAGGGCAAGCTGTGAAGCCGCATAACATTGCCGATGATCTTAAATATCCTGAATTTATTTTGTATAGACCACAAGTTGGCGGATCAGTAGAGGTTATTTCTAACTTTTGAAATGTTTTTAATTATATATCCATTGACTATAGTTTGCACAGTTTTCTTTATT
This sequence comes from Sesbania bispinosa, assembly GCA_026901365.1. NCBI lineage: Eukaryota > Viridiplantae > Streptophyta > Magnoliopsida > Fabales > Fabaceae > Sesbania > Sesbania bispinosa. The sequence continues at coordinate 1,728,899 of QLOH01000137.1, forward strand.
ATTATTATTATTATTATTATTTGGATTAACTGTGTAGGCAACAGTTGTGACAACAATTGGATTTATTAAGGAAGCTCCACATGTCAATATCCATGGTTTCAACGTATATCACAAAAATCGGTTGATACTGGTAATTTTCATCCAAAATGTTCTAATATGCCAGCCTAGTTGGGGGCAATTTTCTTTTATGTTATGATTGATTAATTGGTTAATTCTGTTGCAAATTGAAATATTTGGCCTGGTAAAATTTTATGTTTTGCATAAAGTAGAATCCTTTTCTTGTTTCTTTTTTCTAGGATTTGGGGGGGGGGGGGGGGGGGGGGGGTTGGATCAAACATGCATATGGTTGCCATTTGCCTTGCTCAATGTAGGATGATATACCGACAGTCTGATATGATTTTTGTTTTAAGGCATGGAGTAGATCTTATAATTGCATAATGTGAAATGGGCTTTGAAATTTCTATATTTTGGTAAAATGCATCTATTTAGATTGCACTGGATAACTTAGTTAATGTATTTCAGGATATTATTACCAACTAATTCCTGCCATCATCTACTTGAACATAAGCATAATTATTTATATTGCCCTTGTGTATTGGTAAAATTTACATGAAATGCATAATATTTGAAAAACAATATCCATCTTTATAATTCCTGTATTTCAAACTTGCATGGACTTCATTGCATAGCCATTCTAACATGGCTATAAAATTATTTTATGTATGTGGGTACAAGGTTTTTCCCCTTAATATAGAAGTTTCACTTTTGCATTTTGTTAACTTGCAACTGGAGCTTTTTGAGAAATTCACCTATACGTTTGTTCTCAAATTTCATGGAAAGAAAATGCTACTAGATTATATATTGTAGTGAAACATCTTTAAGAAGACCAAATCAGAACTCATGCCACAAATCTACAAGCCCTTACATTTTAATATTATCACGAATGATGGTTTGTAGTAGGTAAAGAAGCCTATAAATGGGAATGGTTGAGTGGTAATGGTTAGAATATTGAGAACAAAGCATGCAATGACAACTGATACTTTGTCTTTATTTTTGTTGATAAATGAAAATTTATTGGAAGAGAATGGTTACAAAGAGAGAGGAGGATAAGATCCACTCTGTGAGCAAATGACAAAAAGAAGAAAGAAAGGTTTTGGTAATATCAACCCTATAGAAAAATACTAAGTATTTTTTGGAAAAGAAAGCATTTATTCTGTCTGAATTACAAAAGTACAATAAATACTTTCTTTCCCGATAAAAATTTTCCATTTTCATATAGGGTTGATGTTAACAAAACCAAAGAAAGAAAAATAACTCAAACAAAAGAGCACTTCTATCTCTGCATAATTTGCTAAGACTCCTACAAAGAGGCCATGTCAGGGCACAAAAAATGTCATGAACATAAATTTATTTCATAATAAAGTAAAGTAGAGATATTTCACTGTAAAAATCCCTTTTTTTAAAAGCTAATAAATTTTGCTGTGCTCCTGTCAAAAGATTTAAAACTAAGGATTTAATGGGTATGCACAGTGTAAAAAAATTTTACATTGTCATTCGGTGACATGTTGTGACATCATTTAATGAATATGACATTTCATGTATTGTTAAATTTTCAATAAATGATGTGGCAACAAATGATTAGATGACAATGTAATTTTTTTTTGCCCAACAGTGCATGCTTATTAAACTCTAAAACTAATCATTATAAGTTGCTTCAAGTTCTCTGAGGGCCCATACAGTGGTATTGGTATATCAAGTACTTGGGGAGGGAAATTCAAATTTAGCACTATCAGTTTAGTTGAATTTCTTATTCCTTGTGAACATTGACATGATACTAATACTTCTAATTTTAGTATTATTTAGATAGATTTGGATACAGATGACGTATTTTAGCTTTATATAAGAATTTTATTAGAATAAAATATTGGCAACTTTCTGCTATTAAAAATAGAAGTTACAAGGTTGTCAAACTCAAATTGAAGAAGTAACTACTTTGTATATGTTTTTACTTCTCTGGAGTATTCCTTTTCCTCCTCTTCATAGTTGCCTTTACTTGCCCTTTCTTTTTGAACAAGTTGCTTGAAAGAGAAAGGATGGAAAACTGAATATTATTTCTGATTAATTTTACATGTACAAAGGTACTTACATAATATAGACTAATCCCTATTACTACTTTCCTAAATTAAAGCTATATTATAGTTGTACACATCTGTCTTACAAATAAATTAGGATATATAGCTATACAGGGAACAATAATAATTCCCAACAATGTTCTTCTAGAAAAATTGCAGAATTACACCATTAATTATACGTTTTCATTCATTATGTTTCTTCAGCATAGATTTACCTTGTAGTGTGTATTTTTGTTTCCACGCCTCTCTAATACCATTGCCACCTTTTCAATATGCCAGCCATTTTGGCAGGTTGTAAGCTATACGGACAGTAGGGGTAGAGGAGTTGTTGGTGAGTGTCTCAATACTGTGCAATGTCGAGTTCTCTTTGATGGTTTATAAGGGATCTAAAGTAAGGGTTCCTAACCATGTTAATCTTGTGTTAGGTATCCTGCAAGCAGATTTTGTTGAGCCAACCCATAATAAACAAGATTTTGAGAGAACTTCCCTCTTTCAAAAGCTTGAAGTCCGATTGAAGGAAATGACCTGGGAATACTGGTATAGTGTTTATGCTAGCGTTCTTTATTCTTGCATGTCCTGCTCTTCAAATCTTGTCTCACATATTCTTTACTGTTGAAACTTGCAAGTGTTTGGTTTGCATAATTTTTAACTAGTTATATGCTAAACAATACACGTGTATTATCTAAAAAATATTTTATGAATTTTAAGCATTAATAACTGACATATCCAGGACTCTTTTTTAAAAAATAAGTTTTGATTTTCTTCAGGGATTACCATTGTAAGTTAATTGGATATCAGGAAAAGAAGAAGCTTCCAACTCCAGTTACCACACTGCATCCATCACTAAAAACACCGCTTGGTATAGAAAGACCAGTCATACTGAACAAAAATTCCTCCGCTGTTGTCAATAGAAATATAGCACATTGGAATTCTGAACAACATTCAATAACCCCACAAAGCAGATTTGAGCTAGGTAACTGCTTTTGTGAGAAGCAAAATATTGTATCGCCAGTAGTCCAATTTTATCTAGCTAATGTTTACTCATTGTGGTCCAGGATCTCATAATAAGAGGAAGGCACATGAATTGATAGACATTCAGAAGATGAAAAAGCATTCAAGGGAAGAGAATGTAACAGGTGTTGGTTTCAGTCAGAATAAACAGGTCTGTATTGGCTTCTTTGTCATTATGTTGGAACTGGAAGTTGTTCATTTTGTTCACACATAATTTTGCAGCATGTTTTCCCGTGAATGTGTTCTGAATCATTTTAATTCTTCATTTATAACAGAGATAATGTAAATTTTTGTTACAGCTCGAACAATGGTCTCTGATTTCTGATCATTTGTTTTTATTATTGATATTCATTAGCTCCATTTTTGCCTGTTGCCATCTCTGTTTGGTATAGAGAATGTGTTTGTTTCAAGTAGTATTCTAGAGTAACTACCCATTTATCCATTCTATTAATTCACTTTATTTCCTTGGATGCTGCATTTTAGTTAATTGTAAAGTATTTTAATGTGAACCTCACCATTGCATTTCATTATGTAGAACGTTACAACTCCTGCAGAACAGGTGGTAGACCAAGAGATTATAAAGTTGATGCAAGAAAACAAGAAACTACAAGCGAAGTGAGTATATTTTCATTGCAGGCACTCTGATGTCTTTTGATTGTATGGAATACTGTTGTTCATCAAGTTTGGATTGGCTTCAATCTTGATCATCTCTTGCTGGCAAAGACATACTAAAACAATATGCAATTTTTATTATTCTCATTTTGATTTTGGCAATATCTACCAAACTTACTTCTTGTTTCCAGTTTTGAATTATAAATAGCAGTTATAGACCTTATTTGTACTCTTATTTTCCCTGCAGATGTTTAGAATTTGAAAAGACAGAGGAAGAATTAAATCTCAAGGTAATTTATACGAATTAATAATGCGTGGTTGATTACTCTGCATAGAGAACAGCTTTTGTACGTTACACTGTTCATTGGATAATTGAGTTCTGGGATTCTTGGATGCTACATTAAATTTTTTATTTTTTTTTCTTTTTCTGTTTTTGAATCTTTGAAAGCCTTTCCTGAGAAAATATTTTAATTTCTACCACCTCTCTAAAGTTAGATATTCCTTTGATGGATATGATTGAAGTTTATTAAATTTAGATACCCTGCAGTAACAGCAGAGAATGAAAATCTGTTCTCTCCGTGGTGACCTATTTAAGAGAAATGGTTATGATTGTACAGGCGACGAAGCTTAGAAGTCAAATACAAGAAGCACAGCGTGAGTATGATCGCCTTTTTGCTGAACTGCAGTCCGTGAACGTGAAAGAGGAGTAGTTGTGTTGTGTAGGTCTTGCTTCAATTCTTTCGTTTGTAGAAGTGATGTTGTATGTATAGCGTAATCGGTATTGCAGTCTGCGGCATTGCATACCAATTTTGGGATCACAAGATCTGAGTCCGAGATCAAGCCCCTGCATATTTTGCTCAATGGTTTTCAGGCGTCCTGTAAGTAGATGTATGCGAGCAACGGCTCTGGGCTTCTGTACATGTAAAATATTATGGAACATCAGACAGTTATAAGCAATTGATCATTTGTTGTTAGTCTTAGTTTTTCTTTTTTGTTCATTATGTATTCGTGTGCTCATATATGGTCCTGTGCTGTTCAAACTATGGCAAAATCCAGGATAAAATAACTGTAAAAATAGGATATTTTTTAAACCTGCTCATGTGGCCCTCCAAGAAAAAGAAAACGAATCTTTCTTTTCTTAGTTTGTTTAGGATCGATTAATATTTTATAATGTTATCGTCATATAATGTCAACATGATTTTTTTTCCGACAAAGTAATTAGATTAAAATGTTATCGTCATATTTGGGTTGTGTTTTCATAAAACAAGAAATAATGTCTAATTCTTTAAAGGATCAAATAAAGACAATAAAAATAGTCATTTCACTCTTAGTTTCAATAGACAATAATAGAAAAATAAGGCTTGCATTAGTCATCTAAAATTTAAAAGTATGAAAATAATTAATTTTAATTTCTTTCACAACTAGTCTTTTAAGTAAATTAAAAATAAAGTGAGGAAATATATTATAACTAGGTATATGAACACGCTTAATACATGGATAAAAATATATTTTTTATATAATTAAAAATAAATTTATAAGAAATCAATATTTTTTAAATTAAAAAATAACATTAGAATAATTTTAAATAATTATTGAATTTTAAATTATAATTATAAATTATATTTGACTATTGGAATTTATTTGATAATAAGATATAATTAAATAATTTAAAACCATAATAAGATGAAAGATTTATACTAAAAATAAAATAGAAATGGATAGAATACGATTTAATCTTAATAAATTTTAAAATTTAGGATTAACATTTATTAACATTAAAAAATTTAAATAGGAAGAGGAAAATTAATATTAAAGATTGAGAGCGAAAGTCTCTCTCTTACAAATAGCGTGTGAAATTCATCATTCGATGAGAGAAGAGGGAGGATGCTTAAATCATTGAGAGAGAGAGAGAGAATGGAGGTAAGTGCATGTCATTTTCTAAAGCGAGGTCTCAAAACTATAATATGTTAATTATCAATAAATATTTTTTATTTACAAACATGATAAAAAGAAAGATATAAATTTTCAAACTAACCAATGAGTTGATCGAGTGGAGCATGATATGATCTCGTAACTCCTTCACTTTGTTTTGGTGAGGTAAATGTAAGTACCTATATAAATGTTTTTGAACTCAGAGGCTTTCTCTGTCTTGGATTCAGACATTCACACTAAAGTTTTGTAACAAAAAAAATCAATTATATGTTTCAAAATTCTAAAATTAAAATTGATACTAGATATAAACTAGTGCAATGTGAGTGCTTGCAAATATTATTTTTTGATAAAGTTAATATTTTTATATATATCAATAAAAAGTAACTCAACTTGTAACTATTTTTTTATAAATGTTTTCACTCCAAATTTTTATTATTTGTGAAGATTTTTGTATTATAAGTAGTATTTTATCCCGTATAATGAACGATAAATAAATATATATATATATAATTAATACATTTAAATATATATCTTAAAATATATAATTTGTATGTATTACGTATTCAATTTAAATGTATGTATTAAAGATTAAATGATGATTATTTTGAATTTGTGTTATTAATTCATAAAAATAAATTATTCCAATCACACTATTGAACTAGTAAGATTTGATAAAATTTTAAAATTGTCATATCTTTTATATAATTTAAATTTGAGATGCTAATCAATTATCATACTCAATTTTTTAAATCAAATCATTACTTGCTATAATTATTGTTGGGTGATTATAAATGATTAAATGATATATATTATTAAATGATAATAATAAGAAATTAAATTTGAATTAAAACATATTTGAAATAGGAAAAAATAAGTGAATGATTAGAACCATAAATATTTATATTTTAAAATATCAGTTTTTCAAGAAAGAAAAATTGATGGAATCTTAAAAAATTATAAGAAAAGTGAGTAAAAGACACTCTCAAAGAAAAATTGTGAGCAAATATAAAAAATAACATATGACTCTCTAGTTAAGATAATAGGGTAAATGAGTTATTTCACTCTTCCGAGGAGGTCTCAAATTTAATATATTAAAAGTTTAATATAGAGAATTAATTTTTCTTTACTGTAATTCATTTATTTAAATCACTAATTTAAAATGAATTTTTTTTTACTCATTCATTTTATAATACTTTTTATGGAGCAAGATTGTGTCTCATATTTGACAGGTCGCAGGTTGGAACTCTCACTCGTTTCCTTGGGGTGAGGTAAAATGTAAGTACCTATGTAAGTCCTCTTTGAGCCCGGAGACATTCTCTGCCTTGGACTGGGGCACCATCCTCTCACCCTAAATTTAAATGTAACCAAAAAAAATTTTATAATACTTTTTCTTTATTCATTTATTTTAATAACTGAAGCGCTAGAATTAATAATATAAAATTGATTAGAAGTTGAAAAGAAATTAAGATGGTGAATGAATAAAGACTCATGAAGAAAAAGTGAAGAATTTGATCAAATACACATCAAAAAAAAGAAAAGGAATTTGATCAAATATGACACACCTGATGTAATAAAAAAATATTAATTAATATTAATCTATATTAAACTTTTAATATATTAAATTTGAGCTCTCCGAAAAGTGAAATAACTCATTTACCCTACTATCTTAACTAAAGAGTCATATGTTACTTTTTAATTGAGAAACTCTTGCATTGTGATTGTCTAACTCTCGCATTATGATTAGATAAAACCCTTTTACGATGCTGGTACAGATATGTGAAAAGTAAAGAAAAAACTATTCATCTACTTTTGAGGAGTATTAGATCGAAAATAAAATTGAATAAAAAATTATAGATATATGTAATAAATAAATAATCTGATGAAATAAAAAGTGAAATAAAAAAAATGAGGGGTATGAATAGACGTGAAGTTATATTATTGGTTATTAGTCAAAGTAAATTCCCTTGTTATTGGGCATGTACATCTGTTAATAATGAGTTGTTTCAATTTAATCTAGTCTCGAGCTCGAAAAGATGGAAACGTATAATATCAAGTATCTCGAGGGTGCTGTACCGATGTCTCACAGTTTTATAACCATTAGATATATTATTAAAATATTTAAGGATCCAGATTGAATACCTGATACCTGCTGAACGGGCCATTTAATAATTTTCATTTGATCCTTCCTTATTTTAAAAAATGTAAGTGATATTGCTATGTAGCCTTTCATATTATTAGAAGTATTTGAACTCATGCCATTTTTTATTGAAATGATGACATTTTTTGAGGATTTTTTTGTCATTTTTTATTTTTTGTTGAATTGATGCCTTTTTTTAGATTTCTTTTGGTCATTTTTTTATCGACCTTTTTTTTCAAACATATGGCATTTTTTGTCAAACCAATACCAATTTTTTGTCAAATTTTTTATCCCATTTTTGTCAATTTTTTCTCGGACTCATGCCATTTTTTTGTCAATTTTTTTGTCGAACTGATACAATTTTTATTGGACCATTAACGTATTAGTGATTGAGCTTTAGTTTTCATGTATCGATCAATTTGAACTTATACTTTTGGTATTTATATTTTAATTTTAATGGGTTAATAATAGGTTTGAGTTATGTAAAGACAAATGACTAAAATTTATTAAATTGTAATGCAATAAATTTTGTGCATGATTTAAAAAAAACACACACAATTTAGTTCCTTGTGGACAAAAGAAATATTTTATGTTTTTATTTTAGTAAAAGAACATTGTTACATCAAATAAAAATCACATTTGAACGAAAACAAATATGAAGAAATTCTTTTTGCCTCTCCTAATTTGTGAGGATAATGTGGGATGTCCATAAATTAAGTTTGGTGATTTTTTGGACAAAAAAGTAAGTTTAGTGAAATTTTTAATGAAAACTACTGTTAATTCAATTAAAAATCATCTTAATACTAGAAAATTTTACAAAACTCATTTTTGGGTCCTATAATGTGTGGGTAATGATGTGGGATGTCCATAATTTTAATTTGATGAATTTTGGATAAATATAAATTTGTAGGGAATTTATTAATGAAAAACGTTTCTAATTAAATTTAAAATCACTTTTCTAGCAAAAAACTATGTAAAAAACAGCTTTTTTTTCCTATAATATGTGTGGATGGTGTAGAATGCACAAATTTTAGTTTTGCTTAATTTTAGAAAAAAAATAAAATTTTAGTGATTTTTTAATGAAATAATATTTTTCATTCAATTAAAAATCATTTTTATACCAGAAAAAATTGTAAGAATTATTTTTCAGTCCTATAATTTATGGAAAATGATGTGGGTGTCTAAAATTAAAAATTTGTTAACTTTAGACAAAAAAATGTATTTTTAATGTATTATTTATTAAAAAATATTGTTAATTCAATTAAAAATCAATTTTATACTACAAAAATTTGTGAAAATTATTTGTGGGCCTGTAATATGTGGAATTCCTAGAATTTAAATTTGGTGAATTTTGATTAAAAACGTGTTTTTAGTGAATATTAATGTTTTATTTAAAAAAAAAATAGGGTTTTGTATTTGGTAAAAAAAAATCACCTTTTGATTTGAATATTTTGGTTAATGTTTTTAGTGAATTTAATTAAATGGTTTTAGTGAATGATTTGGATTTCACAAAATAATATCATACTTTTCTACATTAATAGATGTCCTTAATTGCAATTATGTTAGAATTTAACTTTTAATATTAGCAGGTAATTTGACCCACTATACCAAGTAAAAAAACTGACATACCAGTACATCACCAATGCACTACTTCACCTTAGAAGAACCCCAAAAAGATACATGTGATTTCGTAAAAAAACAAAATCCACTACAATTTAGAAATTTTTTATAACACAATGTGGGCTGAGTTAATGGTGCCACGTACTTTTATAGAGTATAAGTTGCTGACATATGGTAATTGCATGCATTCTTGTGATGAGAGTTAAGAGATACAATGCAAAACGCAAGGTGGCATATAATCTTATTGGTATTAAAATATGAACTGTATATGGATTTAAAATTAAATATTTAAATTTCATATCTTAATATTATAGTATAATTTATTTGTATTAGGGATTTTTGTTTTGTATTTGATCAATAATCTCTACAAGTATAGTGGTAGGTTTTGGGTTGAGATAAGGGTACTGATTAGATAAAATCCTCCAAATAATAGCTCTGTAGCTATTTTATATTTGAACTCTTGACCTTCCAGGTAAAATCTGTTGGGTAATATTAAAAGATAATAATTTTGATTTTGAAGTATTAATTCATAAAAATTAATTATTTTAATATTATTTAATCAATAATATTTTATATAATTTAAATTTTAACATACTAATTAATCATCCTATTATTCAAATTTTTAAATTTGATCATATTTTGTGATAAATATTTATTTAGAAATACATATATTATTAAGTGATAATGATAGTAATTTAAATTTAAATTAAACAAAAATTTAATATAAAAATAATTATTATTGTAATTATAAATATTTATATTTCATAATATTAGTTTTTTAATTGATTTTAAAAAAATTATGAGAGTATTAAAATTCTTTATAAGGGAGGTGTGTGAAATACGCTATCGAAGAAAAATAGTGAGAAAACACCAAAAGTGACATGAGATTTTCTAATTTTCTATTTAAGAGAATAGAGAGAGTGAATATCTCATTCTCTAGAATGAGATCTCAAAATTAATATACAAAGAGTTGATTATGATTTTAATTATTTTTGGGTAATTAATACATTCTATTTTAATAAAAATTTTCTATTTTTACAATTATAGGATTGAGATAACACTCCAAAAATGAAAAGTTTTTATTAAAATAGAATTTATTAATTATATCAAAAACATAAATGAACAATAAATAATTTCTATTTTAATAAAAAAATTATTTTGAAAATCTCATCTTCATCCCTAAAAACCGATATAATTAAAGGAATAAACATAAATATCTTTTAAATAAAATATAATATTAATAGTTAATACTTGTTTCTTTTATATATGTTATATATTATGTTATCTAATATAATATCAATATTTTAATTAAATCGATTTCTTAATAAAAACAATTATTTAAGCATATTTTAATACAATTTTTTTTACGGACACAATCAATATCATTAATACAATTTTTTTTTTCATAATATTCACGCAATCAATATCATTGATGTGATTTTTTTCATAATAATCTCATAATCGATATCAATGGGATTTAAATTTTATTCTTTATTAATAATATATTTTGGTGGATTATTGCGGTATACTTTTCATCCATTAATTCTTTATTCGATAATTTTTCTTTAATATAAGTTAGTATACTTTTATATTTCTATGGTTTTATTTCTCAAGAATCAATATATAAATAAACTAAATCATAAGAATTAATTATTCACAAAAATAAAATTTATTTGTTTTTTATAAATACTAATCTTAAAATTAAAAAAAAATAACAAATATAAGAGTCAATATAGAAAAAACTAAACCATAGAAAATATAAACATTGAAATCAATATAAGAACAAAAAACTTAAATTAATTAATAAGAATTGTAGATCTAAAAATTATGTAAAACGTATATAATATCATTAAATCGCGATCTGCACCCAAATCCAACTTGCCATTTTTTACTATTATTTTGCCTCTTCTGTACACCAGCCTGCCCGTTGCCCGTTGGCCCTACCAAGTTGGCAAGTGGGTGTGGCAGCGGCTCCATATATGCCTTGCCCTAGCTATACCTACAAAACACAGCCTTGGAGGGGAGCCTCTCTATAAAACCCACCATTCTCTTTTCAACTCCTACTTTTGTTTTCCACTTGTAGATAGATCTATGGGTGCATTCCTTCTATGTCATTTGGGTTTCTTCACAGGTTTATAATTCATTCAATTTATTTTTTTGTTCTAATTAACGACTTCAACAAAATAAGTGACGGTTCTTTTCTTTTGTGTGTCAATTATATAGTGACGGTTCTTTTTCTATTCATCATTTATGTTATTCTTTTCTTCTAGTATATATATAGTGCAAAAACTTCCATCCGCATGCGACATATATATTTTGGGCATGACGGCCATATTTTGCACAGATCGACTATTAGTCTTTGAAGCACCGCTTGTGTGCTTAAAGCTGCTTCTAGAAAGAGGTTGATGTGGGTTTTTTACCATATATTTGCATAAACCTCTTTGACATAGCAAGCATACAATATTTTCCCCACACCACTAATCTCTCTTTTTTTTTTTATTTGGTGAAAACGACACCAAACTCCTTGTTCAGTTTGTTTTCCTTTCAACGAATTTTCATAGTGTATGGAAACTTCTACCTAACCCAGTTTGACGTACAAAGGGCAACAAAATATACACAAGATCTGATTGGTGAGGCCCGAAGCTTTCCTTACAAAGTAAAAGGGCCAACTTTTGACAATTGAAAATGACCCACAAAGGGAATAAAACGCATATTCGATTGTCTATAAACAACACCTCTTTTTTTTTAATTTTTCTATAAATAGTATGGTTTTAATTGGCAAATCTCATTTTGGGTTTGTGAAAGTAAAACCAATGGGTCCAGCCTATACGGGAGGAGTGTTTCTATTCACACCATCTTTTGTTACTAATCGCACCACCCTGCTTGGCTTCATGAAATGCAAACCTATTTTATCAGAACTAATTAGGGTTTTACCATTGCACCAAAGGTCACCAAATTAAAGATTTGCGAGAATTCTGTGGCCATTGTCCTTCTCGGGCATACTCAATTAATTGAAAAGTCTCTCACTGTGCATAAAACCCTAATGTTATTATAAGTAAAAAATGATTTTGATAAAAAAGAGGGCTAACCAGAAATAAAACTGTGACGAATAATAGAATGAAGATGAAATGTCATACAAACATTTTTTTTCTTTTATAAAATCTATACTTTTATATATGCCTGAATGAAATAAAAAGTCCTTTTTAGCAGAAAAAGCAGCTTGTCTTTTTTTTTAAGCCAAAGGCAGATAATTAGATTAAGCTTAAGGGCAGTTTAATGATTCGGCAATACCACAACAAAAAAAAAAATAGTACAGAACCATGCATATTCATTCAAGATATACATTCATACAATTAAAATGGAAAATTAACAAATAAATAAAAAAAAAAAAACTCTTCATTCATGGCTAGTTAACCTGTAATCCTGTATAATCCAACCAAACTGTTCATTTTAAATACATTTCTGATTTTTTTTTTGTATTTTTTTTGCTGCTACTTCGGAAAAAAGAAGCAGCTTGTTTGTTTGTACAAGATTTCCGTTTTTTTTTTTTTTTGAAAAGTTGTATAAGATTTCCTTAGGCCTTTTCAAAGCAATTCAGTCTATGATCAATTGTGTTTTGTTGTTACTATAACTTCAAAATAAAATTGGATCAGGTCTCATTTAATTTGCTTAATTTTATATAACAACGAACTAGTACATTTCAAATATATTATTTTAATAAAAAAAAAAACATAGGAAGACCATTTATTTTACCAACAAAAAAAGCCGTATTCGTAGGGAAAATAAGTTTAACCAATAAACCATTCCATTCTTTTGACCATTCACAATATCTAATCCAAAAACAAAAGCAAACATAAAACCTTAAAACGCTAAATGATAAAAATATAGGAAATGAACAGGGATTGTGAAAAGGGGTAACGATCATGAACATTTTGAAAAAGTGTAAAAACATACAAAATTTTCCGTGTGACCATGACATAGCAAACTTAAAGTTCCCCATCACTTGATTTTTCCATCTTGTACAGTGTCGTCCTCAATGCACAAGTTATTCACCTAGAGAAAACGATGGCTACCAAGGTGGATGAAACTGAAAATACACAAATGGAACATAAAATTTATAAATTACAAATGAGTTTTATTTGGGACAAATTCACAATTTTAAAAAATAATTAATGTTACACTAACATAACACACAACTGAGCAGGGGAATCCACATAGCTAATCTTGATTGGTCCACATCACAACTGGATCGGAACGTGAATAATCACCAATTTTTTAAACATTCCCTTCAATTATCTTTTAAAACTAATCCTTGAAAATTAATACTTTAAAATCTAAATATTTATGATTTTGATCCTTAATATTTTTTCTACAATAGTATGGTTGTAATAATTGATTTTTATAAATTGATAATTCAAATTTAAAATGGTTATCCTTTAGTAGATATATTTAAATTAATTCTCTAATTCAAACTAAATATAATAATAGATTTAAATTATTTTAAATATAAAATATATTTTATATTTTAATATATTTATTTATTATTAAATTTATTTATATTTTGTCACTCATTAAACACTGTGGGGACAAATCTCAAGGGGTTGGTCGAGTGAAGCAAGACAATGTCTCTCTCGTACCTGACATCACATGTTCGATTCCTCACTCATCCCCTTGTGGTGAGTAAAATGTAAGTACCTCTGTAAGTGTTCTTGGAGTCTATTCTGGACCGAGTACGAGCTCGAACTTTAGTGGTCGGGTGTCAAGACGGATGAAGTCGGTCCAAACTCTGATTGCACAATGACGATTAGCAAATAAAGGTCTGTTAAGTGCCACATCACGCATTTTTACATTTTGTCCCTCCTCACTTTTTTTTAATGTTTTCAGTCCCTTATTTATTTTCTGTCAATAAAATTGGTTCTCAGTATTAAATTGTCTTAGTGAAGTGATGATGTGTCCTGTTAAGTGCCATATCACTCAATCTCATATGGCAAAAAAAAATGCTCAGTCCTTCTTTATTTCTACTTTTCACCACTCATTCTCCTTCTTCTACAGACACGCCCCTTTCCTTCTCTTCCCCATGCCGCACCTCTCCCTCTCTCCATCTATTTCTTTATTCTCTTTATCTCTCAATTTCCTCCCATCTTTTCTTCTTTGATTTTGATCATGGGTGTTGTCAAAATTACATAAGGAAATATGAAATTTTCGGAACATAAATTTCATGTGATGGACAAGAAGGCCCCTATTTTTTCTGCAAGGGAATGCATTTATTTTCTTTTCTTTTATGCTATGAAAGTAAGCTTAATATAAGTTGGGAAAAATAGTTGAAACCCGCTAACAGAGGATGTCATCGCTCACAAATTAAGGAGTCATTTTGTTAGTCGGTGAATGTAGGTCTGAGCAGGCCCAAAAGAAATGTCCAAAAGCCTCTTTTGATGAGAGATTTTATTTCAATTTGGGCTTAAAATATTTCTAATGTTTGTCATTTTCTTTCAAGTTAGCTAGACTTGGGGTAACTCATGTATTAGTTGGGCCAAAAGCAATATTATTTAGCTTGTAATTTCTCTTGAGATGGATATGAAAAACCCTAATGTGTTATTTCCTATAGTTCCTTTCTCACACTACAAGAAAAACGATTTTTAGAGATGAGTATTTAGTGACGGCCAAGTCGTCGCTAAGTTGAATTTTTTTTTTTTTTAGATTTTTTTATGTAGTGACGGTCAGGTCATCGCTAATTTTTTTTATGTAGCGATGGTAAAATATTTTTTTTTGAATTTTTCTATTTAGCGTCGGCCAAGCCAACGCTAAAAGCAAAATAAATTTAGCGTCAGCCTTCGTAAAGTTATTATCGGCCCGACCGTCACTAATTTCTTATTTTTTCCCTATATATATATTATATTTTTGCACTATATATTTCAAGAAACAAACATAGCGTAACGGTAATGCTCCTTCTTGGTATCATGCAGGTTGCGAGTTCGATCCTCACAATTGATAAATCTGGGAACAGTGGCGGAACTTGGATAAAAACTTTGGGGGTGCCAAATTAAGGTTTTATATATAAATTAAAAATAAAAACCTTTTCTAATTAGAAAAAAAATTATAGAATTCCTCTACTTAAAACAGGCATGCATGCTAATGGAATCCAACAAAAAATGACCATCATTCACTAGTTATTTCATAAAACAATCATAAAAGGTTGTGATTTCAAAGGTTACCTGACATGAAGCAAACCAAAGTAGTTGAAGTAAAGTCCAAAACAAGATGTACACTTGTGTGCTACTAGATCCCAAATAGTATACTAACATATCTTAAGCTACTTGTATAGTATGACTTGCATACCCAAAAATTGATTCAACAAGTCTTGACAAGCTCTCACTGCATTATTGTGAGGTGAGCAAGGATCCTTCCCTATGTGTTTAAGAAAAGCACAATTCTTTCCATTATTAACTTTCCCCCAAATTTTAAAACCTATTGAAAAAAAATCAACAAAGTTAAAGTCTGTTGATGACAATCAACTCATTGCCAATGTTAGAATTTAGATTCAATCACCTGTAGCAATGAAAACATCTGAACCAGGGCGTCCGCTTGGTTTTTTACAAAAAAGATAGCAAGGCAAGCAATATGCAACATCTTTTGAAGGAGAATACTCTAACCATGAAGGAAATATGCTAAACCAAGTGTATTGAAATCTTCTTGGATGATCATCTTTACCAGATAACGGATAATGTTCCAAATGCATTTGATATGGACCCCATTTTAGATAAGTCATTTGTACTTCATCCATTTGATTTGGTGGGTATTGCCAAATTTGAGGGCGCTTTCTCGGATCAAGTTCTAAGGAATTTTCAAATTAATTCTAAGTAACTTTAGGAACTTTGGAAAGTCGCTTCTCATTTTCTTCAATTCTTGGATTCTCAACATTTTTTTCAAGTTCAGTTGATGTGGAAGTTGTATTTTTTTCATCTTTCTCACAAGCCTTCCTCTTGAAAAAAGAATCAATTGTTTTTACTCTTTATCATATTTTATCAAATATAAATTTATCACCTCACCTACATAGGAAAAATAGAAAAACAATATTCATAATCATCACAATTCAAAACATACCAAAACTCATATAACAACAGTTAAATAGCTAGGCAACACTAAAAAATTGAAATAAACCTTAGATTTAAAAAAAAAATTATCGATTATGTTTTTAAAAGTATTCTATTTCTTTTGAACCTTAATTTTTAAAATAATTAAATATAGGCAAGCAGTTAAATAATTACTCAATATCACAATACTCTCCTCCTAGTTTAGCAATTCACTACAATTCCATGCCCCTTTCAATTCGCTCCTGATCGAGTCAATTCCATGCCAACAATTAATTCACTATATATTATTAAAACAAAACATTTCTATACTAATAAACAAGAAAATTAATTATGTAGGGACCAATTTCAAAGGAAAAAAAATAAAATAAAATGATGTGTTTGTGCAAAACAGAATATAGAAAATCATCTTGTCTTTCCTAGGATATGAGAGCAAAACAAAATAAAAGACTAATTACCAGCTTTGGTAAAAGACTTTGTCCATAACCAACGCCATGGTGGGTCCTAAAGAGACACCATTAGCATCAGTGACAAAACATTTGGACTCATGGGATTCCAAATTCGCTGTCCTCTATGTGCGGAAGGCAGCAAAAAAAATGTTTGTTGAATAAAATAGACAGTTATAGAAGTGAAAGTTGGAAACAAGGAAGAATGGAAGACTGAGCGCAAATTTTGCTTGAGAAATGAGACTTTTCGTGTACGCGAAGGCAAGGAAAATATGAGAGAGAGAGAGAGAGAAAACATAATGAAACTAAAATTTGCTCCTAAAGCTTTTAGCACAAGGCAAATATGAGAGAGAGAGAGAAAAAACGTAAGGAAACTTACTCCTAAAGCTTTTAGCACGGAAACAAGTATGAGCAAAGTTTCAAATGGTAAGTAAAGTAGTCAAACAATATTATTATATTAATATAATAATATAAATATATAGTACATAGTATAAAAAAAAATTGACAAAAGTTTGGGGGAGTCATGGCTCCCTCTGTCAATGCCAAGGTCTGCCACATACAGGAAGAAAGGATATTTTTTCGAAAAAATTATTAGCGTCACTAATGGCCGTCACTACATAGCGATGATGACGGCCAAACCGTTGCTAATGTCGTCGCTATGTAGCTAGCGACGACCATGGAACTAGCAACGGCCAGACCGTCGCTACATAGCGTCGGCCGCAAAATGTCGTCGCTATTGCATTAACGATGAGGCTTTTAGCGACAACTGGTGGGTCGTCTCTAGGTCGTCACTAATTATGAAATAGCGACTGTTGTAGTGTTATGTACGCAGTTTTCCTATAACCAAACCTAGCATCTTCCCACTCCATTGATAGCATCTTCCTATCACATTCAAATTCTATTATTTTCTTTCTTTCCTTTTCTTTTAGATGAAAGCAAGCTCACATAGGAATGTGGTTGCAACTAGATGGAAAATGTAGTAGAGTTGAGTAAGAGAACAACTAAAACCAAGCCACGACAAAAAAAAAAAAAAGACAAACGATGGGAGAGAAGTAGAAATAAGGAAGGTATGATTTGCAATTTTTTTTGCCACATCCCTATGTGTGACACTTAACAGGCCACATCATCACTTAACTAACACAATTTAATACTAGGGATTAATTTTATTTACAGAAAAAAAATAAGGGACTGAAAACATTAAAAAAAGTGAGGATGGACTAAAAGCAAAAATACGTGTAATTAGAGGGACCTAAAACTTATGTAAGTATTCTTCTTTTATTTAAAATATTTATAAAAGCAATTAAATCATTTAAAATTTTCTTCCGCTCAAAATCCATCCATCATGACATCAACTTTAACCAAAATTAAAAAGAAAAATTCCATCTCCCGATCCTTATTTCACATTCTTTCAAATTTTATACATTTTTCACTAAATATTTTACATTATGTTCTTACAAAATGTATAAAACCTAACTAACATATTTGATGGAGAGCCTTTAGAGAGACGAAGTTTCGAATTCTCCAATGTAAGGATGTTAATTATCTTCTTTTGAGTTTGTTGGGTCTATTTGTAGTGGATAAATAGTTGACATTTGACAATAAATGCAATTTTCTAATATCCATGAGTTGCTCCCCATCATTATCATTAATTGTTTTCCCTAAGATCTCTCTTTTCGTACCTTTGAAATTTCTGTCACTTGTCTCCATGTGCCAAAATGATTATAGCATGTGTCACATAATCAACACCTTACTTCCAGGCACATTAGCTCCAATTCATGGTTTGAACGGCCTCATGGGGTAAGTCCAACCTTCCTTTAGAGTCAGTTTGGATGAATAGAAAAATCGAATAGAGAGAGTGGAGGAAGAGACTTAGAGCATAAAGTTGAAATCACTCTCGTTTGGTATGCTATAGAATCAGAAGCGAGAGATTAAAATGAGACTGTTGCTGGACCTTTATTATCTTTGGTCCTGAGGCCTTTTGCTTTTGAATCGAAATTCAGTTGACCAAAAAAAAAACCTTACGAAGAGAAAGGAAAGAATGAGAGAATTATGGTCAAAATTACAGTTTTATCCATATTTTTACACTGACACAAATATCAAGAGGGCTTAAATAAATTTTAGGTCCCTCTAATTACACACATTTTTTCTTTTAATCCCTCCTCACTTTTTTAAATATTTTCACTCCCTTATTTGTTTTCTGTAAATAAAATTAGTCCCTAGTGTTAAATTGTGTCAGTTAAGTGATGATGTGGCCTGTTAAGTGCCATATCACATGGTGGGATGTGGCAAAAAAAATCCAGATAAGACCTTCCATATTTCTACTTCTCCCACATCCTTCATCTTTTTTTCTCCGAGACTGGGTTTTAGTTGTTCTCTCACTCAACTCTCATTGTCTTTGCCATCTAGTGGCAACCACATTCCGATGTGAGCTTGCTTTCAGCTAAAAGAAAATAAAAAAAATAAAACAATAGAACTATAATGTCTCCTCTGTGAGCGGTGACTTCCCTTCGTGAGTGGGTTTCAACTATTCTTCCCAACTTATATTGAACTTGCTTTTCATAGCGGATTGATGATAGTAGGGGGACCAAAAGTGCAATTAAGCCTAAAAGAAAAGAAAAAAAAAGACACTCAATATTGCACATTCCCTTCCAGACAAAATAGGACCCTTCTCGTCCATCACATGGAATTTATGTTCCAAAAATTTCATATTTCCTTATTTCATTTTGACAACACCCATGATCAAAATCAAAGAAGAAAAGATAGAAGGAAATTGAGAGACAAAGATAATAAAGTAATAAACAAAGAGAGGGAGAAGTGAGGCAGAGGGAAGATAAGGAAAGAGGTCTGACGACAGAAGAAGGAGAATGAGGGATGAGAAGTGGAAATGGCTGACCTGGAATTTTTTTATCATGTACACTGAGTGATATGGCAGGTCACATCATCACTTCTCTAAAACAATTTAACACCGAGGACTAATTTATTGATAGAAAATAAATAAGGGACTGAAAACATTTAAAAATGTGAGGAGGGACTAAAAGTAAAAATGTGTGTAATTAGAAGGACCTAAAACTTATTTAAGTCTACCAAGAAAAGGTGAACCAAAATTGATATAGGTAATTTTGTCCATTTTTACTTTTTCTTACTTTCTCCCCCATCAAACAAAAGGATAGAGATTAACACATATCTCTCTTTACTATAGTTCTCTTTAACCAAACAATCTATTATCCTATGTTTGGTTTAAATAAAGAAATAGGGGAGAGATGGAGAAGAGAGAAAGTGAGGTAAATTTAGATAGAAATAGAGGTTGTTTGGTTTGAGAGAAATAAAAGAGAGATATAAGAAAAATTAATTTGAGTAATTATTTGATTGTGTAAAGATAAAATAGATAGATTTATTAATTTTATTAATTTTGTGAGTTACCAAAATACTCTCGTAACTCTTGTACTTTCCTCTAATATTTACTACTTATTTTTTAGATAAAAAAAAACATTTTGGTTAAACCAACCCTTTCTCCTCACTTTTTTGGCCACACGCGGAGATTTAAAATTTAGTGGGTCCCACAAAAAATCACTTACACTATGTTTGGTTGTAGTGTAGAAATAGAGAAAAGAGAAATAGAAAAGAGAGAAGTAGGAAAGAGAGAAATAGAGAAGAGATAGAGATGATTTATGGGTTGTTTGGTAGGAGAGAAGTGGATGAAAAATAGTAGAGAAATGTGAATTTGAGTTGTTTGGTTTGATTAAAGAGATAAGAAAGAAATGATAATAATCGATCATTTTATCATAATAATCGATTTTATTTGATAGTCTCAGTGAAGCATGCAGCCAACACCGTCGTTCTTGCAACGCAACCGCGACCATCGCTGAGTCGCCATCGTCAACCATCGGCCTCTATAGGTGCGCAGCAGCCCACCGCCGCTGACCCTCGCATACTGCTGCGTCCAGTCGCCAAGCAACGTCGCTCACCACCGTCTTCGTTCATGTTAGGGTCGCATCTCCACCACAACCCCTTCTCCCCGCGAACTCTGTCACTCAACCGCCGGCACGGCAGCCGCTCTCCTCTCTCACCCGCACCCAGCACCTCACAACCATGGCCAGCTCCCTCTTTCTCCTCAAATTTGAATATGCTAAGCAGAATATGAATCTTAAATTAGCCACAAGTCTCACCTCACCATGGCCGATCTCGCTAGCTCACCCACCATGGCCACCATGAAGTCCACCTGGAACTGCATGTCGGAACAGCTAACGGTCACTCTGTAAGCTTCCCCGGAGTCATTGTCGTCTCCTTGGTGAGCATTTCCATCGCTAGACACAACTTCTCCCCCATCCCTCGCCTATTCCACGAAGAAATGCGCAGTCCGTGGGACCCACATCCTTTTTTCATTTCTTGGCTATTTCGCTGGTTAACCAAACGGGAGAAGTTTGCTACTTCTTTGCAACTTCTCTTCCCCTCACCCATTTCTCTCCCATTTCAATGCTACCAAACGAAGTGTTACTCCTCTATCTATAATTAAACCAAACGAGATATTTAACCAATCTCTCTCCCTTGTCATTCTTTCTCTGCAAATTCTGCACAAACAAAAGAATGCTTAATCTACTTTATTTCTCATCATTTTATCTTTTCTCTATTTCTTTTTTTTTATTTCCCTCCTTAATTCAAACATAGCATTAGTGGTAAGGAAGTATAAGGTACACATCCAAACTTTAAAAATGATTTCATATTTTAAATTCATAAAAGTACTCATGTACTTAGAAATGGTTCAATATAAATATTTATATTATATTATAAATAAAATACCAACTTTTTTATTTTCACATTTTAATAAACAATTTTATTTTTATATTAAATTTTAAATTTTTAATAACTATTACAAAAGTAACTACCCATGATTATTTTTTTTATTTAAAATATATAGAAAGACGCAAAGTGCCTCTCCCCTCTCATATACTCTAAAACGAATTGTAATAGATACTTTATTTATAGTATTTTATGTTTTATCATTTTCTTTTTATAAATTTTAAATTCCTAAATATTATTGGATACAGTAAATATCCGATACCCATTAATTTTAGGGTACGAATATATTGTAATATCCACCATGTTGAAATCCCTTCTGCTGCTGTACAGTGTACACTCCATTAACCGCAAAAGAGGACAAAAAATAGCATTATTGAACCATAAAATACATCACTGTAATGGAAGAAAAAGAAAGCTATACGAGAATTTTTTTAAAAAAAATATTAAATAAATTACAAATATGTTTAATCAGACCAAAGTATTTTCCATGGCTTCTGCATCAATTTTGAAATTACAAATGTAAGTTGTTACTGAATTCTGCTAATCTGGTGAAGGAATCAACCCAAAGGAATTCATATTCCTGTACTCTCCATTTCTTGTCTTCTGATCAGCATGGTCCCATATAGTCTCTTCTCTCTTCTGCTCAATCACACCATCATCTGCACTTGAAACAGCCACTTTTTTCCAGTTGCACCACATTCTCAACATTATATACAACATTACTGAGCATATCACTGTGGAAGTAAGCACAATAGCAACTATGATTGCTGCCACTTCTGTGTTTGACAGCTGCATTTGCTTCTTCCCAGCAACTTCTAAGCACAGTGCTAATGGCAGACCACACAAGCGGCCATTGTTAAGGAAGGAGCTTAATGGGAACCCTGAAAATGTTGAAGGAATGTGGCCTTGGAGATGGTTATTTGAGAGGTTTAGCACAAGCAGGCTGGTAAGTTTACCAAGTGAAGGAGGAACTTGTCCTTGAAGTTGATTAAAAGAAAGATCAAGTCTTTCTAGCTTCATGAGATTTCCTAGAGATGATGGAATCTCACCTGAAAATTGGTTTCTACTCAAATCCAATATGACTTGCAACTCTGTGACCCCTCCTAGCTCAACTGGTATAGTACCTGTCAGGAAGTTTTCTGAGAGCCTGAGTTCATACAGCTTTGTGCATTGCTGAATTGTTGATGGAATGAGGCCAGAGAGACTGTTGCTTTGCAAGTTGAAGACATTGAGAGAGGTTAGATTTCCAATCTCTTGTGGAATTTCACCTGAAAGATTGTTGTGGTGGAGAGAAAGCTTAAGTAATTTTGAGCAGTCACCAAGCTCAGCAGGAACCCTTCCATGAAAGTTATTGAATGAAAGATCTACCTCACCAAGTTCCTTTAAGCTTCCCAACCATGGAGACATTTCACCAGTTAACCTATTGTTATTCAGCAGAAGGTGTTCAATTTTCTTGCATTTTGAGAGTTGAGGTGGCACATCTCCTGTCAAGTTGTTGAATGATAAATCAAGAAAGTTTAGCTCAGTAAGCTGACCAAACTCAGAAGGAATGCTTCCTGTAAGATAATTGTCTGCAAGTCTGAGACGGGTGAGATCTTTGGAGTTATCTAGAATAGAAGGAATTGGACCTGAGAAGCTGTTGTTTGTCAAGTCTAAAACAGTGAGAGAATTTGAACCAGTCAGAGGAAAGATACTGCCACTGAACTTGTTATTGGAAAAATTTATGATTCTAAGGTTTCTGAGGAGGGAGAGTGAATCAGGGAGAGGTCCTTCAAAGGAGTTGTTGTAAAGGGTAATGGTTCTAAGTTCTGAAAGGTAACTGAATGTGGGTGGTATAGAACCTGTGAACTTGTTATCTGCTAATGCTAATAACTGAAGCTTTTTACAGTGTCCCATGCTTGGTGGGATTGGACCTGATAAGTCATTTTGCCTTAAATGGAGAACAGTTAAGTCCTTGAGCTTACCTATAGTCTCTGGAATGGACCCTGAAAAATGGTTTCCAAAGAAGTCAATTTCCTTTAACCTTGTGCAGTTTGTTAATTCTCTTGGTATAGGTCCAGACATCTGGTTATCATAAAGGTAAATGGTGTTCAATCTTTGAAGCCTTCCAATCTCCACTGGGATTTTTCCTGTGAAACAGTTACCAAACAAGAAAAGACTTTTCAAGCTACTAATATTTCCAATTTCTGGAGGTAGAGATCCAATGAAGCTGTTGTTGTTGAGTACAAGATCTGTGAGGTTCAGAAGTTTGTCCAGGCTGGATGGAAGTTCACCTTCAAAGCTGTTATCAGAAAGGTCCAACTGTTGGATTGAGGAGCAGTTGAGTAACTCCAAGGGAAATCTGCCAGAAAGCTTATTCTGAGACAAGAAAAGTTGCTCAAGTTTTGAACCTTTGAGGCAGAAGTTACTTGGAATACTACCTGTTAAAGCATTATCAGACAAAACAAGAGTTTCAAGATTCTGTAGTTTGATATTAAGGAGGGTTAGTGATCCAGAAAGGTTGTTTCTGGATAAGTCAAGCTTCTGTAGCTGGCTCAAACTGTTAAGCTCAGAAGGAATTTCCCCATTTAAATTGTTCCCAAGCAAATTCAGGTATGTCAAGTTGGAGAGACCACTCAAAGTAGTAGGAATTGATCCAGATAGACTGTTATTGGCCAGATTCAGAATTGTCAATGATTTGAGAGACCCCATAGAGGAGGGTATGTTTCCTTCAAGCATGTTGTTTGATGCTGCAAAATTTTGTAGCTCTTTACAGCCTTGAATCTCTTGGGGTATGAGGCCACTCAGACTATTCACTTGTAAATCAAGAGATATTAGATGCTTCAAGTTACCAACCTCAATGGGTATGCTTCCATTCAAGTTGCAGTTGGCTAGACCCAACACTGCCAACTCTCTTAAGTTGCCAATACTAGGTGGGATTTCACCTGTCAACATGTTATCTCCTAATCTAAGAACTTGCAACTTGTTCAAATTACCTATCTCTGCTGGAATGTTACCAGAGAGATCATTTGAGTAAAGTAGCAATATTCTTAGATTTTGAAACTGCCCAAGTTCAGAAGGGATGGAGCCAGTAAGGGAATTTGAAGACAAATCAAGTGTTTGAAGAGAAATGAGGTGACTGAACTCAACTGAAAGAGAACCTGATATTCCTGAGCCAGACAAATTCAGGCCTACAATATGTGTCTGATCAACTTCACATGTTAGTCCATTCCAGCTGCAGAAATGAGAAGTTGGAGACCAGTTGCTCAGGGCTCCAAATGGATCAATCAATTCTGATTTAATTCTTAGAAGCCAGTAGGAATCTGTTGTGTTGTCTCCTAGAGTTGCAACAAAAATAGTATACACTATGGTCAATTGTAGAATGAAATGGCACATGAAAATGGAACCCATTGCAGAATGTACCAATATGAATTTCATGATAAAGAACCAGACACCAGATCAAATGGTCCAAAGGGTATGCTCTGAGAGGCTAATTCCATATAAAGGAATGGTGAAGAAAAATTAAGGCAGGCTCAACTTTTGCAGGGTATGAAAGAAACTAGCAAGAAAATTGAAGGAAGAAATAATAAACAAGAATAGCACAAATTCAAGTACTAAGAGGATGCAAGATCTGATTTTAAATAGTTCCAATGAAGTAGCCCTGCCTGCTCTATCATGTGTGAAAAGAAAGTTGATAATCATGCAGTTATGGCATGTATACATGGCAAATGAAGAACTTCAACCCACATGTCATCTTTATAGTTATATTTTAGATTCCAAAAATCTGACGCCATTTTTACATCACTTACTTTTAAGATCATGAAAAAAAAAATCTTATGTATGTGTCTAAGAAGTAAATTATAAAAATAATGAAATGTTTTTGGGTTAGAAATATCATCTGGTGGTTCTTCACCTACTGTGGGAAATAAATGGAATATTTTACAATTCTTTTTGTAGCTTGTGTAATTGGGAACCATATGGAGATAAGCTTCATCATTGTTTTTCTTTTTTCTTTTAATTTTCCCAAAGCAGTATAGGACAAGAAGCAAATAAAGAGATCCACTTGTGCCTGAGATAAAAGGTGACATAATAAGTGGCTTACTTTCTTAACCCTTTTATTGATCTATAATTATTTTTTTTCACACTGCCACCATACAAATTCATTGTATATTCACTAGGATTACAGAAAAAGGGAACTTAGTATGATTTGACTTTACAAGAGCTTTAGTCAAATCAACTACAAAAAAATTGTCAACTAAATAGGTATAAACCCACCATGATTAATTAGGATTTTAATCTGCAGTTTTATGTAAAATTAGAAAGAATCTCCACCATTAAAAACATGTGATTATATAAAAATATTATAAATGAAAGGTGAGGCTGAGAACGTACTGCACGGCATGCAATTGGTATTGAACTGTAGAGGATGAGGATGACGTTGTATAATGGCATGGGAATACTAGATTTCGCCCAAGATCTTGAAGCTTGACATACGCGCACCTGGCCATTAGTGTCTGCTAGGCGTGATAAAATGCTTCGGGTTACCTGAAGGAAAAGACAAGCACCTTAAGCTTTCAAGCGTGCATAATGATACCTAAGAAAGTTAGTGAGTATTCATGATGATAGATTGGAAAGTTTAACATATATTTATACATTTTAATAACATTTTTAAATAGTTATATATAAGTATTAAAAAAAATACACACATACGAATATGTAAATAGCTATGTGTTAAATAATGTGATAGTATATTACTCCATCCGTCCCTATTTATAAGACCCCTTTTAAAATAATTAAATGTCCGACCCTTTGTAGAATTTTAGATAAATTAATTATTCGATTTTTCTAACCTGTGCAATATTGCACAGGATAATAATACAAAAGTGGAAAGGTTTTATTGGGAATTACAACCATTGACATTACCAATGCATTGGGTATTGTGATAGTTGTAATTCCCAATAAAACTTTTCCACTTTTGTCTTATTAACCTATGCAATATTGCACATGTTAGAAAAAACGTTAATTATTTTTTTCATACTTGTCCTTCATTAATGTTTAACTCTTTTTAATTCTCCATACATTGATTAGTGTGAATAGTTAATGAAGTTTTACCTACATGTTCAACTACACTATTAGAAATTGACTTTTAGAGTATTTCACCATGTGATTATTAATCCCTAAAATATAGTGACTTTTAAGAGTGTGTTTGGTAAAATTAGCTGAAAGCTTAAAACTAGCTGAAAGCTGAAAAGCTCGCTGAAAGTTTAAAGCTAGCTGAAAGCTGAAAAACTATTAAATGTGTTTGGTAAAACTAGTTGAAAATGGTAAAATGACATTTAAGGACAATATTAATTATTAAATAATGATAAGTGGATGTGGTTAAGGGCTAAACTTGTAATTAATTTTTCAAAATTGGAGCTTTTTTAAAAAATCTACCCCAAGTAGCTTTTTAAGAAAAGCTCGTAGCTACCCAAAAAAACTATTCCCAAACACTGCTGAAATGATTTCAGCTACTATTTTCAACTTTCAACTAGCTGAAATGACAAGCCAAACACACTATAAATAGGGGTATATTTGAAATGCTATAATTTTTTTTAAAAGACCAATGCATTAACCAACTTTTCTTAAACTGTGTGAAATAATTGAGAGTGTATTATAATAAGGGACGGAGGGAGTATTAAATAATAATATAAACTTTTTTAATAATGTATATAAATTAAACTCATATTTTATCTTATTTTTATTTTTAAATAAATGAAATGAAGACATGATATAATTATTTTGACGTGCAAATAACCTTTCTTAAAATTGAATTGGCATTAGTTTTACATTAATGATTTGAGTGTGTTTGGTAAAACCAGCAGAAAAGTTAGCTGAAAAGCTCGCTGAAAGCTGAAAAACTATTGAATGTGTTTGGTAAAACTAATTGAAAATGATAAAATGACATTTAAGGACAACATTAATTATTAAATAATGATAAATGAGGGTGGTTGATGGCTAAACTTGTAATTAATTTTCAGCTAATAACTGAAAATTTGAGCTTTTTTTTAAAAAAGCTACTTGGAAAAGCTTTTTAGAAAAACTTATAGCTACCCAAGAAAGTTATCTTCCCAAACACTACTGAAATAATTTTATTTACTATTTTCAATTTTCAGCTAGTTAAAATGGCAAGTGAAAGAAAACGTTGGTCTCTTTTTCTTTCTTTATACTTTAATTTGTCAGTTGCATTTCCTTTGTCCACGTGTGAAGCACATTTACAATCGTGTCCCCGACATATTTTGCTCAAGTTGAGTAGAGGATAGTCAATTGTGTCTTTATCTCAACCGGAGAGTGGAGGCCACCTAACTTTACTTCATGTTAAACTTAATATGAATCCCACACGGATGCCATATCGTTTTTTAAAAAAGAGTAAACCATCACTTTAGTCCCTAACTTTTTCAGAGTCGGACACTTTAGTCCCTGACTTATAGAAATACACAATTTAGTCCCTGACTTTGTTCAACATCCATCAGTTTAGTCCAAAACGTCATATTCCGTTAAGTCATTGTTGATGTGGCAATCTGACTTGTCTCCTGGGTCCAACATCCATCAATTTAGTCCCTGACTTTGTTCAACATCCATCAATTTAGTCCCTGACTTTGTTCAACATCCCTGACTTATGTGTCATCCTTTTCCTTGCACTCACCCCTCTATATTATATGATTATTAGCCCACCTCCATGGTTGAAACATCACAATCATGGATTTATTTAATTAATCTAGAGTACATAGTTGCATGCTAGCAGCATCCATAAACAAAGTATGCATATTAATTGCATGGCAACATAAGATCATTTGTGCTTTTAGGAAGTTTTAAATTAAAAATCACCACCAACTCCTCCAGAACCGCCACCATGCCCACCGCCAACTCCTCCTCCAAATCCACCACCTTTACCACCTCCATGGCCCCCGCCAGCACCACCTCCTATGCCACCACCATGTCCACCTCCAACTCCTCCACCTTTGCCACCACCATAGCCTCCACCAGCACCACCTGCAATTCCTCCTCCTATGCCTCCACCTTTGCCACCTCTGCTCTGCCTCCGATAGAATAAATAAAATAAACTTGCATACTATTTTTCCTCAAAATTATCAAACATTACTCTTGCATTTTTTATGACCTAATAATAATTGGATTCTTTGACTACTGTCATTTTAAGTGATCAAATTTGTTGAGTGTGTTGTTCTTTTTGTCTCATTGTACTTGCTCTACCTAGGTTTTTCACATCTATATGTCATTTGAACCTCCTTCTCACTCTCTATATATCTCCTTATATTTATGTTTCGATGTTTTTAATTTCTGGGTATATGTATTATTGTATTTAAGCTTGTGCATTGTTGCTCAAATTAAGAAATTGAATTGGATTAGCTCAGATTTTGAGAGTAACTAGGTTGTTATATTATGCACAGAAGAAGTGGTTGTAAAAAAAAGAGGGGTGAGTGCAAGGAGAAGGATGAAACATAAGTCAGGGATGTTGAACAAAGTCAGGGACTAAATTGATGGATATTGAACAAAGTCAGGGACTAAATTGATGGATGTTGAACCCTGGAGACAAGTCAGATTGCCACATCAACAGTGACTTGACGGAATATAACGTTTTGGACTAAACTGATGTATGTTGAACAAAGTCAGGGACTAAATTGTGTATTTTCATAAGTCAGGGACTAAAGTGTCCGACTCTGAAAAAGTCAGGGACTAAAGTGATGGTTTACTCTTTAAAAAAATATTAATAATATTTAGAATGTTAAAAATATAAAATTTACTATATAAAATTATTTCTTTTGACTTTTAATTTTATAATATATTTGAATCATTATAGTAGTATCGAAATATATTATTTAAATTTTAGGTATTAATTAAAAATATTATTATATAGGATATTTGAAGAGATTGTCACATTTATAAACAATTATATTTAATAGTTTGATTCTTTCATAATTTCTTTCATATGTAAGAATATATTAAAATTTTAAATTATACAAAGTCAAAGAAAGGTTGGTGTGGAAGAATAACATTTGTGGTCCCATTGCCTTGTAAGAGACATTTAAAGATTAATGTGTCAAATTTATGTGGGATAAAAACAAATGTTAAAGAGTATTAAATTAAATGGTAAAAAAAATGTTAGAAGCAATACATATAAAGAAGGAAATAAATAGGTAAGTAAGCAATTGATAATGAAAAAGATAGAATATCACACTGGGTAGTGTGGGATTCAATTAAAATGTAAATTGCTAATGTGGCAAAAGTTGAGCTGATTGGATAGATGAGTTGTCTAACACTATAAATCCCTTTCTTAACTTTTATGTATTATAACAAGTTATAGTATATAGATATTACAAAAAATTTATAATTTTTCATACCTTCCTTTTATTATATCACTTTTATATTTTCTTCTTTATTTTTCTCATTATATTTCTCACTTTCTCTTTCATATTTTCTTTTTCTATCTTTCTCTTTCTCACCATGTTACTATCATTTTTTATTATGATAAGAAAACTAGAGAGGAAAAACAAGCGTACAAGCTTTGGTCAATTTCATAATAGAGATCGACTTGGATCTTGATGTTGGAAGTTCATAATAGAGCCCTCAAAATATATATGTTGCATCAACATACATAAGTCTAATAAAATTGAGGTAAGTGGTAACAGTTAACAATTCTAATTTGGTCATTGCTACTATGCCCATTTCTTGTGAAGGGCTTTGATGCCCTTATCAACTAAATCAGTGAACTTTTGACACATGTATCAACCAGCCACATCATTTAGTTGGGAAATAATTTATTTATTTTTAATTTTACAATTCAATCCTATAAGAACATTTGTGCCAAGTTTGCTAATACTAGAAGTCGAACTGTGAACTCTCATGGTTGCACCCCACCACATGATTTTGCCACCACAAACACTGAGAAAATGAAACACAGAGCTTTACAACGAAGGGCGAACCAGAGACGACAAAGGACGTTGAATCACATACACAAACCTTTTCGAATCGAACCATGGACAATGATTGAAACACTAATTGCAGCATGAGGTAATAGTGAAGGGAAAATCAACCGAGGGAGAAAAGATAACATTGGCTTCTTAGGTCAATAGTGCTTCGATTCAAAGGAGGAGATGGCGTTTCGAGGCTTAGGGCAACGTCGACCTAGTGTTCGAATCAAAGAGGAATGACAACACTTCGCAGCTTAGGCAACAACAACAAGGTTTCAACCAAAGGAGGGAAGCTTCTTATTCTAGGCTCAATATTGACTTAGGAACTTCTATAGGTAAATTGAATCTTTCACTTTGCTCAATTTCTTTAATGTTGGTTTTAATTCTATTATGATTAAGATGTCATTTACTCTTGCATAGTTATATTCAAGGTTATACAAAGGTTGATATCTGAAAGGAGAGAAGTAAAAGGAGATGGGTGAAAACTTACATATGGCAGGGTACACAAGCACATAACATATATCCTATGAACCAATTCGCAATATGCTATTGGGAACAACTGAGAAAAAAAAGCAATAATAACATTAGAATTGGAATTGGATTGATATAAATAAGTTCTCATTGTAGATATAAATCTTCACATAATTTTGAATATAGATTTGCAAGAGAAATTGACATCTTAATCACAATGGAATTAAAATCGAGATAAAAAATACTAAGCAAAGTGCAAGATTCAACTTACCTATAGAAGTACCTAAGTCACCATTGAACCCAAATTGAGAAGTTTCCCTTCTTCGATTGAAACCTCGTCATCGTTGCCCAAGTCACGAGGCATCGTTTCCTCATTTGATATGAAGCATTGTTGACCTAAGAAACCAACGTTATCCTTCCTCTACAAACCGATTCGCCCTTCACTGTTGTCCCAAGTCGTAAACAATATGTTTCGATCACTGGTTTGATTCAAGAAGCTGCGTGTCTGTGATTCGTCATCCTTCATCATCCTTGGTTTTCCTTTCGTCACAAAGTTGCAAAACTTCATGGTTTAGTCGCTCACGATGTTCACGTTAGTAGAATCGCATGGTAGGGTGCAACATGAGAGAGTTTACGGTTTGATTTTGGCAGGGTTGGGTTGTTTGGTAAACTTTGGGTTTGGATAATGAATAAAAGGTAATATTGACAAACTTGGTACAAAGGGGCTTACAAGACTAAATTGTAAAATTAAAAAAAAAAAATTAAAGTCACGCCTCACTTGAATGATGTGGCTCATTGAAATATGTCACAAATTCATTGGTCCAGTTGGTAGGGGCATCAAAGCCCTTCATAGGAAATAAGCATCATAGCAAACACCTTTTGGTTTTTTAACACTCCGCTCTCTTACATGTCCTTCTACATCTCTTTTTTCTTTCTTTCTCCCCCTTTCTTTCTCATCGCAATATTTATCATATCTTTCACTTCCTCTCTCTTTTCTTTCTACTGTCTTTCCTTCTCTCTATACTTATCACACCCCAAATTTAGAGTGTGAAAGAAACATTGCCTAAACATTAAAAATGCAATTTATAACCACAACAATTATACATACACACCCCAAAATTTCTACACCCATTTGACTTATACTTTCTCTCTATTAGTTTATCTCTTCTTATCACATCATATCACTTATCACTATTCTATTCCTTTCTCTCACAAGGTGTGAACAAGACTTATAACCCATATTCCATATTCATATTTTTTTTGGGTTCAAACTAGATTGGGATTGTTAAATTTATATTTTACACAATATTATTAAAACAACTACCTAAACAATAAAGGATGAAATACTTCATCGTGGATTTTTTGTTTTTTATTTTCAACCCATAAGGCCATTACTTAGCTTTTAGTGTTATCTCTATTTGACAAAAAAAAGAGGTGTTATCTTTAGCTTTTAGTGATATCTTTATGCTCTCATTCTTGGGTGTGGGAGGTATAAGGAACATAGATAAAGAAAAGAAATGAAGAGAGAGAAATTGAAAGATGTGATAATTGATGTGATGAGAAATGAAGAGAGGTAAAAAGAAAAAAAAGAGTTGTGGAAAGTGTAAGAGGAATAAGTAAGGGTGATATCGGGTCGGGTTGGGTCGAGTTACATACATGTTTGGGTGTTCAATTTTTTATGGGTCATACATGAACTGAATCGAATTAGCTTGGGTCGATTCGAGTTGGGCTTACCCCCGTTGATATTCAGCCAAAAAAAATGGGTGGAATACCGAGAAGACAGTAAAAGAAAGAAGAGCAAAATGAAACCATTTCTTTCCTTGATCCAAATCAATAAATTAATACTTCCTTTATCTCAATTCTACTCACAAATCAAACAAAAAAAGCCAACAATCACTGAAACCCAGCCATCACGAAGCAGAGTTAAGGTTTGCTTCCTCACCCTATGATCCTTGCAAAACAAGTTGGATCATCCATCTCTGTTAAGGAATTATCAATGATTGAAGAGAGGAAAACAAACGAAGAAAAACTGAGCTTAACACTCACTTTTTCACTCAGATCCACCATTCTGATCTCAGATTGAGCGAGTGAGGAACAAGATTTCGCATATCAGAATGAGAAATAGAGCATTCAGATGAAGAGAATGAGTAAGTGAGGAGGATAGTGAGTGGGACGAACGCATCGAACGACAAGCGCCAAGTGGGATGAACGACAGCGGTGAGAGGCTATAGTGTCATATCGGCGTCCGACGACGAGTTGATGAAGGGCTATAGTGTCAGATCGATGGTCGATGACAAGGTGATGAACAACTACGGTGATCTGTGAGAGATTTAAAGATTTCTTCTTCGATTTGCGATTGACGAAGAAAGGAGAGGGACAAATGAACATCCTTCATGAACGGCCGACAAGCACGACAAAACGGACGAAAGTTTAGCGGCAATGGTGATTAGTGGGAGGGAGGGGGTGGCGGCGATGGTGAACGGCGACACATTCACGGCACGGACTCACAAAAATGGAGTGTTTAGAGCCTCCTATTTCGTCTTAGAGGCAGAGGAAAATTAAAATGAAATTGAAATATGAGTTTGGGCAAAAAGAATGAGTAAAACATATTTTTTCAAAATATATGTGTGTGTATGTATGTATTAATAAACCTTGGGATGGTTTTCACGGGTTGTCAACACCTAGACCCGTGACTCAACTTAAGTAACTCTCTTTTTCAGTGGGTCAATTCGGTTCAACCCGAGAAACCAAACCGACCTGGACTAGGAGGTTCGAGTCGGGCCAGTTGACGCGGGTTGGTCGGGTCCCGTGCACCTATGAACAACCCTAGGAATAATTGTAAAAAAATCAAAACTTGTTTTTTTAATAAGTCTTGTTGCTACCACAAAAGCTCACAAGAATGTAGGGTTCAAGCCTTTATTTTATAAGCTTAAATAACTTCGGGCTTTTTAGTTTGACCTGATAAAGCCCACTACCATCAATCGAAAAAAGTTACAAAAACCCATAAAAAAAAACTCGGACCACCCATAAAAAGTCCGTAAAAATGTAGCACTCAAGCTTTTATCCAAATAACTTCATGACATTTTAGTCCCACCCACAAAAGTTTGCTACTCACATCTTGTCGGACCCGACAGTCCGAATTAACAACTCTACTATAACTATGATTTTTTGGTCTTATAAAAAATGCATTGATGCTATAATTTATTTGAAAATATTTTAAAATTTACTAATTTAATCATTTGTTTAT
Source organism: Sesbania bispinosa (assembly GCA_026901365.1). Classification (NCBI taxonomy): domain Eukaryota; kingdom Viridiplantae; phylum Streptophyta; class Magnoliopsida; order Fabales; family Fabaceae; genus Sesbania; species Sesbania bispinosa. Next base: position 1,763,340 of record QLOH01000137.1, read on the forward strand.
AATAAATTCAAGGCATCTAATACTTAATTAACCTAGACTAATAATATTAGCATAAATTTTAACTTAAACTTCTAAAAAAAATCATTAAGTTAAGTTATGCTTATATGTGACAAATCTTTTTTTTTTTTTGTATTTTCTTATTTTGACATGTATTGTAATTTTTTAGTTTGTCATATTGATAGTTCGCACGAGATAATGTTAAGTTGTAAATTCCTTTTACTATGCAGATTCATACAAAGGTTTTAGAATTTCTCTCACCATACCTTTAATTAAGATCTCTAGATATCACATGATTTTCAATTTATTCCTATACTTAAGTTCTTAACAATGTGAATCACTAGTAATGAAGTTGTTGAATTTGAAATTCTATGTGTTTCTGTGTGTTTTACTCAGACCACACATGCTGTATTTATAATATTTATGCAATAAATACATAAGAACATGATTGCTAAATCTAATCCTAATTAGCAACTAATTAGGGATTGACAGCTAATTATTATTTAGCTGTTACTAATTTAAAACAACATGTGGCTAATTCTAACACTCCCCCTCAAGCTAAAGCTTACTAAGCTTTAAGCTTGTTACAAATATACCCATATTAACAATAGTGAAGATAATAAATCGCGGGCCCAGATAACACTGGAAAGCCGTGGTGCCAAGTAAATTGCACTGGGAAGCCGTGGGGCCAGGAAGATTACACTGGGAAGCCGTGGGCCAGGAAGATTGCACTGGGAAGCCGTGGGCCAGGAAGATTGCACTGTAAAGCCACGGGCCAGGAAGATTGCACTGGGAAACCGTGGGGCCAGGTAGATTGCACTGGGAAAGCCACGAGCCAGGAAGATTGCACTAGGAAAGCCACGGGGCCAGGAAGATTGCTCTGGGTAGCCTCGAGATACATTTCTAGGTTTTGAAAAATCATGGGTAACGACAAATGGGAGAGAAAACGCATCCAAAGTAGAAAGGACCCGAGTACCGGACATGAACTAGACAAACAATGCCTAGATCGGGATAGAGGACGGAAGGTCGAGTTCGGCGGCGGTGAGATCGGCCAGAAAGGTGGCCGGACACGCCGCCACGCGCGGCAGACAGAGGCTGGCAACAGAAAAACGCGTCGGCGAAGATAGGGCGCGTGTGAGCGCGTCAAAACGTCGTTCGAGGCGGTTCTGGCAGCGTTGGTCTCGTCTAAGAGGGGCGACTCCAGCGGTGTTGTCACTGGTCGGAATCGTTGCCGTCTTCGGCGATGGCAGACGGCGGCAGCGGCTGAAGATAGCGGAAAAACGTCCGGAAATGTCGAAAACGTGCCGGAAAATACTACACGGCTGAGGAGAGCGACTGATGGCATTAGACAATGGTGTCGACGGCAGAAGAGGGTTTGAACCTGAACAAAGTTCCATACTTGGGAACTCGGCAAGGGAAAAGTGATGAAACAGGTCATGGTGGATGGTATCGCTCTGATACCATGTTGAATTTGAAATTCTATGTGTTTCTGTGTGTTTTACTCAGACCACACATGCTGTATTTATAATATTTATGCAATAAATACATAAGAACATGATTGATAAATCTAATCCTAATTAGCAACTAATTAGGGATTGACAGGTAATTATTATTTAGCTGTTACTAATTTAAAACAACATGTGGCTAATTCTAACAATAGTCCTTTTCTCTTTCTGGGCATGCACCTGAGTGATCTACTTTCGATCTAACATGCATCTTGATAGGAAAATGCTTTATTCATGCCTTTATGCCCCCCAAACCACTATGTTCCAATCTGGTTTACAGTTGCTTATAATTGATTTTGATAGAAACTTTAAGAAGATTTCGAAAAAGAAAAGTGCAGTGTTGATAGCAAACTTTGAAGAAGAGGAAATTAAAAGGATTGTATGGGAATGCGACAGCTTGGCCGGATGGATTCAATTTTAAATTCATCAAAAAGTTCTGGTATGTTATTGAGATGTCTCTATGGTTCAAGAATTTCATTTGGATGGTGTTCCGGGGACAACCTGGATCTGGTTTTAGCAGCTTATCTTACTTGAACTGACTCGGACAGAAGGTGCTTATTCGGACAATCCCTAAGGTGACATATTCCCACACCCAAACTAGAAGGCATCTCGGAATGGCATGGATGTAGAAGCACTCCCATTACTGAGGTGGCGTGATCACATTAAGACACCCGCATAAGACAGAATCCTCTCCATATTCAGGAAGACACTTGGCAAAACTATCTCAGAGTTAGTGGTGTCATATCATTCCCCACCCACACGCTTGTAGAAGGTTCTACGACTGCTAAAAATACCCTCATGCAAACCATGAAGAAGGTACACAATCTTTCTATTTTGCCAACACTCGGTCAAAATATATACCGACTTCTGGATTGAGTGTCATCGCAAGCACACCCAAATGTTGTCCCAAACACTTGTAGAGGAGCTTGGAGGATATGTGTTAGAGTGAAGCTTAAGGAGTTGAAGGTGCTGATTCAAAGAAGGAGATTCGAAGACTGAAGAACAGATGGGAAGTTTCCATGCAATTATTCATTTATTGTTCTCATCCCCAAGAGAAAGAACCCCCCCCCTCCAAATCTAGGGGAGTTTAGGCCAATATCTTTTGGTTGTAGTATATATAAAATCATTGCTAAATCGATAGCAAGTAGAACAAAAAAAGTCATAGAGTATACTTTTGAAAACCATATAACATTTATTGGAGGAAGAAATATCATATGGAGTTCACATTACAAATGAGTCAATTGAATTTGTTCGTAGACAAAAAAAAAGTTTCCTTTTTTAAAGTTGATTTTGAGAAGGCGTATGACTCCATTAATTGGAGTTTTATGTTTTACATGATGCATTGAATGAGCTTTACTCTTAAATGGATTGATTGGATGAGAAGTTTCATTTCATCTATTGTTGTATCTATTTTGGTTATTGGATCACCTATCAAGGAGTTTTATGTTAAAAAAAGGTATAAGATAAGGGGATTCACTCGCTCCCTTATTATTTTTTATAGCAACTAAAGATGTTGGTGGTATAATGAGTTTAGCTACTAAAAAGAAAAAAATTCCAGGCCTTAAAGTTGGAGTAGAGAATGTTGTAGTAGCATGTTTCACTACAACAAAAAAAATAATGTTTTTGCATTGGTTAAAAGCCAACACGAACAAGTAAAAGTGGACATAAATACAGTTGTTAGCATGAGTGTCGTAGCCGAAGCTAAAACTTTCGACGCAACTGCTTTTACGTTTAACCATGTAGGTCGACACTACTTAGTGTCAACAAAACCAACGCAAAGTCCAACTAAATCATGACTAATGCTAACTTTTGCGTGAAACAATCCCACGCTAATTGGCATCAAAGAAAACCAACGCTAAAATGAATATTTGTCATGAGTTTTACTTCTAATTTTGCATTGGTTAAACCAAAGTCAATCTTCATTTTATTAATATGATATCTCGTGTTGTTAAGCTCAATAAATGATGTGACAACACATCATTATATGTTTGCGTAAAACTTTTTTATACCGATTGTATATCCATTAACCTTTTTTTTATTTGTCATTTGTTAATTATATTTGACATCAATTTCAGCATATTATATTCAACTATAAAGTGATGTAAACCCTAAAGCCTAAACCATACTCCATACATCATATTCAACTTTAAAGTGATGTAAAACTCTATAACTCCATACATCATATTCAACTATAAAGTGATGTAACACTCTAACTCCATACAAACCAAAAGAAACACATAATTTTAGATGCATCATTAAACTCTATATCATTTTTTTTTCTTGTGCAGGACCACAAGTAACTCCATGGGAGACAATCTTATTCGAGTCGATTAAGACCTCTATAGGCGGCAAAGTTCTCCCTCCGAGTATTTAACACAACTACATGTTGAGGGTTCGAACTCGAGACCACTGATTGAGTTAGAACAACCCATTAACAATCGATCCACATGCACAGTGGTACCTCTATATCAGATTAATTTCACACTTCTATGTACATATTAATATATCATTAATAGTCTAATTAGTAATTGCCACCTTTTTTCTTAATTTTGTACAAATAAAATAACATTCTTCTATTTGAAAGAACACGAGTACTTCATTCAAAACACATGCCACATGCAGAAGTTGAACTACAAAAATATTCCTCCATTTGCTTCTTCGGGATCCAAAGTCCTCAACTACAAATTCTTGCAACCATAATTTTTATTTGGAAAAATCTCCTTTAAAATGAGCTTGTATATAAATAAAAAAGTAAAAGCACATCCACCCTTAGATTTTAATGGGTTAAAATTACGATGCACTTTAAATTAAATTGATGATAGACATAACCTTACCCACTTTAGATACAAACTCACTTTAGAAGAACCTCATCATTTTTATTCTAGACAAGTCAGAGGATTAGTGTCCAAATGTCCAATTAGATATAACAGTTAACACCGCCAAAAGAATTAACCCAAGTACATCTGCAGGTTATGAACAAAAATCAACTGGAGGTGGTTTGATGACATTGTTAACAAACTTTACAAGAAATTCTTTACTTCACTGCATATTTGTGGAAGCAGAAGGAATAAATCTCATGAGGAAGCTTGACAGGGACCAAATGCAAATCACACCAAGGAATTGTAGGACATTTAAAAGGGTACCGAGAGAGCTGTTTATAGCCATATTATGTGAAGTCATCTCAGCTCCTCTAACTGTAAATGATAAAGCTGTCACCAGTTGTGCTGCTCTATTTAGTTGGTGCAGCCTGTACACCTGTTAATAACAATTTATTAGTATATTATATGAATAATCAACTGAGAAAGGTAATCATGAGAATATTTGAAATATTTTAGTTGATTCAATCCAATAAAAGAGACAGAACTACGCTAAATTAAAATTTAACAATTTATATAACCCAGATTATCAAAATGTTAATTTAATGTAGACTATCAATTAGGCAAACCAGATAAAATTACTTTATTGTATTCACTCTTTTTACCAGGAAGAAAAAAATACAGAAAGCTAATCAACTGAGGATCGGATTGTCCTTACTTGAAAGATTAAAGGAATAGCAGACCATGAAGGTGACTTCCGATATCTGGCATACTGCTCAAATGCAAATTGGACAACTATACCAACCAGATATGGAGCTAGAGTTGCGGAGGCTGCAGGGCCGGTCCATGGCCAGACCAAACCCATAGTGACCATAGGAATTACAAGACTAAGCATTAGGGTAGCAACAGAAGAGATTCTCTGTCCCAATTGAGGGGGCAGAGTATTGCTATTGCTTGGAGCAGTATTCGGTTGTATGGGTCTCCATAAATGGTCTAGTAGAAAAAGAAATGCCGCAACACCACAATAGAAAATTGCTTCTGTGAAGAATAATATGAGGAAATCTGCAGATGAAGAAAGATATTTCAGAGTTGAGTTCAGAGAAGACAGCATAATTCAGATCTAAGAAAGAAAGAAATGATAATAAAAAGGATGATTTAAAGCAAGCAATTGAACATTCTAGTGTTTGAGGATAGATCAACATCATTCACAACTACCAATGTTGTAAATTCACAAGAATTACACTAATCACAAACTCTTTTTTCCTGCAACTCCACAAACATGTTGAATTTCTAAACCAATTTCAATTTTTTCAAATGTTTAGTTGAATATTGATATTTAATATGCAAAATTTATCATCCATTATGCACTAGTATATTTCAATCTCCAGTTCTGTACAATCATCCAATGATTGATGTCATCCATTTTGTCAAGAAACAAATAATTACAAGTCAACCAATGAGCATCATATCCAAGTTCTGAACATGTAAGATGTATTCCCTAACATCACCCCTTACAAACAGTCCCAAATACAGTTAGTTCCCCTTTTCTCTCCAGTTTATCATCATCAGATGCTTACCCATATTGATTCAAGGAGATATTACCAACTTGCTATGGAGTACATCCAAAGGATAGAAATCACTCCACACATAAATAGTAAGTTATGCAGATTGTTGCAGACAAAGCAATATAGCACCAAAGTCCAAATGCATGCGATAAACAAACACAAGAGAGTCTTTCTTCCAAAGAAAAGTTACCTGTTAACAAAGAGTCCTCAAAAATGATGGAAAGCAATTTACGCAAATAGAGTGAAGGAAAAATGAAAGAGGCAACGAGGACTGTAGGGCCCAGAAACCACAATATGCTGTTTTGACTCCTCTCTGAATTCGATAAAAGGGTCTCACTATATCTTCTGTATGGGCGGTTATAAAATGATATTAAACCTGGTTTTCCATCACTCCCTGATAAATGCAAAGATGAGTTGCTAGCAGGAGAGATGTCGTGAGCAATATTATTGTTGTTTTCTGGCACTAAAACAGCTGTTTCGAGCTCACTGTATTGTGACTGATCCTCAGAGACAACAAAAAGAGCATTATGCTGTTTCTGGAACCTTCCTTTTAACTTCGGCTTTCCATGCATAAACTTAAACTGGCATGATTTGTCTAACCATGATACTAATACAAAAACAAAAGAATGTTAAGAGACATATTCAGAGGAATGCATATAAAATACTGGGAAAATTGCAGCTCACATCCTTAATTTGAGGAATGCATATAAAATACTGGGAAAATTGCAGCTCACATCCTTAATTTGATGGATGCAAATGATTCCTGTGAACTTCACGCTTTATGCAAAAAAAACAAGACAACCCTCCATTATACAAACTGTTACACATCTACAGAACTGTCACATGACAAAATAAGAATAGTGAGCACAAGTGTGTCCTAATCTAAAATGCTACCTTTCAGTTTTTTAATCTCCAATAATACCACAATTAAAGGGTTTTTTTTTCAAAATGTGAAGTTTGGCAGTCATTTGCACCTTTTCAACCCCCTAAGACCTAATCCACACATGGGCCAAAATTCAAGGGTGTAAGCTGCAATTTATGCTAAAATATTTCCAAATTTCTACAACTAAAAGATTTAACCAAGTATGCTCGTAACCCCATTCATACCAAACTTACTATATCTTTAAAGGATAAAGAATAGGCAATTGAGTTGGGCGCTAAATGCAGAATGTAGAAATCCAGGAATCAACTAATAAACAAACAAGCTACCTTTATTGTATATCTGTAGCTGAGCACCAGTTAGCTGGTTGATAAGCAACCCTTGTGATAACCCCAACTGAATATTAAATGAAAAGAAACCATGTAAGTGGAAAAGTAAATAAATCTATACTCAAAGATACGGTAGTAAACAATTTTGAATAACAGCATAATGACATGGACTTAACCCAAGAGCTATTACTCAAATAGAAAATCACATAAATTGCTCAGTTGATATTTAAATATCTACCAGAAAAGAACAAAGTAGAAAATAAAAAATATATACATATATACTTGTCATGTCTATAATCATCAATTTTTAGGGTTAAAGATAGAACTTATGTATACAGCTTACAGCCATTAGTCTATAGCATGCATTATTTATATCTGAAATTAACTGACTGATAAAAATTAAATTGTATAAACCATAGACCACATTTTCATAATAATGATGAATACAAAAATAATATAGTTGTTGTTAGAGTCTCACATTGCCTAGAGATAAGGCCAAATTGTGGTATATAAGCCTTGGGCAATCCTCACCTTACAAGCTAGCTTTTGGGGTTGAGTTAGGCCCAGGTCCAAAATCTAAGATGGTATCAGAGCCTATCCTAGATGATCTGTTGTTATTGGGCCGCCACCCGTATAGTTGTCCACGCTCCAGATGTCCAGTCCTGGGCGTGAGGGGGTGTGTTAGAGTCCCACATTGCCTAGAGATAAGGCCAAATTGTGGTATATAAGCCTTGGGCAATCCTCACCTTACAAGCTAGCTTTTGGGGTTGAGTTAGGCCCAGGTCCAAAATCTAAGAGTTGCAATAAATTCTAGCCCCCATGAGATTTCAAGGCTTTGAGTAAAACAAATTCCCAATTTTTTTTTTTTACTTGACATTTTTATTAAACATTATTCATTGGTCAAATTAATGTAAGAAAAATTATTTTAATGCATACATCCATTGATCATGTCTCAGGTAAATGCATTCCATTTGACACATGTTGGATCAATTTATTGTGCCATTTGTATCTAATATAAACCTAAAGCAATTAACCACCTTAAGAAAATTAAAAGGAAAGGTGAGGGAGACAGACAGACTATCTGAGATTCAGTATTCGTCCAAACCAAACTCAGCTAGAAAACTCAACAAACCAATTACCAAGTGAGCTATGATTTAACTATTGACTTCAAGCCCGAACCAAATCAATACCACTCAGTTCTACCTTCCACAATCACCTTACAACTGATGCATCATATGTTTTTTCCCAGCAGTGCATGCCACACAAATTCAACTCAATTCATTTCACACACTTACTGCACCCCTGGTTATTGATAATTACATTACCATTGTTGGAATAAATATAAAAAATCCAAGTTCCTTATTCCATACATCCTTCATACATTTTATGAAGATCATGGTGTGAATTATCTTCTTAAAAGATATTTTGAGGAAAGATTCAATTATCCAATGTAGTATATTCAACAGTTTCTCCTTAATTTCTTTCTTCTTTCCAATGCCATTCAAATACACAGTTGGTATAATTGTTTGAATAAAATTGATTAGGATTATAAAGCTGTTAAAGAATGAAGATTTTAGAATCAATCTTCACAATGCCAAAGGGTGAACAGAATATTGAGAATTTTCTTTACAGCCCTTTATTTTTAAATCATCAAGCTACACTTTCTAAACAATGCATTGAAGTAAGTTGTTTCTGTCTTTTAATCAATGATTATTTTCAAAGCTCCAATTTTTCTCCAAGCCCTGCTGATGAAGAAAAATTCAGCAGCAACCCCATCCTACCCAGGTCCAATACTAGCAGGTAGATTCCACCCATCTAAACTGAGGCCTCGCTTTATAGGTAAAAGTAAATAATATCAAACATTGGTGAGAAATTCATGGGTTGATATTACATGTGCATGCATAATAAATCATAAATTTGTTAAAATCCACACCTTTTGATTTTTTTTTCATTAATGGTTAAGAAATCTCACTCTTTCTCTAAAGTGAATTACTCACTTTGACTGGAGCCAAATCCCTAGCAGCGACAATCTCATTTGACAACTTAAAACGATGTAACAAAAAATTCATATAACAGGAAGTTCTACTTCCACCAAGTGAGAAATGTGAAAATTAGCCTATCACTAGCGATGAAATACTCATAAAATACAAATGCATAGATAATAATCAAGTTAATGAGGTCATTTCAGTCAACTCAGTATTTTTGCCAATGAAAATTGAAAAGCAGAAATACAGTGGATTTGGACAATTGCGTACAATTTTTCTTTTTATTTTTAATAAAAAAAAAGTTGAGAAGAATGGGAACAAATTGAATTGATGCAACAATCCATCATTTCATTTGGTGAGAAAACGTACCTGGGTTGCACCACCCCTTGTGCGTTGGAAGGAGAAGAAAGAGAAGCGGCTAAACAAGAAAACGAGGAACCAATTCTAGTATTTGCCATAATAATTAATATTATGAATGAAGAAACAAGGGCGTCGAAGGCAGGTCAGGGCTTACGCTGAATCGCAGGCACTCAAAGAAACCATCTTACTCAAACAGAGATTAGGGAAATGAATACTGATATTGTGAGAATGAATGAATGGATAACAAACAGGGAAGGGAAGGAGTTGGTGAAGTGAAGCTGCAACACAGAGTCAGACTGCTCTTGTGGATTCTTGCCAAGGGGCGAGGCCAACGTTTTCCAATTTTTTTTTTTTTGGCTTTAAAAAATTTATTTGGCGGAAATTACATTTCACCCTGTCTAGGTTCACACTTTTTCTTTAAAAACAAATAAACAAAAATTAGTGTTACCAACACGCTCTTTGTCACCGAATGCATGGATCACAAGGTAATGGCCTGTTTAAGCTTATATGGATATGTAGTTATGTTGAATATTCGGAGGGTTTTACCTACTGTTAGAGTTGTCAAAATGAGTCAACCCGGATGACGGGTGAGGTTAAAAGTGAGTTGAGGCGGTTGGCTCACTTTTCTGGTAAGCTGAAAAAATATCAATCCGGCTCAACCCACCGCGGGTTAGTGGGTTAAGTGAGTTGGCTCACCTAATTTTAAAAATTATAAAAATAATAAAAAAAAGACAAATTATAAAAGTTACTTAAAAATATAAAAATTAAAAAGTTAATCAACCCACCTAAACCCGGCTCAAACTCACTTTGGCTCGCGAGTTAAGTGGGTTAACCCACTTTGACCCACGAAAATGTGGGCCTAATTTTTACCAACTCAACCACCAGTGAGTCGGGTTGGGCCGGGTTAGCTCACCGAGCTCAACACATATTGACAGCCTTATTTACTGTCCATAGAGGTCTTATTTGGCTTGAGCAGAATTGCATCCCGAGGAGAGTATACACGACTACATGTGGTCTTACACAAAAAAAAAACACACACACACACTTCTTGCGATTAGTTAAAATTCACATGTATCCAATTAAATTATGTGGGTTTCACTTTCACTCCCAATATGGTGAGACCATGTGATTTTTAACCAATTACAAGGAATATCTTAAAAGGAATGCGTTGCTAGTTTGGGGCAAAAAAAAAAATTCAAACTTTCTTTCTTTTTATATTAAATTATCAATAAACATTGTGCAAATTATATTCCTACATTTACTTTGGATAAAATGAAAATAATAATATCAAAGAAGATAAATAATAAGAGAAATAATATAATATAATATAAATTTAGATAACAAATTTTATAGTGATAACAACATTAATTTCATTCTTAATTTATGTGTCTAACATTAAAAGGAAATAAGAGGTAATCAATCAATTGTTTATGTTTAGTAAAACTCGCTGGTTTGTTCTGACTGACTAAGCCTCGAATTATGATTTACACAAAAAAAAAAAATTGATAAACTCATATCTTAGAAGCTAATTTATTAAATTAGAGATATTTAATAAAAATTATAAAACTAGCTCATAAGCTAATTAATAAAGATCAAATGACATAAAAAGATATATTTACATAAATTTTATTATATAAATTTTATTCTTATTTTCTAGATAAAAATATTTTTAGATAATTATAATTTTAGATTTTTATAAATTTTAAATAGTTTTTTAGTGATTAAATAATTTATTAAAAATTAAATTTAATAGTGAAATATATAAAATAAATAGTATAATATAGAAATAATCCAAAAAAAATAATAAAAAGTAGAATAATAATTTAAATAATTTTTAAGTAAGAAGAGATAGTGAAGAGTGACTGAAAGAGTTGAGTATGTCAAAAACGCAACGTCAATTCTCTCACTCTTGACTCTCCCCACTAACACCGTTTACTCAGGCCACCATAGGAAATGTCTTGTAACAATGGGGGAAAAGTGCTTCATCTCGTCTTTCTTCTTCCTTTAAACTTTAATATGCTGGGTCATTCTACAAGCAATATATTCTTCTCCGGATTAACAATGTATCCAGGGGGAAATCATCTTTGGGTAATTCTGGTGATTAACAATGCATGAATATTCAGCCTAGCCATGCCAAATTGCCCATGTTAAACAACATGATGGTAGAGTGCATGAAGCTCATGTAGGCAGAAGGATTGTGGGAGAGCTGGGGTGAGGACTCAGTGCCAAATGACCAATTGCAGAATGGAATCAATCTCATATAGAACCTCGAAACATAAGCAGCGATTCAATGATAAAAAACAATTACAACCTAAGAATAAAATGAAGTTTTTAAGATAACATGAATTAGGAACTTGCTTCCTCTTTACCATTAACTTGCTCAAAACACCAAAACCCCAGCAGAAATGGGATTGGCCGGATCTCATTTACAAATTTCTACACTGTAGAATATGACCTCCTTTCGACCTGCTTTAATCTTTCTGAAGACTACTCTTAAGAATACTTTCAAACCTAAATAAGATTAGCCCTCTTCAAAAATCTGATTGTCCGACAATAATGTGGCCATATTGATTCTACAAAATCAAGATACTTCTCCACTATCCATTCTTGCAATTGTTTCAATTTTCTTCTTGTTAGCTGTTTATAATCTCTATTTTTTATGCTCAATATAGGCTGCAAAAGATAAGCTGCAATATGTTCTTTGAACTTGCCACGAAAAATGTAGCTGTAGGCCAAAATGCAGTAAGAGGGTAAATTCTTAAGTATTTTGACAGTCTGATTGAAGCTGAAGGCATAGAGTGCACACAGCCCACGGATTATCATGATGTAGATAGCCATTATTAGTGGCCCAAAAACCCATAAAGGAGTTAATTCCTTCGAAACTTCAGCACCATATTTTGCATTAACAGCCAGGTAGAAAGGAACACTGCAGATACAGAAGACACATAAAAGCAATTACTGTGCAATCAATGTTGTTGACATTATTTAAAAATTAAAAGGCAAGAGAAGTTGAACAATGATGCAGAAGCTAGTTAATACAATGCTGACTAAGCAGTAAGCAAGTCATACACTCCCCTTCATTTCATTTCTCCATAAATTCCAATCTAAAATTTTCTTCAATCGAGACATCCAAGATGATGCACAAGGAAATTAAATGTGACAACCTGACAGCAAATTAACTAGAAGACCAAACAACAACACATGCATATAGTATAATAAAAAAAATGCACACATATCCTCCTTTCACAAGAATCATAACATGCTGAGAGGAAAAAAAACCATCATACTTACATATCAACAAAGGAATCTTTATTGTTGCATCCAGGGCCAGAAAATGGGACCATGCCACCTTCAAAACCTCACCTCTTTCCTTACTATGAGTCCCTTGTAGAGTTTCTGGTAAAAACCCTGGAGTTGGTTCTCCAAAAATTTCCTCCATCTCTTGACTTGATGGTTGTGTGCGTAACATTGTCAACCATTTCTTGAAAAGTCTATGAATAGCAGATGATGTTGCAAGGCTATCATTTGCTTCAGATGCATAAGAGAGTGGAACATCGTGGGCTTCCCCACTCTCCTCCAGTCTAACAGAGGTCTTAGGCACCTTCCATCGATTAGCCCTGGTTCCTGAATCATCATTTCGAGTGCTGCCTTTGAAGCCTGAAATCCTCAAAGGTTTCAGCTTGGATACACAAAAGCAAGGAGGCCCTACACTGGAACAATAAACCCTTTACGTGAAGAGGAAAAATAAAGGTTTTATGCATTCAATTCATGCATGTTTCTGCATGAGCAACAATCCTAAGGGCATGCAATTGAAAAAAATTAATTGAAATACTGACATCAGTAAATATGAATTTTTATATTGATATAAGAAACAAAAAAGAGAAGACACAAAAACTTCATTAATCATTTGGTGTAATCAATGTTTACAAACACAATTTTGTTTTCTCTCTCCAAAAATCATTTTCCTTACATACTACGCACCTCCAATTCTACATGCAGAAGAAAAACTATCTGACGAAATAAACTCACTTGAAGAGTAATACCAATATATCTGGTTCATTAAAACTTGTAATTTTTTTAATCTTATATCAGGGAGCCTCCTTAGAGTTGCATTTAAATTGATTAACTTTTATCATAGGGTCACTTGTAAGATATTTCTATCACTTATGTTAACTATTTCCAAACTGAACTTCTTAAAGTGACCCACTGACCCAGACACCAAGAGAATATTTAATTTCCTCCACAAGGACGCAAACAATGCTCTACCTTAAACAAATATTCTGCTTTAATAGGTAATGCCAGTCAGTTCTTCCAATCATGTGATGTTTTGTTAAACACTGCTTCAACTTCAGCCTTTTGCTCCATGACAAACGCCTGGAGGGAGATGTCACATACAAACCCTGAAGACAAGAAAACAAATAATCTATAAAGTTCATAATTCATATAACCAAGCATTTGAATGTGATCATGGAAACTTGTGATTGCAAAAATCAAAATCTAAAAATCAAACACTCAACAACACCCATTAGAAAAGACAATAAGACTAAACTCCACACCATGCAAGACTTTGAGATTGAGAGATGTATATAGCCTCAGTTCTCAATAAGACTTTGATCTTCACACTTCAGGATATTTCAAAACTTAAGGTTGAAACTTTGACGCTCCAATTATTAAATTTGATATGACAGTTGAATCCTTGCCACCAGAAAACATCTCTGAGAAGGTACTGATAATTTACCAAATATACAAATTGCATCGAAATGAAATCTTGAGAGCATCATTCATCAATGAAAAGCAATCTTATTCTTAACCATTTAATTGGCTAGCAACTAGACAAAGGTTTTCCAGCACCCTTTGATGACAGACAACAATAAAGCACTTCATTAAACATTACCACAAGTCCATCACTATTAGCCAGTAATTTGACAGCCCGCCTAATAATAATAAGCATAAAACTTGATAGCAGTGGGAAGATAAAACTGGAAGTAAATTTTAACCACAATACAGTGAGATGCCTTCTGATAAAAATAAATAAATAATTAAATTATATCCCGAGTACCTGTGGTTGATGGGCTACTAAAGCCATTTTATGCCTTTATTCTTTATCCAATCCACTCAAAAATTCATAGGACCTATCACCTATTCAAAAAGCACAAACAATGGAGTTAAAGATAGATACCAATAAAACATTAAACTAAAGCTATGAAATAACACAAACTGTCCACATAAATTAAAATCCAAATTGAAAAAAAAAAGGGGGGGCAATGCATCCTTTCAATTCAAAGAAGAAGAAAAACAGAATGTGTGCCATTCGGACTACGTAGTGTTCACAAGACCAACAACTTTGTGCAACAAATTGCACGAGCTGAATTTCGAGATAAAATGAATAAACAACAACAGCGACAGGGAAGAGGGGGAAAACCGAATTATGTGGGTGAGAAACAAGGTACAGTACCTCAAGGACAGTGCAGTGTCGATAAAGGGGTGAGGAATTGAAATGCAAAGGAAAATGATTGAATGTAATGTGATGGAAGGAAGGGAAGTTGGAAGTGCAAAGATGATAGAATAGAACCCCTAACCGAAGAAGATGATAGCGAAAGCAATGTAGTCACACAGCTGGCACCCGTATCTCCTGTTCTTCCCCTAATTATGTTTTTGCTTTGTTTTTTTAGTTATAGTGTAAATTATTTTTTTAATTTATTCTTTATGCGAATTATAATTTTTAAATTTCTATTATATTAATAAATATTTAGTTCATTGAATTAATATTTTTATAATATATAATAAATTAAATTTAAAATAATTTTGAAAATTAATTAAAAATAACTTTCATGATAAATAAATGAAAATATTAAAATATAAAATAAAGTGTCGAAAGTAGGAGAACAAAATATTTTGAGGGAGTCAAATAAGATTTTAATACTTAAATTAAATATGTAATATTACATTATGGATTTAATGATTATACACTTGTTAATGCTGAAATTATGAAGATAGTTAGACTTTTTTTTATCGAAAAGGTAATTTAATTATAACATGCTAACAGCTTGAATAGCCAAACACTATTAATTGGGCTTAAAATAGTTATTGGGCTGAGAATTATTAGCTTTTGGGTCAATAAGTTGAGAGTTATGTTAGCTAAAGCCCTTAAATTGTTTCAGATTTTATTTATCCCATGAAAAGTAGGAGCAGTTAACAGTCATCGATAATTAGGAAATGGGAAAGAAGAAGCTAGGAGTTACCCACTAATTTAGGTAAATGGAATAGTGACCTTAACGGTAGAAATATAGCTGAGAAATTGCATAAATAGGAGCATTGTAATTGTTAAAAGGGACACAAATTCATAAATATCAAAATGTATACCTTTTCAACTATTTTATTGCCTTATCTTCAAAGCTTTTCCTTACAATTCAGTTATTTACTGTAAATTTCCTACAACTTTTTCTTTATTCATTCACTTGTTTACTTCCATTCTTTGTTGTAATTTCCTTGGAGTAGCGTTAGCCTAATTCATCATTTTCGCGGCTTCAAAAGGCTTTTTGGAGTGGATTGGGAACCATATTGGAGAACAAAGTCCGTTCCTCAAGTCAAATGTCTGTTTGAGAATCACTAAAGTTGACACATTAGTTGTGTACATGACTGGTTTTGTCATTAGTCGTTCATGAATACGACTACTTGACAATTGTCGAACCTACACAAAATTGTAATTATAATTAACCGATTTGCAAACTACTTGTAGTAGAAGAGAACAAACAGGTCGAACTCTGGGGATCCACTCAAATTAATCTTTCGTTGTGGGGTTTGTTTGATTGCAATAAATTGAAAAAAAAACAAAGATAAAATTAATAGCAAAAGTTGAATCAATTCAAGATAAGATCAATCCAAGGAATCTAGAGACGATTTTCATGGTTAATCATTGGATTATTATAATCATACATACAAAGGATTAAATCTATCAATTTAGGATCATATAGAACCCCTATAGTGATCCTCAGATTCATTATTGAAATAATTTCCAGAATTTAATTGATTAAGTTTAACAAGATCAAATAACCACCAAATCTTTTGTTAGATCAAAATCAATTTTATAATCATAACCAAGTTGAAGTAAATAATTGAAAACCTTCAATTCAATTACTCACTCTATGCTCTTTAATTGTTGCATTATGATCAACCTATCAAGAACACAACATACATCAATAACAAATTTTACAATTGAAACATGTTAACTAGTCAAGTTTTGATCAAATAAATATGAAACTGAAGCAAGTGGAGTAGAGAAGTAAAGTAGATGTAATTCAATATACATGTAAATAAAGATCATACCTAAGAACCAAGATGAAAATAAATTTGAATCCTTGAAATGAATACAAACTTAGTTTTCCATGAAGACTTTACAACAAAAAAAAAAAGATGAATAAAGTAAATGAAAGACTTGGTAATTTCTACTATGACTTGGATGATTTTTTACCTAGCAAATCCTCCTATTTATAGGTGAAAAGATATCATTTATATGTTGATCATTCAATCATGACTCGACATGTTTTGTCCATAAATGAAATTATTGATCAATTATCTAAAACATTTGTCCATTATTTTGAATTATACATTCATTATTTTATTTCCTAACTATCATTCAACATCTTGTATGCCACTTGAACCGAGAATTACATTATTAAAATGACCGATTTCAAACTTGAACCGAGAATTACATTATTAAAATGACCGATTTCAAAGAAACTGTCATAAGTATAAGATGTTAACTTTCAAATGTCATTCCTCCTTCGTGTTTATGATTGTAATTTTCACCTCTTAAGTTTTATGACTTACACTAAATCTTCCCCTTCTTTTTCCTCTATCTTTCCTTCTATTTACCTACAAACTCTCAAACATACCTTAAGCACCTTTTTAAGGAGGGAGGGTTGTTAAATAATGCTCTCAGGTTTAATCAGATAGCAAAAACATTTTTTATTTCCATTTTCTGTTTTTTTAGCTTAAATGACAAAAAGTATCAACTTATTTTTTAATCTTATTTCATGTTCAAAATTTTTATTTAGAAAAATAGAAAAACCGATACAAAATAATTTTCAGTTTCTATACAAAACTTTGAAAATATAAAACGTGATATTTTTAACTAAAACTGAAAGTAATAGGCTCAATGAAATTTCAAGGGATCTACTAGATACAAAATATCAAATTACTATTTTCGATTAGATACATAATAATAAAAATAATAAACCAGAGGACACTAGCCATCAAAACTTTTCTTCTTTCCAGCACCCCACAAAACCACATCATCTTCATTACTCCTAGTCCTGCTCAATGCATACCGACCTTCAGAAGATAACTGATGCGACTGCATTTTCTATTAAAAACTCAACGTATCAGAAACCTAACCTAACCTACATATACCTCAACATGGCTAACCAAAGCACTAGTAAATGTACGGACGGCTTCTAATGGAACACAGACCATTTTGAAGTCTATCCACTACTCAAACAGCTTCCAATCAAAACCGCCACTCTAGCTAGCGTCCAGAAAAGTTCCCCCCACCTCGTCTTGAGTGTGTATGACCTCTCTCCTAATCTTCTCTCCTATCTAATCTTTCCCCCACCAGCATGGGTTACCATCTTTAGGTCGTTCAAATTGTCTGCTCTGCTGTCATCATTTGGCCCAACAGGGTGGTACTCATAATGCAAACTTCGGACCGTGACTTTCCCTGATTTAGGCTGGTTATGATGTCTATTATCATGTGGAGGTGATTCCCCAATCTCCCTGAGATTCATGTCCCTTTCCGAACGAATATGGCTTCCCATTTTTTCGAAACCCAGATGATGGGCGTTGCATATGCCTAGGATCCATAGTTGTTGGAGCCTGCTCATTTGAGCTAACACTACCTGATTGGGGAGTGGGGACGGTCTTTTGGTGATTATTTCTCCTCCCTCTTTAGACTCTTGATTCCCCAAATTTGGAGTTTCTCACCCCTGCTCTTTTCAGAGACTGATTGGTCATGGGGAGGTTGGGACCAGGAGCGTTAGATTCCTTGTCACAGCATCTACACCAACTTGAGTAATCTCCTTTTTGTTAACTCGAACACCCTGCGAACTAACATTTTGATCATTGGTCTGTTTCCTCCTCGATTATTTGATGCCAGATATTTGGGTTGCCAGTGGGATGACATACGTATCTCCAGTACTTCTTCGATTTTCCTTAAAAACAGCACCAGCATCTGGTTGATTGTGCTCAGAGTATGAGAGGGCTGTTTCATTCTCCTTATGTCCCCGGTATTTTTCTTTGATCAACATCATGGTTCCCGCTATGCCCTTCTGTCCTCTGACAGGACCCCACCTCTCCCCGATAACACCGTATGATCTAATACAGGAACAGAAACAGACCACTGAATCATGATTGGCAGGATTGTTTAAAACCATCAGTTCTCCAAGTCATTAACATCTCTGTTTGTCTTTTCAACAAGCTTGTTCAGACATCTCAGCTTGCTGACGACACACGAGCCATTGGTATCTGAATATTTTGACATGATGTTGAATCATGGTTCACTACACCCTTCAGTAATGCACATCAGTTGATTCTGTTGGGATTCCGTTGCCGCCATGATCCATGTGTTTTCCCTGCTTAGTACTTAATCTGCCTGCCATCTCCACTTTTTGACTCATTTCCACAACTGGATTTTCCAACAGCTGAATTAGTATGCCGAGTTATCTGGGGGGTCTTGAGCACCAGAATCAACTCTTTCCACACTATCATCTGAACGAGTCGACTTACTGATTACAGATGACACCATTTGATGTGACTTCCTTCTGAGCCATTTCTTTTGCAACAGGTTTTGGAATATATCTTCCATTTCAGCCCTCTTGTGTTTTTAAATTACGCACCTGCTGATCACTCTCTGATGGAATACCTCCATTTTACTTTCTTCACTTGATTCATCTAGGATCTCTGTTTTGTTCTGTGGTTTAACAGGTGCCCACTCACACTTCACTCCCACGAGATTTCTCTGCTTGTCTACTAGCCTGCATGTTTCTTGGCATCCTACGAGAATGCTGTGATTTCAACTGGCTATCATTCTGCCATAGGATCTTCATTTGCCTAAACTTCTTTGCTCAGAATACTGATTTGAATCTTTAGAAAAGGATTC